>CM059200.1:5192908-5652908 GCA_030323885.1 Branchipolynoe longqiensis
CCGGCCACCATCCCCTTTGATTGATTGATTGATTGGTGGTTTCTTTACGCCATGTCGGCAGCACAGGCAATATTCACTGCGAGAAGTGTTTATTTTGTTCAACCATCACTTTTAAACAAAATGTAAAAGTATCCTATCAAGTATGTGTCAAAAACAATAGGTTAAAAATATTCTAGGGTTTTAATGTATAAATATTATTTGTTTATGTAAGAGTACTAAAAAGTTTGCATAAGTGCAAAACCTAAGGTAAAATCATGGAAGTCTGTATAGTCCTGCTGTTTTCAGAAATTTAATGATTACTTCACTGTTCTCATTTTTAATCTGAACCCATGAATTTGTTGGTTCGAATCCTGGTCGAGTCAAACCAATGACTTAAAAATTGATACTTGTCGCTTCCTACTCTGGCACTCGGCATTAATAGGATAGGGCAAGGACGGGTTAGCGCACTATCAGGATAATGTGACTGAGTGGGATATTGGGTCATGGTGCCAGTGGCATGATTTCCCAGTGGGGTGGCTTTATGAACTCGCCATGAGTGTGCACTGTCACAAGCCGATACCCGTCCTGATATGACCTTAGACGTTGCCAGGATGTAAAACTCCAACAACTATCAGGCCGGAGACTCCTTGACGCTGGCGTTCTTCTGCAGGGCTGCTCAACACGGAGCTGGTGACGTCATGGAAGGAGCAGGGCGGGACGATGACGGAGTGGCGCATCAGGCTGAGGCTGCCGTGCGACCTCAGCGCCTGGTCGGTCGTGCTCACCTTCTCCGCCGCACCAACCCGCTTCACGGTGAGCAGAGGCCGGCACTGACCTGCCCCCCGCCGGCTTCAGTAGAGGCACTCTGTAAATACTTACTAGAAATAGTGCACTTGCTATCCGGACCGCACTTCGTCCACACCTCTCTCTCTACCTCCTCTCTGCTGGCCGTGCTCCTCCTTGATTATGTCTGAAAAGAGTTCCAGGAGGGGGAACCCGCCAGCGTTTCACTTTCTACTCTTACTCTGTCTGTGTCTTTGGCTCGCTGGCTGGTCACCATAGAGCAAATAGACATGGCCCGTTGATTCAACTCTCCTCATTTCTCTTTCCTATACTCTACCCTTTTTTTTCTTCTCCCAGGCTTACTTCTCCCCCTGATGAAGGGAGTTGTTTGCTTGGGTGGGGCCCTGTACCTTATCGTTTCTCTCGCTTTGTTCTTGTTCCTGGAACCTGCTGGACCCACCTTTACCAGTCCCTCCTTCCTAAACCCTTGCTGCTATCGCCTGGATACAAGTGCTGTGCTACTGCTGGACTGGAGAGATTCAGGGGCGCCCCAACGCTTCGCCATTTTGAATGTTGTAAAGACATCCCCAGCTTCTACAACGTCCCACCTGAAGATTAATCTTCAACCAAAGATGGAACCAATTTATCGGGGCCTTTCTATATTGCTGCAGCTTTGCAGCCGGTAACCGTCGTAAGGTTTCGAACCCCCCAAAAGTAGAAATAGCGTCTGTGTAAAATCCCAGAGGGGACCGGCACGGACCTGTCAGCTGCTGACTTCAGTAGAGGTACTCAGCAAATAGTGTGTTTAAAGGCATATATATTATATATATATATATATATTTTACCTCGGTAAACAGCCTCAGGCTAGCCTCAGGCTAGGGAGAGGTAAGCACGTCCGGTACCAGCAATTAGCATATACAACTCACGACTGGATAACGTGTCGTTGGGTTGCTCCGGCAAAATTAGTCTACATACAAGCAAATACGCAGTAAGTATAATAAAAACTGTGGTTAGCTTAATTATGATGCATTAGAGCATCAATATGGAAAGTTTAGACTTTCGTTGGTCCAATTTGGACGAGTTATTTGGTTATAAACAACCAAGGATAGAACACTCGAGTGGGTTTCGCGAAGGAACCAAACCGGTCATTAGCGGTTATGTCAACACCCGGGTCACCGTGTGACTATGGGTAGAGATGTGGGTTTCGCCCTATCTCATGTGGAAATTCTCTCGTACTCTAATAGAGAGTAATGTTGGAGATGCTCCTGGGTTTCTTTTATAGACTCCCCTAGACAAAACTTTTTCAGGCGTTTCTCCGAGTTTCGTAGCATTTTCTCCAACTTGTTGACGTAGTAGTCACAGGTGGGAGAAGTGTGCGGAACAGAGGGATGGGCGGGCCGATACACTGGTCCCGACCCCGCGTAAGGTTTGGGCTTGACCCACAACCCACGCACAAATTTAGCTTATTACGCCTGTGTTATAACGGTATAAACACGTTCTTTAACACCAATAGATGTCCAAATGAGTTTGAAACAACCATATTGTGACATATATATATACCGGGACTGATCAAAAATGTTTGTTTCAGTTCCCGATGGCCACGAAGCGGAGTAAGCGCGGTGCAGCAGCAGCCGAGGGGCGTGTTCCGAGTGGAGTGGACGAGGAGTACGACTCCTCACCCGTGTTGTCGGCAGGGCCGTCGACACAGCCCCGGGCGCATATCCTCTCCGACCCGGACGAGGACGCAGTGCCTGATGTGCCTGCGCCTCCAGATTGGGAGGCTCGCTTTGCAAGATTGGAAAGCCACATCTTGACTGCCAAATCGCCTGTGTCTCGGAAGCGGCGTAGGCCGAGTGTCCAAGAGGATTCATTTGAGGATTTCTTGGACACAGACTCGGCGGTGGAGCTTAAGGCTCCTCCTCCTCCTTCTCCTAAACGGAGGAAGAAGAAGAAACAGGTGATTTCTTCGGGTGATGAATTCACCAAGGAGCGGGCAGAGTCTGGTTTGCGCAAAAAGCGGAAGACTAAGTCCAAAAAGAAGAAGAGGAAATATTCTTCTTCTGAGTCGTCCACTGAGTCTACTTCTACGGAATCAGACTCAGACACCGTATATGAAGGGGTCTATGCGGACATTGGCACTAAAGTGGCTAAGAAGGTGGAGAAGCCAAAGGCTAAGCGGGTTAAAACCACTACGCTTATGCGCGAGACCGTGAATGGTCATTTTCGCACGTTCAAACCGGCGGAGGTTATCTCCAAGTTAGGAGATGAGTTAACAGGCATAAAGGGTGTTCCCAACTCCATCATTAAAGAAATGGATCGGGATGTCAATATGACGGATGACCGTAAGAAGTTTGAGGATGTGTTGCACACAGTGCATAAGGCAGTGTTGGCTACCCTAACAGCTATTGTTCCTGTGGCTAATAGGATGCAGAGTGAAAATAAGTTCTCGTCTTTGGCTAAGACAATGGACAAAGGCATTGCAGTACTAGCGGCGGCAGGTAATTACCTGTCGTTTCGAAGATATGAAAATGTCTTCAAGTCAGTTTGCACAGATGCTGGCAAAGAAGTGGCTCGCTCTAAGAAGGTTACCGATAATGAGGGGAAGGAGTTTACGCTCTATCTTGCTCCAGAGCCGATTAAAGGGAAACCTTTAGATAATACCAAGATGTTTGGCGGTCAACTACAATACCTCTATAAAGAGGTAGAGACTGCAGCCAAGAGTGGCAAAAACATGGATGGCAAGAAGAAACAGGAAGTTCCTCGTTTCAAAAAGTCACGAGGGGATTTTCGTCCACGACGGTTCACCAGAGGAACCAGACCGAGTTCAAACTTCGGTCAAGGGTTTCGGGGCCGGGGCGCTCGCCCAGGCTGGACCGACAACACCGCACGGCCAATAGGTCGAGGGTTCAACTCGTCGAGACCTTTCCCCAGGGGCGGGTCCAAGTAGAGGTCCAAACACAAACTTTACAAGTCCCTGCAGCCTCTAAAAAACACACAAACTGTAAGCAACTTTGTGGCTGGTAATATTAGTAATCATATTTCTGAGTGGCACAAAATTACTAGTGACCAAGAAATTATAGAAATAGTTAGGGGTGTTCAAATTCCCTTTACACAAATTCCTGTACAAAGTATAATACCTTTTCCATATAACATTCAACCAGTTGAACGAGACGCACTAACTAAACAGGTACATAAATTCTTTGAGAAAGGAATTATACAAAAAGTGACACACTGTTCAGGACAGTTTATTTCAAACATTTTCTCGAGACCGAAGCCTAATGGTGATGTTCGAATGATCCTGGATTTAACAATCCTTAATAAAAGGGTGGAATATCGACATTTTAAAATGTTCTCTCTAGATACGGCACGGGATCTGATTACACCAGATGCGTGGATGGCTAGTGTTGATTTACAGGATGCATATTATACGCTTCCCATAATGGAACAATACCGAAAATTTCTTCGATTTATTTGGGATAACCAACTCTATGAGTTTACCTGTATGCCGAATGGCTTAGCTTGTGCGCCACGTTTATTTACTAAATTGCTTAAACCTGTTTTCTCGGTAATGGCGAGGAAGGGTCATATAATGTTTCCATACATAGATGATTCTTTTATTATAGCATCAACACAAATTGGTTGTGTGAATGCAGTTTTGGATTTATGTGCATTACTCACTAAATTGGGGTTTTATGTACATCAACAAAAGTCAGTGTTTAAACCAACAAAACAACTCAAATGTTTAGGGTTTATTCTGGATACACAGTCCCTTACAGTGTCGATAACAGAACAAAAACTAATTAAGTTTATGACTACAGCGACTCAGCTTATTAAGTTATCAAAGCCAAAAATTAGACAGGTTGCTGTTCTTATTGGCATAATGACCTCATATGCACCTGCTGTGTTATATGGGAAGGTCCATATTAAGTCGCTAGAAATAGATAAAAATTTAGCGTTAACACGAACTAAAGGCAATTTTGAGCGAAAGATGTTTATTTCGCAAGAAGGGTTACAGGATATTGGATGGTGGATGCAACATATAGCAAGTTCACCAAATCCAATCTGCATGGCGGAACCTAATACAGTAATTACTACTGATGCTTCGTTAGAAGGTTGGGGAGCTCATCGAGATGGGGTCACAACAGGAGGTAGATGGCTTGATGATGAAAAATCAGACTATATTAATGCACTAGAATTGCGTGCTATTTATCTGGGCTTACGTAGTTTAGTAAAGATAAATAAATCACAGGTTAGAATACTAACTGATAATACTACTGCCATGGCATATATTCGTAACATGGGTGGAACCAAATCAAAGTCTTGCAATCAGTTATCTAAACTGATTTGGAACTGGGCACAGGCTCAACAAGTCTGGCTGACTGTAGCGCATATTCCAGGGTCACAAAATACACTTGCAGATTATAAAAGTAGAAATTTCCATGACCATTTAGAGTGGTCTCTCTCTACACATTTGTTTAACTTCGTTTGTGAAAAATGGGGTACACCTGAAGTTGACTTATTTGCATCACGAAATAATAACAAGTTACCCTGTTATGTTTCTTGGCATCCTGAACCGGATGCTTGGAAAGTAGATGCGTTTGCTATTACCTGGGAAAATAATTATTTTTATATTTTCCCACCATTTAGCATTATCAGCCGAGTAGTGAGAAAAATCGGCTTGGAAGGGACACATGCGATACTGGTGGTGCCCGATTGGGACACGCAACCTTGGCTGCCAGCAGTTTCACAACTGGCAAAAGATCGTATACGATTCCCAAGAAAACTCGGGAATCTGACGCACCATGGACCGCTAGTGGTTCACGGCGACGTGTCAACGACGCCCCTATTGGCATTCCTTTTCTAAGGAAGCAGCTACAGCAATTTGGATTGGACAGAATTACTGAGGATAGGATAGTATCGGATGCCTGGAGGCCAGGAACTGTCAAAATGTATACAGCCTATTTAAAGAAATGGGGTGTACATTGTTTGTTAATGAAAGTTAAGCCAACAAATCCAAAGATTTCACAAGTAGCTCGGTTTCTTCGTTCTCTAGAGGATGAAGGACTTTCCTTTGGATCGATTAATGCGGCGAGGTGTGCGTTATCAATTATATTACCTAGAATTGATGGCGAAACAGTTGGAAAACATCATGTTATTTGTTATTTACTTCGTTCAATTTATCAAAGGAATCCTCCAAAACCAAAGTATAGTCGGTTTTGGGATGTTTCTATAGTATTTAAGTTGTTTCAGGCTTGGCCTCACAACTCGTGGTTAGATATAAAACAGTTAGGTTTTAAGGTCGCGGTCCTGTTATTGTTAGTAACTGGACACAGAGGACAGACGATTGTTGCTTTATCCTTAACTGGATTAGAAATAGACAAGCAACAAGCTACGTTTGATTTAGAAAAATTGCTTAAATCGAACACGTTAGGTGACCCTTTATCAACGGTTCACTTAGACTGTTTTCCGAATGATCGGAAATTATGTGTTGTGTCGGCCATACGGGCTTATATATACAAGACAAAGGATTTACGTGCATCACAACAACTATTAGTGAGCTTTATAAAGCCACATAAGGCGATTTCACGAGACACACTTGCCAGATGGACAATTACGGTGTTGAAATTGGCTGGAGTGGATACGAGTAAATACTCTTCCCACTCAACTAGAGGAGCCATGGTCTCCAAGGCACGGGTGCTTGGTATTTCTGTGAAAAGAATACTAGCGCATGCAGGCTGGAAGACGGCTAAGTCGTTTGCAAAACATTATAATAAACGACTAGAAAAGCCTACCGGCGTTGCAAAGCGTCTTCTCGCCAACTAACAAGAATAGGTGAGAACAAAAATTTAGAATGTTATAATAATAAGAAAGAATGATATTAAGGATAAAAATGAATTATGTAAAGGTCTCCCTAGCCTGAGGCTAGCCTGAGGCTGTTTACCGAGGTAAAATAGTATAGTTATACGAGTCTTACCTTGGTACAGATGATGGATAACTGTTGTTTTACCGAGGTATAAGCCTCGGATAGATGTGGGCTAGGGCCCTCCCGCCACACCCTGCCACATCTATTCCGTTGGTGTACCTTTTCGGTGAAGTAATAGTATCCATTGTTTGAAAGTCATTTTTATCCTCAATAAGTAGGTTAAGATTGCTGGTACCGGATGTGCTTACCTCTCCCTAGCCCACATCTATCCGAGGCTTATACCTCGGTAAAACAACAGTTATCCATCATCTGTACCAAGGTAAGACTCGTATAACTATACTATATATATATATATATATATATATATATCCAGTTAAAAGTTGACCGTCCAAACGGATCTATAGGCGATAACGGCCAGACGCAGCTGGCCTACAGTGCTTAGAGCCCCTCACAGGTGGCGCCAGTGTGGCCAATACTGTACCACACAGGGTCAGTTAGATAGGATATAGTGAATATACTATTACATAGGGAACTGAAGATAGATAGTGTCCTTGTTTATATTCCCATAATAGATTATAGAGCATATAATTATATATATAATAAAAGCAGAGAGGGGGCCTACACTGAGCTGACACCTGCTGGCTTCAGTAGAGGGACTCAGTAAATACTAGAAATAGTGTCTGTGTAAAAACCAAGAGTGGGAAGGCACGGACTTGCCATTTGGCGGCTTCAGTAGAGGCACTCAGCAAATACTAGAAATAGTACCTGTGTAAAACCCAAGAGTGGGCAGGCACGGTAGATGGTTAGACATGCTCATTTTGTGGTAGTTTCTTTATAAATGAGTATTTAACTTGAGATTAAAGTTGCATAGTCCGATGGATTTGAGTTTCTCTCATTTTCTGAGATAAACATATTAGGTTGATCGTTTTAATCTACCTTACTCTAGTTTGAAGTAACTTTCATTTTCAATCGCTAACTTTTGAGATATTTGAAATGGAAACATGCTAAATTAATTTTGGCAAGCTTGCCAAAACTCTATCACCATAGGCTTCTGCAGTTAATTGACTCAATATCCTCTTATATGTGACGACAACTGTTTAATAAGTGCACCAGCATCTAAGTTAGCTATATAGAATCAAATCTAGATAATGGTTTTGGTTTTGAAAATGTTATGTTTTCATTGGACTATGCAGCTTTAAACATGACCTGGGTAGAGAAGCTGTCAAACCTTGTCAAACTGTACAAATACCATTAGGAAAGAACCATTGACAACCTCACCTGACACGGTAAGTGGGCCCAGTGTGGCGTTTTCAGCCGTGCGCCGTGTTCAGCCGAGCACATAGACTCAAACTCAAGGCATTGTCAATGGTCGTGAGTCACTAACCTTATAAATTTAATATAAAGTTTTTGGTAAAGATGTTTTCTATATGTGTACCAAGCGATTTGTTTCGAGGTGGTGTGGTTTTAGAGATATTTCACTTTTCCTGGATTTTCTGTATGAAGATTGCTCACCACCATTGACAATGCCTTGAGTTTGACGGTACGCGCAGTGCAAAACATTAGTTTTATTCAAAATTAATAGAAATCAAGAACACTAACCTTATAAATGTGATGTAATCTTTTTGGTAAAGATGTTTTCTATATGTGTACCAAGCGATTTGTTAATAGGTGGTGTGGTTTTAGAGATATTTCACTTTTAAATTTCTTTTTTTTTAACTATATGTATTTTATTCAGCGAATAATGTCTTTTGTCAGCGCCAGAGCACTGGTCTGTATTTTCTGCATGAAGATTGCTCACGACCATTGACAATGCCTTGAGTTTGAGTCTATGCACACGGCTGAACACGGCGCAAGGCTGAAAACGCCACACCGGACCTTCTAGACGTAATCAATTCATCAACTCGGGTCACCCGAGCCACTTTTTGGCGCATGCGCACATCCTACAGACTCAGGTCGAATAATCGAATATGCTTATCCGCGATTGGGTGGACAATTTTTTTTTTTTTAATAACCGATAAAACTACAGCAAAATAGGATTTAAAGTATTTTATGATGGCCTAGTTTAGCAATATTTCCATTTCGTTAATCTAAGTTATTCTTTTAAAAAAACATGTATGACTGGTACTGCTAGCTGTTATCCTGTAGGATGTTACCAGCGCAAATGTGATGTCATCGCTCATAGCCAACCCCAGCTAGGAGGTGGGTTACTTGGGTCGGATCGTTTTGCACACGGCACATGTATTTGTCGACTCTACTCGCAGTGTTTGATTTGAAATTCTGACGACTCGGGTGACCCGAGTCGCTCGGGTCGTGTTAATCGATTACGGCCTCGGTGGTGTCATAAAAACACATAGCTCACCTTTGTTATTCGCTCTGTTTGTTTCCAGATCTGGATCGCCAAGCACCAGCAGAGCTGCATCAACACCCGGCAGTGTGTGGTGGAGAATCCCGACTGGTACTCGGCTCAGAAGGCCGGCGCCTGGCTCTTCGACCAGCCCTTCACCTACCACGCCAAGTTTGCTGCCGGTGTCCCCAGCTCAGTCTCCGCCCAGTGGGGGCCGGCCGTGTGCGGCGGAGCCCCCGGCGGCACACCCCAGCCCGCCCCGACCACCAGTTCCACCGGCCCTACTTCTAGTTCTACTCCGGCGCCGACGACCACAGCCTCAGGAGGGACAAGTGCGACACCAGGTGAGCGCCAGAAGAGTTAGTCATGTGCACTTCTTCCCACTACGCCATTCTTGCTGGTTATAGACCACTGCCCTGCTCAGCTCTGTGATTACAGTGTGGTCTCACTGGTTATAGACCACCCCGCTTTGTGATTACAGCATCCTCTTGCTGGTTACAGACCACTTCCCCATTCAGCTCTGTGATTACACCATTCTCTCGCTGGTTACTGACCACTCAGCTCTGTGATTACGCCATTCTCTCACTGGTTACAGACCACAGTCCGCCACTCAGCTCTGTGATTACACCGTGCCCTTGCTGGTTACAGACCACATCCCCATTCAGCTGTGTGATTACACCGTCCTCTCGCTGGTTACAGACCACTTCCCCACTCAGCTGTGTGATTACACCGTTCCCTCACTGGTTACAGACCATTTCCCCATTCAGCTGTGTGATTACACCATCCTCTCACTTGTTACAGACCACATCCCCATTCAGCTGTGTGATTACACCATACTCTACAGACCACTTCCCCATTCAGTTGTGTGATTACACCATTCCCTCGCTGGTTACAGACCATATCCCTATTCAGCTGTGTGATTACAGCGTCACCTCACTGGTTACAGACCACTTCCCCATTCAGCTGTGTGATTACACCGTTCCCTCGCTGGTTACAGACCACTTCCCCATTCAGCTGTGTGATTACAGCGTCATCTCACTGGTTACAGACCACTTCCCCATTCAGCTGTGTGATTACACCATCCTCTCGCTCGTTACAGACCACTTCCCCATTCAGCTGTGTGATTACAGTCCTCTCACTGGTTACAGACCACTTCCCCATTCAGCTGTGTGATTACACCGTCCTCTCGCTGGTTACAGACCACATCCCCATTCAGCTGTGTGATTACAGCGTCATCTCACTGGTTACAGACCACATCCCCATTCAGCTGTGTGATTACAGCGTCACCTGACTGGTTACAGACCACTTCCCCATTCAGCTGTGTGATTACAGCATCCTCTCACTGGTTACAGACCACATCCCCATTCAGCTGTGTGATTACACCGTCCTCTCACTGGTTACAGACCACATCCCATTCAGCTGTGTGATTACACCATTCCCTCACTGGTTACAGACCACATCCCCATTCAGCTGTGTGATTACACCGTTCCCTCACTGGTTACAGACCATTTCCCCATTCAGCTGTGTGATTACACCATCCTCTCACTTGTTACAGACCACATCCCCATTCAGCTGTGTGATTAGACCATACTCTACAGACCACTTCCCCATTCAGTTGTGTGATTACACCATTCCCTCGCTGGTTACAGACCACTTCCCCATTCAGCTGTGTGATTACAGCGTCACCTCATTGGTTACAGACCACTTCCCCATTCAGCTGTGTGATTACACCGTCCTCTCGCTGGTTACAGACCACTTCCCCATTCAGCTGTGTGATTACAGCGTCATCTCACTGGTTACAGACCACTTCCCCATTCAGCTGTGTGATTACACCATCCTCTCGATCGTTACAGACCACTTCCCCATTCAGCTGTGTGATTACACAGTCCTCTCGCTGGTTACAGACCACTTCCCCATTCAGCTGTGTGATTACACCGTCCTCTCGCTGGTTACAGACCACTTCCCATTCAGCTGTGTGATTACACCGTCCTCTCGCTGGTTACAGACCACATCCCCATTCAGCTGTGTGATTACAGCGTCATCTCACTGGTTACAGACCACATCCCCATTCAGCTGTGTGATTACAGCGTCACCTGACTGGTTACAGACCACTTCCCCATTCAGCTGTGTGATTACAGCATCCTCTCACTGGTTACAGACCACATCCCCATTCAGCTGTGTGATTACACCGTCCTCTCGCTGGTTACAGACCACATCCCCATTCAGCTGTGTGATTACACCGTCCTCTCACTGGTTACAGACCACATCCCCATTCAGCTGTGTGATTACACCGTACCCTCGCTGGTTACAGACCATATTCCCATTCAGCTGTGTGGTTACACCATCCTCTCGCTGGTTACAGACCACTTCCCCATTCAGCTGTGTGATTACAGCGTCACCTCACTGGTTACAGACCATATCCCCATTCAGCTGTGTGATTACACCGTTCCCTCGCTGGTTACAGACCATATCCCCATTCAGCTGTGTGATTACAGCGTCCTCTCACTGGTTACAGACCACATCCCCATTCAGCTGTGTGATTACACCGTTCCCTCACTGGTTACAGACCACATCCCCATTCAGCTGTGTGATTACACCGTCCTCTCGCTGGTTACAGACCAGTTCCCCATTCAGCTGTGTGATTACACCGTTCCCTCAGTGGTTACAGACCACATCCCCATTCAGCTGTGTGATTATACCGTACCCTCGCTGGTTACAGACCACTTCCCCATTCAGCTGTGTGATTACACACTCCTCTCGCTGGTTACAGACCACATCCCCATTCAGCTGTGTGATTACACAGTCCTCTTGCTGGTTACAGACCACTTTCCCATTCAGCTGTGTGATTACACCGTCCTCTCGCTGGTTATAGACCATATTCCCATTCAGCTGTGTGATTACACCATTCCCTCGCTGGTTACAGACCACTTCCCCATTCAGCTGTGTGATTAAACCGTCCTCTCACTGGTTACAGACCACATCCCCATTCAGCTGTGTCATTACACAGTCCTCTTGCTGGTTACAGACCACTTCCCCATTCAGCTGTGTGATTACACTGTCCTCTCGCTGGTTACAGACCATATCCCCATGCAGCTGTGTGATTACACCATTCCCTCGCTGGGTACAGACCACATCCCCATTCAGCTGTGTGATTACACTGTGCCCTCGCTGGTTACAGACCATATTCCCATTCAGCTGTGTGAATACACCATCCTCTCACTGGCTACAGACCACATCCCCATTCAGCTGTGTGATTACACCGTCCTCTCGCTGGTTACAGACCACATCCCCATTCAGCTGTGTGGTTACACCATCCTCTCACTGGTTACAGACCACATCCCCATTCAGCTGTGTGATTACAGCGTCACCTGACTGGTTACAGACCACTTCCCCATTCAGCTGTGTGATTACAGCATCCTCTCACTGGTTACAGACCACATCCCCATTCAGCTGTGTGATTACACCGTCCTCTCACTGGTTACAGACCACATCCCCATTCAGCTGTGTGATTACACCATCCTCTCGGTGGTTACAGACCACTTCCCCATTCAGCTGTGTGATTACACCGTCCTCTCGCTGGTTACAGACCACATCCCATTCAGCTGTGTGATTACACCGTTCCCTCACTGGTTACAGACCACATCCCCATTCAGCTGTGTGATTACACCGTCCTCTCGCTGGTTACAGACCACTTCCCCATTCAGCTGTGTGATTACACCGTTCCCTCGCTGGTTACAGACCACTTCCCCACTCAGCTGTGTGATTACACCGTTCCCTCGCTGGTTACAGACCACATCCCCATTCAGCTGTGTGATTACACCGTCCTCTCACTGGCTACAGACCACATCCCCATTCAGCTGTGTGATTACACCGTACCCTCGCTGGTTACAGACCATATTCCCATTCAGCTGTGTGGTTACACCATCCTCTCGCTGGTTACAGACCACTTCCCCATTCAGCTGTGTGATTACAGCGTCACCTCGCTGGTTACAGACCATATCCCCATTCAGCTGTGTGATTACACCGTTCCCTCGCTGGTTACAGACCATATCCCCATTCAGCTGTGTCATTACAGCGTCCTCTCACTGGTTACAGACCACATCCCCATTCAGCTGTGTGATTACACCGTTCCCTCGCTGGTTACAGACCACATCCCCATTCAGCTGTGTGATTACACCGTCCTCTCGCTGGTTACAGACCAGTTCCCCATTCAGCTGTGTGATTACACCGTTCCCTCACTGGTTACAGACCACATCCCCATTCAGCTGTGTGATTACACCGTACCCTCGCTGGTTACATACCACTTCCCCATTCAGCTGTGTGATTACACCGTCCTCTCGCTGGTTACAGACCACATCCCCATTCAGCTGTGTGATTACACAGTCCTCTTGCTGGTTACAGACCACTTTCCCATTCAGCTGTGTGATTACACCGTCCTCTCACTGGTTATAGACCATATTCCCATTCAGCTGTGTGATTACACCATTCCCTCGCTGGTTACAGACCACTTCCCCATTCAGCTGTGTGATTAAACCGTCCTCTCACTGGTTACAGACCACATCCCCATTCAGCTGTGTCATTACACAGTCCTCTTGCTGGTTACAGACCACTTCCCCACTCAGCTGTGTCATTACACTGTCCTCTCGCTGGTTACAGACCATATCCCCATGCAGCTGTGTGATTACAGCATTCCCTCGCTGGTTACAGACCACATCCCCATTCAGCTGTGTGATTACACTGTGCCCTCGCTGGTTACAGACCATATTCCCATTCAGCTGTGTGAATACACCATCCTCTCACTGGTTACAGACCACATCCCCATTCAGCTGTGTGATTACACCGTCCTCTCACTGGTTACAGACCACATCCCCATTCAGCTGTGTGATTACATCGTTCCCTCGCTGGTTACAGACCACTTCCCCACTCAGCTGTGTGATTACACCATTCCCTCGCTGGTTACAGACCAGATTCCCATTCAGCTGTGTGATTACACCATCCTATCGCTGGTTACAGACCACTTCCCCATTCAGCTGTGTGATTACACCATTCCCTCGCTGGTTACAGACCATATCCCCATTCAGCTGTGTGATTACATCATCCTCTCGCTGGTTACAGACCACATCCCCATTCAGCTGTGTGATTACACCGTTCCCTCGCTGGTTACAGACCACATCCCCATTCAGCTGTGTGATTATACCGTCCTCTCACTGGTTACAGACCACATCCCCATTCAGCTGTGTGATTGCATCGTACCCTCGCTGGTTACAGACCATATTCCCATTCAGCTGTGTGGTTACACCATCCTCTCGCTGGTTACACACCACTTCCCCATTCAGCGGTGTGATTACAGCGTCATCTCACTGGTTACAGACCACATCCCCATTCAGCTGTGTGATTACACCGTTCCCTCGCTGGTTACAGACCATATCCCCATTCAGCTGTGTGATTACACCGTACCCTCGCTGGTTACAGACCACATCCCATTCAGCTGTGTGATTACACCATCCTCTCACTGGTTACAGACCACTTCCCCATTCAGCTCTGTGGCTACACCATACTCTCACTGGTTACAGACCACTTCCCCATTCAGCTGTGTGATTACACCATTCCCTCGCTGGTTACAGACCACATCCCCATTCAGATGTGTGATTACAGCGTCATCTCACTGGTTACAGACCACATCCCCATTCAGCTCTGTGGTTACACCATCCTCTCGCTGGTTACAGACCACTTCCCCATTCAGCTGTGTGATTACACCGTCCTCTCACTGGTTACAGACCACATCCCCATTCAGCTGTGTGATTACACCGTCCTCTCGCTGGTTACAGACCACTTCCCCATTCAGCTGTGTGATTACACCGTCCTCTCGCTGGTTACAGCCCACATCCCCATTCAGCTGTGTGATTACACCGTCCTCTCACTGGTTACAGACCACATCCCCTTTCAGCTGTGTGATTACACCATTCCCTCGCTGGTTACAGACCACTTCCCCACTCAGCTGTGTGATTACACCATTCCCTCGCCGGTTACAGACCATATTCCCATTCAGCTGTGTGATTACACCATCCTCTCGCTGGTTACAGACCACTTCCCCATTCAGCTGTGTGATTACACCATTCCCTCACTGGTTACAGACCATATCCCCATTCAGCTGTGTGATTACACCATCCTCTCGCTGGTTACAGACCACATCCCCATTCAGCTGTGTGATTACAGCGTTCCCTCGCTGGTTACAGACCACATCCCCATTCAGCTGTGTGATTACACCGTCCTCTCACTGGTTACAGACCACTTCCCCATTCAGCTGTGTGATTACACAGTCCTCTCGCTGGTTACAGACCACTTCCCCATTCAGATGTGTGATTACACCGTCCTCTCGCTGGTTACAGACCACATCCCCATTCAGCTGTGTGATTACAGCGTCATCTCACTGGTTACAGACCACATCCCCATTCAGGTGTGATTACAGCATCACCTCACTGGTTACAGACCACTTCCCCATTCAGCTGTGTGATTACACCGTCCTCTCGCTGGTTACAGACCACTTCCCCATTCAGCTGTGTGATTACAGCATCCTCTCGCTGGTTACAGACCACATCCCCATTCAGCGGTGTGATTACAGCATCCTCTCACTGGTTACAGACCACATCCCCATTCAGCTGTGTGATTACATCATCACCTCACTGGTTACAGACCACTTCCCCATTCAGCTGTGTGATTACACCGTCCTCTCGCTGGTTACAGACCACATCCCCATTCAGCTGTGTGATTACACCGTCACCTCACTGGTTACAGACCACTTCCCCATTCAGCTGTGTGATTACACCGTCCTCTCACTGGTTACAGACCACATCCCCATTCAGCTCTGTGGTTACACCATCCTCTCGCTGGTTACAGACCATATCCCCATTCAGCTGTGTGATTACACCGTCCTCTCACTGGTTACAGACCACATCCCCATTCAGCTCTGTGGTTACACCATCCTCTCGCTGGTTACAGACCACATCCCCATTCAGCTGTGTGATTACACCATGCCCTTGCTGGTTACAGACCACATCCGAATTCAGCTGTGATTACACCCTACCCTCGCTGGTTACAGACCATATTCCCATTCAGCTCTGTGGTCACGCCATCCTCTCGCTGGTTACAGACCACTTCCCCATTCAGCTGTGTGATTACACCGTTCCCTCGCTGGTTACAGACCACTTCCCCATTCAGCTGTGTGATTACACTGTCCTCTCGCTGGTTACAGACCACTTCCCCATTCAGCTGTGTGATTACACCGTCACCTCACTGGTTACAGACCATATCCCCATTCAGCTGTGTGATTACACCGTCCTCTCGCTGGTTACAGACCACTTCCCCATTCAGCTGTGTGATTACAGCGTCCTCTCGCTGGTTACAGACCACTTCCCCATTCAGCTGTGTGATTACAGCGTCCTCTCGCTGGTTACAGACCATATCCCCATTCAGCTGTGTGATTACACCATTCCCTCGCTGGTTACAGACCACATCCCCATTCAGCTGTGTGATTACACAGTCCTCTCGCTGGTTACAGACCACATCCCCATTCAGCTGTGTGATTACACCATTCCCTCGCTGGTTACAGACCACATCCCCATTCAGCTGTGTGATTACACCGTCCTCTCGCTGGTTACAGACCACATCCCCATTCAGCTGTGTGATTACACCGTCCTCTCGCTGGTTACAGACCATATCCCCATTCAGCTGTGTGATTACACCATTCCCTCGCTGGTTACAGACCATATTCCCATTCAGCTGTGTGATTACACCATCCTCTCACTGGTTACAGACCACATCCCCATTCAGCTGTGTGATTACACTGTCCTCTCGCTGGTTACATACCACATCCCCATTCAGCTGTGTGATTACACCGTTCCCTCGCTGGTTACAGACCACTTCCCCATTCAGCTGTGTGATTACACCATTCCCTCGCTGGTTACAGACCACATCCCCATTCAGCTGTGTGATTACACCGTTCCCTCGCTGGTTACAGACCACATCCCCATTCAGCTGTGTGATTACACCGTCCTCTCGCTGGTTACAGACCACATCCCCATTCAGCTGTGTGATTACACCGTTCCCTCGCTGGTTACAGACCACTTCCCCATTCAGCTGTGTGATTACACCATCCTCTCGCTGGTTACAGACCACATCCCCATTCAGCTGTGTGATTACACCGTTCCCTCGCTGGTTACAGACCACATCCCCATTCAGCTGTGTGATTACACCGTCCTCTCGCTGGTTACAGACCACTTCCCCATTCAGCTGTGTGATTACACCATTCCCTCGCTGGTTACAGACCACATCCCCATTCAGCTGTGTGATTACACCATTCCCTCGCTGGTTACAGACCACATCCCCATTCAGCTGTGTGATTACACCATTCCCTCGCTGGTTACAGACCACATCCCCATTCAGCTGTGTGATTACACCGTCCTCTCGCTGGTTACAGACCACTTCCCCATTCAGCTGTGTGATTACACCGTTCCCTCACTGGTTACAGACCACATCCCCATTCAGCTGTGTGATTACACCGTCCTCTCGCTGGTTACAGACCACATCCCCATTCAGCTGTGTGATTACACCGTTCCCTCGCTGGTTACAGACCACTTCCCCATTCAGCTGTGTGATTACAGCGTTCCACCTCGATCGCTGGTTACAGACCACTTCCCCATTCAGCTGTGTGATTACACCGTTCCCTCGCTGGTTACAGACCACATCCCCATTCAGCTGTGTGATTACACCGTCCTCTCAGCTGGTTACAGACCACATCCCCATTCAGCTGTGTGATTACACCGTTCCCTCGCTGGTTACAGACCACATCCCCATTCAGCTGTGTGATTACACCGTTCCCTCGCTGGTTACAGACCACTTCCCCATTCAGCTGTGTGATTACACCGTTCCCTCGCTGGTTACAGACCACTTCCCCATTCAGCTGTGTGATTACAGCGTCACCTTGCTGGTTACAGACCATATCCCCATTCAGCTGTGTGATTACACCATTCCCTCACTGGTTACAGACCATATCCCCATTCAGCTGTGTGATTACAGCGTCCTCTCACTGGTTACAGACCACATCCCCATTCAGCTGTGTGATTACACCGTTCCCTCGCTGGTTACAGACCACATCCCCATTCAGCTGTGTGATTACACCGTCCTCTCGCTGGTTACAGACCACTTCCCCATTCAGCTGTGTGATTACACTGTTCCCTCAATGGTTACAGACCACATCCCCATTCAGCTGTGTGATTACACCGTTCCCTCGCTGGTTACAGACCACTTTCCCATTCAGCTGTGTGATTACACCGTTCCCTCACTGGTTACAGACAACTTCCCCATTCAGCTGTGTGATTAGACAGTCCTCTCGCTGGTTACAGACCACATCCCCATTCAGCTGTCTGATTACACCATCCTCTACAGACCACTTCCCCATTCAGCTGTGTGATTGCACCGTTCCCTCGCTGGTTACAGACCACATCCCCATTCAGCTGTTTGATTACACCGTCCTCTCGCTGGTTACAGACCACTTCCCCATTCAGCTTTGTGATTACACTGTTCCCTTACTGGTTACAGACCACATCCCCATTCAGCTCTGTGATTACACCGTTCCCTCGCTGGTTACAGACCACTTCCCCATTCAGCTGTGTGATTAGCCCGTTCCCTCACTGGTTACAGACCACTTCCCCATTCAGCTGTGTGATTACACAGTCTTCTCGCTGGTTACAGACCACA
This sequence comes from Branchipolynoe longqiensis, assembly GCA_030323885.1. Taxonomy (NCBI): domain Eukaryota; kingdom Metazoa; phylum Annelida; class Polychaeta; order Phyllodocida; family Polynoidae; genus Branchipolynoe; species Branchipolynoe longqiensis. Next base: position 5,211,694 of record CM059200.1, read on the forward strand.
TCCCCATTCAGCTGTGTGATTACACCATCCTCTACAGACCACTTCCCCATTCAGCTGTGTGATTACACCATCCTCTCACTGGTTACAGACCACATCCCCATTCAGCTGTGTGATTACACCATTCCCTCGCTGGTTACAGACCACTTCCCCATTCAGCTGTGTGATTACACCGTCCTCTCACTGGTTACAGACCACATCCCCATTCAGCTGTGTGATTACAGCATTCCCTCGCTGGTTACAGACCACATCCCCATTCAGCTGTGTGATTACACCGTCCTCTCGCTGGTTACAGACCATATCCCCATTCAACTGTGTGATTACACCGTTCCCTCGCTGGTTACAGACCACTTCCCCATTCAGCTGTGTGGTTACACCATCCTCTCGCTGGTTACAGACCACATCCCCATTTAGCTGTGTGATTGCACCGTCCTCTCGCTGGTTACAGACCACTTCCCCATTCAGCTGTGTGGTTACACCATCCTCTCACTGGTTACAGACCACATCCCCATTCAGCTGTGTGATTACAGCATCATCTCACTGGTTACAGACCACTTCCCCATTCAGCTGTGTGATTACACCATCCTCTCGCTGGTTACAGACCACTTCCCCATTCAGCTCTGTGGTTACACCATTCTCTCACTGGTTACAAACCACATCCCCATTCAGCTGTGTGATTACAGCGTCACCTCACTGGTTACAGACCACTTCCCCATTCAGCTGTGTGATTACACCATCCTCTCACTGGTTACAGACCACATCCCCATTCAGCTGTGTGATTACACCGTCACCTCACTGGTTACAGACCATATCCCCATTCAGCTGTGTGATTACACCATCCTCTCACTGGTTACAGACCACATCCCCATTCAGCTGTGTGATTACACCGTCCTCTCGCTGGTTACAGACCATATCACCATTCAGCTGTGTGATTACAGCGTCATCTCACTGGTTACAGACCACTTCCCCATTCAGCTGTGTGATTACACCGTCACCTCACTGATTACAGACCACTTCCCCATTCAGCTGTGTGATTACACCATCCTCTCACTGGTTACAGACCACATCCCCATTCAGCTGTGTGATTACAGCATCCTCTCACTGGTTACAGACCACATCCCCATTCAGCTGTGTGATTACACCGTCCTCTCACTGGTTACAGACCACATCCCCATTCAGCTCTGTCATTACACCATCCTCTCACTGGTTACAGACCACATCCCCATTCAGCTGTGTGATTACACCATCCTCTCACTGGTTACAGACCACATCCCCATTCAGCTCTGTGGTTACACCATCCTCTTGCTGGTTACAGACCACTTCCCCATTCAGCTGTGTGATTACACAGTCCTCGCTGGTTACAGACCATATCCCCATTCAGCTGTGTGATTCCACCGTTCCCTCGCTGGTTACAGACCACATCCCCATTCAGCTGTGTGATTACACCGTCACCTCACTGGTTACAGACCACATCCCCATTCAGCTGTGTGATTACACCATCCTCTCACTGGTTACAGACCACATCCCCATTCAGCTCTGTGGTTACACCATCCTCTCGCTGGTTACAGACCACTTCCCCATTCAGCTGTGTGATTACACCGTCCTCTCGCTGGTTACAGACCATATCCCCATTCAGCTGTGTGATTACAGCGTTCCGTCACTGGTTACAGACCACATCCCCATTCAGCTCTGTCATTACACTGTGCCCTCGCTGGTTACAGACCACTTCCCCATTCAGCTGTGTGATTACACCATCCTCTTGCTGGTTACAGACCACTTCCCCATTCAGCTGTGTGATTACACCGTTCCCTCGCTGGTTACAGACCACTCCCCCATTAAGCTGTGTGATTACACCATCCTCTCACTGGTTACAGACTACATCGACGTGCTGCACAAATCGAACCTGTTCTACGAGGCGCAGCGTTCCGGACGCCTCCCGGCCGAGAACCGCGTCACCTGGCGGAAGGACTCGGCACTTTCAGACGGGGCCCCGGCCGGGCTGGACCTCACGGGCGGTTACTACGACGGTGTGTAGGCCTTACCTACCGCCATTTACACTATTCACACGTGACCTAATTAGGCATCAGAACGAGGCTGAGTACGTGTCGGGTATTGGAAATTGCCATAAGACACTGCTGTGTGCCAATGTGTATGAACTATTACATAAATTAAAGGGGTAAAATTTGAAGATATTCACTTTTGAAACTATCATAATCATTTTTGCATACCTTTTTTCTGTTTATTGGTCAATTTTTATGAAGATTGAGTGATGATCAGATGCATTTCAGGAGGCAATGTCAACAAAGTCGCTCACCTTGGCTGCTAATCTTTTCTTAAATTCAAAATTGCATAACTTTTTTATTATAGATATATTTAACAAATATATTTTAACCCTTTTAAAACTTTTATTAATTTGCAATTACTAAGACTAGTTGTTTAACTGTGTTACACGGATAACTACGCTGACAGTGCTGCATGGTGCATGATACCACCATAACTATGCAGACTTGAAGTTGACAGTCACATTGTAGTTAAAGAATGGGAAAATCACCATGTAAAGGTCACCCAATCTTCATGAAAATTGGCCAATAGATAGAAAACGGGTAGCCAAAGATGAATATGGTAGTTTAAAAAATGAAAACCTTCAAATTTGAGTGATTTCGAGAGGTTTTGGTTGAAGAAAAAGTATTCGTATGATTTTTCATACAGCGGCACCTCGCAGACATGTACGTGACCTCGGTCTGGTTTCAACATGGCCGCGGCGTGAATAGTGTGAATTGCTACCTTGATACACGAGCGCCTAGCTCTGTTGGTCTATATGGGTCATTCTTTAAAACTGGGCACCACATATTTAGTTTCCATGTTACGATGGTGATAATTAATATTCAATTTAATATATTTATCTTAGAAAAAATTAAAGTAACTCAAAACTAGCGGACTATGCAACGTTAATTGAATCTGGGGTTTAAATTGAATCTGGGCTTTTATTTAAAGTTGCATGGTCCGATGGCGTTTGAATTTTTATTTTATTTTTTAGATAAATATTTCAAATTGATCGTTATAACCTACTAATCATTAGTCTGGAGTAATTTTGGTGAAACATGGCTAGTTTTGAAGCAATTTGAGCTGAAACGATTCAAAATACTTTCGACAAGGTTTCCAAAAGTCCTCTACTAGCTATGACGCGTATTGACATCTCGCTATCACCATGTGAATACGTTAGATATGGCACTTGGAATAAGGGCATAGCTAATGAGGCCACGAGATTGACCTAATTGCTTAATGAGTTCCTGCATAATGGCTGTCTCAAAGTAAGTGCCCAAGGGGATGAGGTAATAAATTCACTGATTATTCCTTATAGGCCGTCTCCAATCCTTAGCCAATGCGCTACTATCTAAGTTGGATATGTCGTGGGGGTGATGAAAATGGGAAATATTGTGCCTAGAGCCGGACTCGAACCCACATCTCTTTGCATTCCGGGCCAGTGTGCTAACCATTACACCACCTAGGCTCCCTGATATCAACACACTCCCCACGCCTACCTGTCTATGTGGTTACTTGCCTGAGAGGTCAGTGCAGACCACTACAGATATGTGGAACCAAATTTAGAGGAGTGTTTTTGTTTTGAAAAAAATATGTTTCATTGGATCATGCAACTTTAATCAAATCAAGGAATAAATGCATTCTTTCATTAAAGTATGTAACCAGCTTTTAACAGGGGTTGTTCTTCACTCCCCGCATGAGTCTGTGGTGGCCTTCCAACCATCTGTGGGAAGTCCACCACAGACTCATGCGGGGGGTCAGCGGGACCAAGTGGTCCTTAGCCGCTGCCGTATTGGCCACTCGTGGCTTACACATGCTTTTCTGCTCAAGGGGGAACCTCCCCCTGAATGTATTGGGTGTCAGTCCTCGCTGACACTCAAAGACATTTGACTAAGTTGCGTTGATTTGTTGGCCCTGCGCCAACAGTTCTACACTGCAGACAGTATGCATGACCTTTTTACTAAGGTAAAACAGGAAAACATTTTAGCCTTTTTGAGGGCAGCTGGTCTGTACCACCTCATATAGTTTACTAAATAGATTCTATCAATTATTAATAAAACTTTTCTTTTTCTATGGGAATTTGTTTCCCTTGACCACAAATATATGATTGTGAGCTTTCTAATTTAATGAGTGTCTATTGCCACATAATTGATTATCTGCTTGTACATGTAGTAAAAGCGATGGTTTGAACAAAAAACAAACATTTCTCGCCGTGAATATGGCCTATGCTGCCGACACGGCGGAGAGCAACCACCAATCAATCAATCAATCTTCACCCCTACTCAGGCTACGGCAGTATTGGGTGAATCTTGTATCTAGGCTTTACGCTACCCGTGCTCTGCTTGCAGCGGGAGACTACATCAAGTTCAACTTCCCCATGGCGTCGGCCATGACACTGCTGGCCTGGGGACTGCTGGAGCACCGGGCCGGCTACGTGACTGCGGGAGAGCTGCAGTATGGCCGCAGCACTATCAAGTGGGGCCTCGACTACTTCCTCAAGTGCCACCCCTCCGCCAATGTGCTGTACGCCCAGGTGAGCCACCGCCTAGCCTGGTCCCCTGGCCTTTGTTTCAACAGAGGTCACACTGTGGTTGTTTCAAAGGCCAGACCCAGATGTGTAAGAGTTTTCTGCTATTATCACCCACTTTTAATGTCGCCAATCACAACAATGTCTTTAGTTTATTTGTTTTGTTTGTTGTTTTACATCTTAGCAACATCTAAGGTCATATCAGGACAGGTACCGACTTGGGACAATGCGCACTCATGGTGACTTTATAGTGCTACCCCACTGGGAAACCAGGCTGCCAGCACCATGACCTGATATCCCACTCTGTCACATAGCCGACCAGTCCTTGCCCTATCCTAATAATGCTGAGCGCCTGGCTAGGAAGCGACAAGTATCACTTTTTAATTCATTGGTTTGACTCGACCATGATTTGAAACCACAAACTCATGGGTTCAGATCTCCCGATCTCCCAAAACAGGAGATGGACGCTCTACTCATTCGGCCATCCCGCGTGGTCATGTCTTTAGTAAAATGATGATTTAAGTGCCTTGAGTGCGCATTGTCACTAGTCGGTACCTGTCCTGTAATGACCTTAAATATTGCTATGACGTAAAACAACGACAAACAAACAAGTATCAAATCTAGATAATTGTTTTGGTTTTGGAATTGTTATATTTCATCAGACTATGCAGCTTTAAGAAGTGCACAGGCAGGGGCGTAGCTAGGCATACGCGCATACGCCAAAACGTCCACATCGTTTTATAAAAAAAAAAAAAAATTAAAAAATAATAAAGAGAGAGAGAGAGAGAGAGAGAGAGAAAGGAGGCATGTAGTAGTCCAGAGTGTCGAAAACGCAAGTCTAAAATATGTCAAATCCGCCAGCTTAAGCTTAAGCGGCCCCCTAAACCCCCTGCCGAAATTAGGAGCACACATCGTTAAAGGTCTAGCTACGCCCCTGACTGGTATCTAATATTGAATATGTAGGCTCAAGTGGCGAACATGTGATGCTTTCGTAGGACTATGCAACTTTTAAATGAGCAACTATAGAAACACGCGTGAACCTTTGTTGTTCTGCCTTTAATTTGTAAACCGTTGTTCACCAAGGTTGGAGGAGCGGGATGTAGCTCAAGCAGAAACGTGTCCAACTGTGAAGCTGTCCATCATCCGATCGATCCTTCTCAATGGACCCATTTGCAGTTTGGGCTATTTTCCGTTCCAAACAGTGGTCCACAACTGGTTCATCAAAGGCTGTGGTGTGTGCTGTCCTGTCTGTGAGAAAGTTCATATAAAAGACCCCTTGCTGCTTATCGGAAAGAGTAGCCTATGTGACGGCAGCTGGTTTCCTCCAAAGAAATATGTCAGAATGACCATATGTATAACTTCCAATACCCGATGATACGATAGAAAAATCAATGCGCTCTAGAGGCGTCGTTAAATAAAACAAGTTTTACTTTTTACCAAGGTTGGTACAGGCAGCGTTGACCACACCTACTGGGGTCGGCCCGAGGACATGCCGGCAGACCGCCCGGTGTACAAGCTGACCAGCACCCGGCCCGGCTCCGACCTGGCCGGGGAGACTGCCGCCGCAATGGCCGCTGGGTCCCTAGTCTTCAAGGACAGCGGTGAGTCCAGAGCTAGTCTCTTGTTGTTTTGTTGTTGTTGTTTGCGCTTAATAATTTGAACCTATGGGTTCGAACCCTGGTCGAGTGAAACCAATGATTTAAAATTTATACTTGTCGCTTCCTAGCCAAGCGCTTGGCATTATTAGGATAGGGCAAGGAGTAGTAGAATGAGGAAGACCAATCGTCTGCGATTGAAGTTTCCCTTGCTTAGTCAATTAATGTACAACAACAACAAAATGTTTTGTTTGTTGTTGTTTTACATCCTAGCAACATCTAAGGTCATATCAGGACGGGTACCGACTTGTGACAGTGTGCACTCATGGCGACTTTACAGTGCTGCCCCACTGGAAGGCCAGGCTGCCAGCACCATGACCTGATATCCCACTCAGTTACATTATCCTGACACTGAGCCAACCAGTCCTTGTCCTATCCTAATAATGCCGAGTGCCAGGCTAGGAAGCGACAAGTATCCATTTTTAAATCATCGGTTTGACTCGACCAGGGTTCGAACCCACGACCCCATGATCTACCATTGTTTAGTACCAACACAGGAGACGGGCGCTCTAACTCATTCGGCCATCCCGTCTGGTCACAACAAAATGTAAACTGTAAATAAACTAGTTCCACCATCTGACCGAACGCGGTAGCCGAATCGGTAGAGCGCAAGCTTCCCGTGTGGAAGGTCGGGAGTAGGATTGGTTGGTCGGTTGTTGGAGTTTTACGTCCTGGCAACATCTAATGTCATATTAGGACGGGTACCCACTTGTGACAGTGCGCACTGATGGCGACTTTATAGTGCTGCCCCACTAGGAGACCAGGCAGCCAGCACCATGACCTAATATCCCACTCAGTTACGTTGTCCTGACACTCAGCCAACCAATTATTAAACATTTGTTGCCACATAGAAGGGACTACCAAGTCAGTTTACAAGAACATGTTACTGCAATAACCTATGGTGTCAGTTCTGGCGTCCTTTGCACTTCAAATACCTCAAAAGTTAGCCATTTAAAATGAAGGTTACTTCAAACTAAAGTAAGATAGATTATGGCGATCAACCTAGTGTAATTATCTCAGAAAATTACAAAAACTCAAAACCATCGGACTTTGCGACTTTAAATGATTACTGTACATCAACTTTTTTTTTTTAATTGAAGATGTATACGGCATATCATGGATAAGTCTGAATAGCCTTGTTTTCACCATTAGACAGTTGGTCGATAGAAAGCCCAAGCCTACACTTTTACTGACCCAAGGGATTTTTAACCTCCCACACCACATATACATGGATTAGTACTGGCAACCCGAGTTTGAGCTGAGTGCTGATTTTGTTGGTTTTTTGCTGTTGTTATGGTTCATTTACTCTGTCCATAACGAGTAAGTCGCATCACGGCTTGTTTTCATCGCTGAACAGCAATAGTCTTAATTTGGTAGTTTCCTTGTCATATTAGCTGTTAGTAGTTATGTTAGTTTTTTTTGTACCACATTTGCGAGATTTTGGTATGTACCCAGTCAGAGAAAATTGGAGTTTGCTCCAAATTGCTCTGACTGGGTGCGTGTGGCCTGTGGTTCAAGTTGTGGTGGGTTTGCAGATCCCACCTACTCGGCTGAACTACTCAGGCACGCCCGGCAACTGTACACGTTTGCGACTACTTACAAGATGAAGTACTCGGACTCGATCGCCGATGCTGATAAATATTACCGGTAAGTTGAGTGAGTTGCAGTAGATGACCTTAGATGTTGCTAGTATGTAAAACCCCAACAAACCTTAAGTAAACATCCGGGGCAGACTGACCTTACCTGAGTCATTAGGGCAGACTGATTTAACCCTGAGTCATTAGGGCAGAGTGTCCTGACCCTGAGTCATTAGGGCAGACTGATTTAACCCTGAGTCATTAGGACAGACTGACCTGACCCTGAGTCATTAGAGCAGACCGACCTGACCCGTAGTCATTTGGGCAGATTGGCCTGACCCTGAGTCATTAGGGCAGACTGACATGACCCTGATGCATTAAGGCAGACTGACCTGACCCTGAGTCATTAGGGCAGACTGACCTGACCCTGATGCATTAAGGCACACTGACATGACCCCGAGTCATTAGGGCAGACTGACCTGACCCTTAGTCATTTGAGCAGAATGACCTGACCCTGAGTCATTAAGGCAGACTGACCTGACCCTGAATCATTAGTGCAGACTGACCTGACCCTAAGTCATTAGGGCAGATTGACCTGACCCTGAGTAATTAGGGCAAACTGCTGTGACCCTGAGTCATTAGGACAGACTGACCTGACCCTGAATCATTAGGGCAGATTGACCTGACCCTGAATCGTTAGGGCAGACTGACCTGACCCTGAGTCATTAGGGCAGATTGACCTGACCCTGAATCATTAGGGCAGACTGACCTGACCTTAAGTCATTAGGACAGAATAACATGACCCTGAGTCATTAGAGCAGACTGACCTGACCCATAGTCATTTGGGCAGATTGACCTGACCATGAGTCATTAGGACAGACTGACCGCACCATAAGTCTTTAGGGCAGACTGACCTGACCCTGAGTCATTAGGGCAGATTGACATGACCCTGGGTCATTAGGGCAGACTGACCACAGCCAGTTGCTTCTTTTGCTTGATAAAAATAGCATACAGAAACCTTGATGACGCTGTAAGTTATACACAGTGGTGGAAATCCAAAGTGGCAGAGGTGGGGGCACGGGGAATCGAACCACCAACCTTCAGATTAGGAGTCCGACCTAGAAAAAAGTCAGACACTCTAACCACTCTGCCACAGAGAACACCACATTTATAAATATAATGTCATATTTTTTCGACCTTAAAAAAATGAATTTCTTACCTGAAAAGGCCATGAAAATGCTTTAAACTTGGTCGCTGAATAGCTGTATGAACCGTGAAATGTGTCGCAGCTCCTATAACGGCTACGAGGATGAGTTGGCGTGGGCAGCAGCATGGATGTACAATGCCACTGGTGAGGCCTCGTACCTGCAAGAGGCTAAGGACAGCATCGAAAACCAGGAACACTCCACTGAGCTGTCGTGGGACGACAAGGTTGTCGGCGCAAGTGTAAGTAACTTGTGGCTGTCAATCAACTAGATAAAAGCAGGGTCCGTATGGGGCCTGGAAAGTCTTGAACTTTATTTGCCCCATTCCAAGGCCTTGCAAAGCCTTGAATTTAACCTATTTTGGGTAATTAGTCTTGAAAAGCCTTGACTTCCATTGAACTGTCCCCAGTGATCTAAATTAGTCTGAAATTGCCATTTGCCATCATTTTTTTTTGTCTTTTTCTAAAATCCAAATGAAAATAGTCTTGAATTCCTATCAAAAACAGCCTTGAATAGCCTTGAAATAGCCTTCAATGCCATATCTTCAGGTGTGTCTGGAACCTGTCAAAGATTCACCCTACACATAGTAGGGGTGAAGAACAACCCATTGGAAAAGTGGCGAAAGGCTTGGTAAATTAAATAAATGCATAAATTCTTAATTTAAAAACCCAAATATATTCTTCACATACATATTTATATTTACCCGCTACTTTTGATTTGAAAAATATAATAAGCATGTAGTTTAATAGATTTTAGAAGTCAAATGTTCATACTTATCGCTACCTAGCCTAGCGCTCGGCATTATTAAGATAGGGCAAGGACTGGTTGGTTAGCACAGTATCAGGATAATGTGACTGTGGGATATTTGGTCATGGTCCCAGTGGGGCAGCACTATAAAGTTGCCATGAGTGTGCACTGTCACAAGTTGGTACCCATCCGGATATAACCTGTTGCTAGGATGTAAAACAACAACACATCACTGTGCTCTAATTTACCTGTTTGAAATGTAATATAGTCAGATATGCCCCCCAATAGCCGATTTTTACTTTTTGTGCTGGGGGGAGGGGAGGTCGTTAAACAAACAAAATAAATAAAACAACAAACAAACTCTCTAGTTGCAGGTGCTGGTCCTTGCTGCGTATCGGAAAGAGTAACCTATGTGGCGGCAGCTAGTTTCCTCCAAAGAAATGTCAGAATGACTATATGTTTGACGTCCAATAACCGGTGATAAAAATCAATGTGCTCTAGAGGCATTGTTAAATGAAACAAACTTGTTTTTTTTGCAGCTGTTGGTATTTGCTGCTGATGACACACACGCCGCGTCCAAGTCCAAAATCAAGCACTTCTACGACTATTGGCTGGGGTATGGAGACTACAAGGTGTACATGACACCGAAGGGGTTGGCCTGGCACTCCAAGTGGGGTTCTCTGAGGTATACAGGTCAGTAACCAGGATGGAACACACCCAACTCTATCAATTTGAGTCCCTACTGACAGTCATGCACATTTTACTAAACTGTGTTGATTTTATGGCACTGCAAACAGCATGCATTACCTTTTTACTAAAGTTAAACAAGAAGACATTTTAGCCTTTTTGAGGGCAGCTGGTCTGTACCACCTCATATAGTTCATTAAAACAATTTGATTAATTAATTCTTTCATATATTTCATTTAATTATATGATTTAACTTAAAAAAATTCATAAGTGTCTATTGACACATAACTGATTGTATGCTTTTACATTATATGTAAAGGCGATGGTTGAAGAAAAAACAAACAATTCTCGCCGTGAATATGGCATATGCTGCCGACACGGCGTAAAGAAACCACCAATCAATCAACCAATCAATCTTTCAATTTGGATTTCCACCACTGTGTATAACTTACAGCATCATCAAAGGCCAGTTGCTCTCATACCATGTCTATGTGGTGTGGTAGGTTAAAAATCCCTTGGATCAGTAAAAGTGTAGGCTCCCGGTTTTCCATGACTAAAAAAAAATATTACCGATTAAAGTAAAACAAAATGCCAAGGAGTATGGATGTATATCACTATATGACAACAATTGGTTAGCTTGAATCCCGTTCTCATATGACCTTAAGTGTCACTAGAACATGAAACCCACACAAGAAAATGTTATATGGGCGATAATACAGTCACAACGAGGATAGCCAAAACCTGACTTCCGGCATTTTTCCGCGATTTCCTGACGGTGATAATCCTACGGGGAGAAATCGGAGGTTTCCCAGAAATTCGCCGTCGGCTTGATTCCCGTGGGGTTTTTGCCGGAGACCTACTTTCAGCCCTGTTCCATGAAAATGATGTTTGTTTTCAGCAAACGCCGTTTTCGCACTGCAAGTGACTTCCGGTTTGGCCTCGAGCCTTGGCCTGACTGCTGCTGAGAGAGGCGACATCCGGGACTTTGTGAAGACGCAGGTCGGCTACATGCTTGGAGAAGCTGTCAGTGGCCGCAGTTATGTGGTTGGTTATGGCCGAAGCCCGCCAACACACCCACACCACGCCGCAAGGTTCGTTGGTTGGTTGTTGGAGTTTTATGTCCTGGTAACAACTGAGGTCATACCAGGACCGGTGTGGTGGTTTCAGCTCACTGTCAGTTTCAGCCGTGCGCATAGACTCAAACTCAAGGCATTGTCAATGGTCGTGAGTCACTAACCTTATAAATTTAATATAATGTTTTTGGTAAAGATGTTTTCTAAATGCGTACCAAGCGATTTGTTTCTAGGTGGTGTGGTTTTAGAGATATTTCACTTTTCCTGGATTTTCTGTATGAAGATTGCTCACCATCATTGACAATGCCTTGAGTTTGACGGTACGCGCAGTGCAAAACATTAGTTTTATTCAAAATTAATAGAAATCAAGAACCCTAACCGTATAAATTTAATATAATCTTTTTGGTAAAGATGGTTTCTATATGTGTACCAAGTGATTTGTTAATAGGTGGTGTGGTTTTAGAGATATTTCACTTTTTCTGTATTTTCTGTATGAAGATTGCTCACGACCATTGACAATGCCTTGAGTTTGAAACTATGCGCACGGCTGAAACTGGCGCACGGCTGAAACCACCACACCGATACCAACTTGTGACAGTGCACACTCATGGCGACTTCTATAGTACTGCCCCACTGGGACAGTGGGAGATCGTATCTCCAGCACCATGACCTGATATCCCACTCAGTCAGATTATCCTGACACAGCACACCTGTCCTTGCCTCATCCTATTAATGCTGAGTGCCAGGTTAGGAAGCGACAAGTACCAATTTTGTACGTCATTGGTTTGCATCGACTGGGAATCGAACTCCCGATCTCTCGCACGGGAGGCCTATGCTCTACCGATTCGGCCACGGCGCCCAGTACGCGGTGAGGTGAACTTCTTTCACCTCTACTGGACGCGGTGACCGAATCTGTAGAGCACACGCTTCCCATACGGAAGGACGGGAATTTAATTCCAGGTCGAGTCAAACCCAATAACTTACTAAATTGATATTTGTCACAATACATGTTGGACCCTCTCATGTAATACTTGTTGAACCCTCTCATGTAATACTTGTTGGACCCTCTCATGTAATACTTGTTGGACCCTCTCATGTAATACTTGTTGGACCCTCTCATGTAATACTTGTTGAACCCTCTCATGTAATACTTGTTGAACCCTCTCATGTAATACTTGTTGAACCCTCTCATGTAATACATGTTGGACCCTCTCATGTAATACATGTTGGACCCTCTCATGTAATACATGTTGGACCCTCTCATGTAATACATGTTGGACCCTCTCATGTAATACTTGTTGAACCCTCTCATGTAATACTTGTTGGACCCTCTCATGTAATACTTGTTGAACCCTCTCATGTAATACATGTTGGACCCTCACACTTAATACTTGTTGAACCCTCTCACATAATACATGTTGGACCCTCTCATGTAATACATGTTGGACCCTCTCATGTAATACTTGTTGAACCCTCTCATGTAATACATGTTGGACCCTCTCATGTAATACATGTTGGACCCTCTCATGTAATACATGTTGGACCCTCTCATGTAATACATGTTGAACCCTCTCATGTAATACATGTTGGACCCTCTCATGTAATACATGTTGAACCCTCTCATGTAATACATGTTGGACCCTCTCATGTAATACTTGTTGAACCCTCTCATGTAATACATGTTGGACCCTCTCATGTAATACTTGTTGGACCCTCTCATGTAATACTTGTTGGACCCTCTCATGTAATACTTGTTGGACCCTCTCATGTAATACTTGTTGGACCCTCTCATGTAATACATGTTGGACCCTCTCATGTAATACATGTTGGACCCTCTCACTTAATACTTGTTGGACCCTCTCATGTAATACATGTTGGACCCTCTCATGTAATACTTGTTGGACCCTCTCATGTAATACATGTCGGACCCTCTCATGTAATACATGTTGGACCCTCTCATGTAATACATGTTGGACCCTCTCATGTAATACTTGTTTAACCCTCTCACGTAATACATGTTGGACCCTCTCATGTAATACATGTTGGACCCTCTCATGTAATACTTGTTGGACCCTCTCATGTAATACTTGTTGGACCCTCCCATGTAATACTTGTTGGACCCTCTCATGTAATACATGTTGAACCCTCTCATGTAATACTTGTTGGACCCTCTCACTTAATACTTGTTGAACCCTCTCATGTAATACATGTTGGACCCTCTCACATAATACATGTTGGACCCTCTCATGTAATGCACGTTGGACCCTGCCACGTAATACTTGTTGGACCCTCTCATGTAATACATGTTGGATCCTCTCATTTAATACTTGTTGGACCGTCTCACATAATACATGTTGGACCCTCTCATGTAATACATGTTGGACCCTCTCACTTAATACTTGTTGGACCCTCTCACATAATACTTGTTGAACACTCTCACGTAGTACATGTTGGACCCTCTCAGTCGATACTTGCTGGACCCTCTCACTTAATATTTGTTGAACCCTCTCACTTAATACTTGCTGGGCCCTCTCATGTAATACATGTTGGACCCTCTCACATAATACTTGTTGAACCCTCTCACTTAATACTTGCTGGGCCCTCTCATGTAATACATGTTGGACCCTCTCACATAATACATGTTGGACCCTATCACTTAATACATGTTGGACCCTCTCATGTAATACATGTTGGACCCTCTCATGTAATACTTGTTGGACCCTCTCATGTAATACATGTTGGACCCTCTCATGTAATACTTGTTGGACCCTCTCATGTAATACATGTTGGACCCTCTCACTTAATACTTGTTGAACCCTCTCACTTGATACTTGCTGGACCCTCTCACTTAATACTTGCTAGACCCTCTCACGCAATACCTTTTGGACCCTCTCACTTAATACTTTGCAGTGTGCCCTTAAAGTGCACTTTGCAGGTCACACCGTGATTGTCTTGTTGAAATAGCTGCTAAATTCCTCTGAGCAAATTTAGCTTACTATGAAATAGTTCAGTAAAGATATTTAATATTAGCACGTTTGCCAACTCTCGGACTAGTTAGCACTTTTTTTTGGATAGCAGTATGCCATGCATATATATATATATATATATATATATATATATAGAAGTTCAATTAAAGCAGCATAGTCCGATGAAAACATAACATTTTCAAAACCAAAGCAATTATCTAGACTTGATTCTACATATCTAACTTAGATATTGCTGCACTTATTAAACATTTGTCACCACCTAGAACGGAATACTGATGCAATTTAATAGAACTTGTTTCTGCAGAAGTCTATGGTGTTAGAGTTTTGCCAAGCTTGCCAAAATTAATTTGGCATGTATGCACTTCAAATATCTCACAAGTTAACCATTTAAAGTAAAAGTTACTTCAAACTAAAGTAAGGTAGATTATAACAACCAACCTAACATATTTATCTCCGAAAATGACAGAAACTCAAAACCATCGGACTGTGCAACTTTAAACAACAGGACATTGGCCAATATCAACATATTATCATGTTGAATGAAAACAGCCTGGCCGGTACTTGGGTGGATGACGAGGTCCCGCAGACACAGAGGGCGTAATCGATTAATCAACTCGGGTCACCCGAGCCACTTTTTGGCGCATGCACACATCCTACAGACTCGGGTTGAATAAACGAATATGCTCGGGGTGGACAAAACGTTGGCTTAATCTGAAACTTAATATTATTTTCCAATAACCGATAGAAATACAGCAAAATAGGATTTAAAGTATTTTATGATTGTAGAAGCTGAAAATCTGTGTTATTAAAAAAAAAGTATTAAAACAACACGGAGGAGTTGTACCGGTAGGTGTTATACTACAGGTACCAGCCCAGCTGTGACATCATCGCTCCTGGCAAACCCCAGCCAAGAGGTGGGTTACTGGGGTCGGATCTTTTTGCACACGGCACGGGTATTTCTCGACTCCACTTGCAGTGTTCGATTTGAAATTCTGATGACTCGGGTGACCCGAGTCGCCCGGGTCGTGTTAATCGATTACGGCCAGAGAGCCTACCAGGCGAGTAGTTGATGAAGCCGCAGTCACACTATGGCTTGTGACCACTTTGCGACTGCCTCTTTTTTGTAGTCGCAAGCAGTAGTGTGACTAGGGTATAACTATAAGTAGCGGTGGCTTGTCTTCCAGCTCGTGCCCTGACGCCTTGGTGCAGCCTGTGTGCGACTGGGGCGACTTTGAGGCAGACGGCCCCAACCCCCACACCCTGTTTGGGGCACTGGTCGGGGGGCCGGACGCCAACGACCGCTACGTGGACGACCGCAAGGACTACATCATGAATGAGGTCACACTCGACTACAACGCTGGTTTCCAGTCGGCTGTCGCAGGTGTGTTCTGATCTTCATTTGACTGACATCACACACCGACCTTACACCTTGTATGATTGTCCACACACACACACACCGCCCCTTGTCTACTGAGACCGAACAGGGTGGCCGAATCGGTAGAGCACAGACTTCCCGTGCGGATTGTCGGGAGTTTGAGTCAAACAAATGACTTACAAAATTGATACTTGTCGCTTCCTAGCCTGGCGCTCGGCATTAATATCCTATTAATGCCGAGCGCCAGGCTAGGGCAAGGACTGGTTAGCTCAATGTCAGGATAATGTGACTGAGTGGGATATCAGGTCATGGTGCTTGCAGCCTGATTTCCAAGTGGGCAGCACTATAAAGTCACCATAAGTGTGTACTCTCACAAGTCGGTACCCTTAGATGTTGCTAGGACATAAAACTCCAAGAACTCACCAATCTTGTCGACTTGAAGCTCACACTCACTCCCTCTCGACACATATTCGTTGAATTCCATACAAAAATATGAGGCAATAAAATTGTATTCCTTGCGTCTGACCTCCTTCCCCCTCTTCCAATCGAAGTGAAGTTATGAAAATATAGAAACGGGGCTGAAAATAACAAGACAGGGAGTAATAATGGGTTGGCAATTATATATATCACCTTAGGCGAGAACAAAATTCTAGAGATTGGTGAGGCCCACTCCCCTATATCGATCGCTTTATTTGGGTCCCAACAATACCATTGTAAGGATATTCTAACTCTCTAAACCGACCACCTCCCTAAATGGACCACTTAAAGTCGGTCTTAAGGTCGGTCGATTTAGAGAGGTTTTATTGTATATATATATATATATATATATATATATCGATTTAGAGAGGTTTTACTGTATATATATATATATATTTATATATATATATACAGTAAAACCACTCTAAATCAACCGACCTTGGAACCGACTTTAAGTGGTCCATTTAGGGAGGTGGTCGGTTTAGGGAGTTAGAATACAGTTACAATGGTATTGGTGAGACCCAAGTAAAGCGATCGATATAAGGGGGTAGGCGTTATGTGGAGGTGGTCGGTTAGGCAGGTTTTACATGCTATGCAGGTATTGCAGGTATAGCAATACCTCAGGGAGTTTGATGCCCCTGCCTTGCAGAGTTGTAAACCACTGCCTTGTGGTACAGTTTCTTGACAGAACTGAAGGCTAAGGGAGCAAACCCTAAACAGAAAACCATGTCACTGTGGCAGCATTAAGGGCGGTTGATGTATGGAACTCCCAACATCTCCCGACCAGCCACTGCAGGGACAAATAGATTTGCGCCTGTCTTGACATATTCTTGCCGGTGTGAAACCTCTATTTGCTCGCCGAGAGAGTGCCACTGGTAACTTGCAAAAGCCAGCAGCACTTCAACACTTTTGCAGGCAGCTTTCATGAAATGTATACCATCAAGAGAAACCTGCAGCTGAGAAACATTAAGACTGACTCATGGACGCAACTCTCACAGCAGAATGGAGAGTGGCAGTCAAGTAATGAAAGCAGTCTTTGTCACATCTCGACCGACAGCATAATGATGATGATGACATATATACATATATTACAATATTATATAACATTAATTACAAATCCATGATCCGATTGTGGATGTGGATTGTTATTTATCTTTATTCCGCAAACATAATTAACAATGTCTATCTCTTCCTTTCAGGACTGATCCAAACTCCTTGACTGGTTGTTTGTTGACGAATTCTACACTCAAGCTTCCGAATCAACAATAGACCCATTGACTACTGACTAAAGTGGCCGTGTTAACAACAGATTTATGCTCTACTTTTGAAAAATGGGACATTAAGTGTTCATGTCAAGAACATGTCTTTTGTTCCTCCCCAAGTTCTTTTACTGCTATGTCACAGCATTACTAGATGGGTAGTCTGGTTGTGGCACTGTGTCAAAGACCCTATAATACTAAGACGGCTCACGCAGCCTGTACTGTGTAATCAAAATGATCAAACCCATCACTTGGTGCGCTGGCTGTTCTCTTGGTTAAACAGTTGCTATATTATATGCATAAATGTATATATGAATGTGAAAGATGTGTGATGATGGCGATGCTGATGCTGATGATGATGCTGATGTGTATTTGTTCATAGCAATTTCATATTGATGTGTATTCATACTTACCTATCTCATGTATAATATAATTGTATGTGTTTACATGTGAAACACCAACCAGCAGCCGGGCAGATCAAACCCACCATAAGGTGGCACTGCGAGATTTACATTACCATGGGAGAGATAGGGAGTGAGCCGTCTTAGTATTATAATAGGGTCTTTGACTGTGTGAAGTACTATTTCTGGACATAATATTTAAATGTGGGGGGAGCACATTTTCAAAGTCTGCACGGGGCCTGGAAAGTCTTGAACTTCATTTACCCCATTTCAAGGCCTTAAATTTAACTTATTTTGGGTAATTAGCCTTGAAAAGCCTTGAATTCCAGTGAACTGTCCCCACTGATCTAAAGTAGTCTGAAATTGGCATTCGGAATGGTGATTTCGGAAAAAATCCAAATGAAAATAGTCTTGAATTCCTATTAAAAACCGCATTGAAATAGCCTTTAATTCCATATCTTCATGTGTAAGGACCCTGCATTGTGTGCCTGCCATTTCATGTACTATTTTTACAATGATTTCGGGAGCAACCAAGAGCACTGAGGCTTCCCCAAAGAAATGTGTTTTATCGTGTTTGTCCTATGGAGTAATGGTGTTGATGTAAATCAGGATGGATTCTTTGATTTGTTGATATTAATGTCAATCTATACTTCAATTTGAAGCTATGAAATATGTGGATTATAAATCACCCTTTAACACTACTAATTATGATTATAGATTATGCTGGGTTTTAAAACTACGTGGGATGGTTTACCAAGACTGGTACTTAGTGGTTGGTGATAGGGATGATGCAGTGAACCTATATAGATGAATAGCCCCCATTATTATTATATGCGACCTATATGCAACAATAACGATCCCTTTTCGGCACCAATAACTCACGTTAAAGGCAACTTATACACAGCAATACCCCACTATATGCAACCTATACACAACAATACCCCATTATATGTAAAATATGCGCAACAATAACCCCCTATATGCAACTTTTACACGATAACCCCACTATATGCAGCCTATACACAACAATAACCCCATTATATGCAGCCTATACACAATAATAACCCCACTATATGCAGCCTATACACAACAATAACCCCACTATATACAGCCTACACATAACAATAACCCCATTATATGCAGCATACACATAACAATAACCCCATTATATGCAGCTTTTACACAATAACCCCACTATATGCAGCATATACCCAACAATAACCCCACTATATGCAGCCTATACACAACAATAACCCCATTATATGCAGCCTATACACAACAATAACCCCATTATATGCAGCCTATTCACAACAATAACCCCATTACATGCAGCCTACACATAACAATAACCCCACTATATGCAGCCTATACACAATAATAACCCCACTATATGCAGCCTATACACAACAATAACCCCATTATATGCAGCCTATACACAACAATAACCCCACTATATGCAACCTTTACACAATAACCCCACTATATGCAACCTATACAAAACAATAATCCCACTAGATACAACTCTTACACAATAACCCCACTATATGCAACCTACACAACAATAATGCCACTATATGCAGCTTATACACATTAACCCCTCTATATAAAATGCATGCACAACAATAACCCCACTATGTGTAACCGACACAATAATAACCCCACTATATGCAACTTATATACAACAATAACCCAACTATATGCAATGTACACACAATTAACCCCACTATATGCAACTTATACTCAACAATAACCCCACTATATGCAACTTATACTCAACTGTAACCCCACTATATGCAACTTATACTCAACAATAACCCCACTATATGCAACTTATACTCAACAATAACCTCACTATATGCAACTTGTACACAATAGCCCATGCTACACAAATTAGGCACAACAATAACCTGTTATATGCAACATATCCACAGCAATAACATATCTATAACAATAACCACTTATAATATGCAACCTATAAGCCTACACAACAATAACCCATATATGCAACTTATACACAACGACGACACACAAGAGTGAATGCCTGGTTTTTATTTAAACCTCAACCAAAAAAAAGTGCCCTTTTCATTACGAGATAGCTGATACTGGTGATAGTTCACTAAAGACAAGAATTAGGTCACAAGGTAGTGCTACTTGTTTGTAGTTTCTGCCATATTAATATATATATATAGAGAGAGAGAGAGTCAGCTTCACGAAAATGGGCCAATTGGTGGTTTATTTAAGATGTCAGCATCGCAATTCTTAAAGAGTAGTGCATTTCTTTGTTTTATATTAAATTATCCTAGAAACAAATAAGGTTGTATTGTCTCTACCTTTACATTCAGGATAAATTTAAGTAAGGACTTTGCAACACCTCTGTCAATGCTAAACTATAAGTATGCCGATCGACGCCGACATCCAATGCTCGACACCGACAACTTTAACAGATGTCGGCATCGCAATTCTTAAAGTGGGGTGCATTTCTTTGTTTTATATTAAATTATCCTAGAAACAAATAAGGTTCTAGTGTTTTCTCTACCTTTACATTCAGGATAAATTTAAGGACTTTCCAATACCTCTGTCAATGCTAAACTATAATTACACTGTTCAATGCCGACATCCAATGATCGATGCCGACAACATCCCCCAATTGGCCTCTTTTCGTGATCCTGACTCGTATATATTAGGTCAATCGTTATAATCTGCCTTACTTTAGTTTGAAGTAACTTTTGATCAACAATGGATAATTCTAGAAATATTTGGAAGTGAAAACATGCACAATGGTGTTCTCTGTGGCGGAGTGGTTAGAGTGTCTGACTTTTTTTCTAGGTCAGACTCCTAATCTGAGGGTCGACGGTTCGATTCCCTGTGCCCCCAGCTCTGCCAATTTGGATTTCCACTGCTGTGTATAACTTACAGTGTCATCAAAGGCCGGTTGCTCTCATACCATGTCGATGTGGTGTGGGATGTTAAAAATCCCTTGGGTCGGTAAAAGTGTAGGCTCTGGCTTTCTATCGACCAGCAGTGGAATGAGGAAGACCAGTCGTCTATGACTGAATTTTCCCCTGCTTAAACAACTAATGGACCAACAACAACAAAATTACTTTTAGTGTGCACACCGAAATGTTAGACACCATAATATTCAGTTGTATCAAGTTCTATTAAATTGACTTTGTGTTTCGTTCTATGCAGTAACAAATGTTTAATAAGTATGAATGTCTCTAAGTTTAATAAGCAGGTTTACATTTAGGACATGTTTTGGTGTAGAAAGTTTGATGAACAGGTCCTGATCTCATCTAGTATATTTTTCTAAACACGTGTTTGTTTCGTTAAAGAGCAGTCTGTAGGTTATTTGTATATTAGTTCCAGGGCTCATTATTTTGTTTTATGGATTATTTTGTTTATAAGGGGCAGTGGGAAGACAACCATTAATGGTTACTCTGTTCCTGCAATTTCTATTGTTAACAGAATAGTATATGTTTGTGGAATAATGTATAGAAATTGTGAATAAATAATGTCTTAATGTCTACTCTTAATGTCTGATTTCATCAGACTATGCAGCTTTATTGTGGAGTTAGTCCTGGATGTTTAGACAACTTATAAAACGCACGAAGTAATGCATTTCCCATTTGATAGGTTTCAAAATGTAATGTGTCTACTTGTTTAATAAATAATAATACCGGCATCGCAATCTTGTCACCTATAGAATTGTACAAGCGGTTAATATATCTACATACATTTTTTTTTAATTAAAAAGACTGGATATGACCAATAATTGCTTAACTATATCACCTGATGTCAACACCATAGGATTCCAATGCTAGGACGTAAAACCCCAACTCTTTCATGTGATTTAGTTAAGATTGTATCCAACATTGTCAGCATAAATATCTACCCTTTTTACACATTGGTCGTAATGCGAAGCATTACGTTTGATGCGAGGGAAGGGAGAGACCCTCCCCCGCCCCGCGTGTCGCGCTGCCTCTCACCTCGGCCGCCGGCGCTCACTCCCCCCCCTCCCCCGCCACTCGCCTTTGTCCGCGCTGCTCACGCCTCGCGCGACCCCCACTGCTCGCCACCTCTCACCCTCCCCCCGGCCTGCCAGCATTCGCACCTCCTGCCGCCGCCGTCCCCTTCCCTCCCTTATAAGGCCGCCGGCGGCCCTCCTCAGGCACTCACCTTCCTGCCGTCTTCCTGCCCGTGTCTTTTTCTGCCTTGGACTTTCCACCTCGGACCGCTGCCCAACTCTACAGAAACACAGAAGATGCCTCGAGGAAAGGGCCGCGGACGGAAGAGCTCCCGGGCTGCCCCTCAGACACCGGGGCCCGCCGCGACGCCGCGCCGGGAGGAGTCACCGGTCTCCGCCCCGGCGACGCCCGAGGCGCCCTCGGACCGCGGCTCGGGCTCCGAGATCTCAGCCCTACTGGAGGCGATGCAGCGGATACAGCTCGACCAGCGACAGTCTGCAGCCGACGCGCGGCAGTCCGCGGCCGACGCACGCCAGGCCACGGCGGACATCCACGCCCGGATCGACGCCCTGGCCCTCGGGGAAGCTCGCCCCGTGCCAGAGCGCCCGACGCCCGCCTCAAAACAGCCAGCAGCGCCTACACCTCGGGCGCGCAGCGCCATCACGGAGCGCCCGCCGCCGCCGCCTCACGCGACCCTGCCCGGGGAGGCCCACCCGGAATACGAGCGCTACCACCACCTCGACGCCCAGAGCCCGCACGCCACATCCCCGGCCTACCAGGAGGACTTCACCCGGCACAGCCCCTCCTCCGCGGCCGACGCTGTCCGGGAAATACTGGCTTCCGCCGAGGCCCGTCACTCCACGAGGCGACAAGGTATTCCTCCCAACTATGTGTTCCCCTCTGACCTCGTGAAACGGGGGGCGGAGAGGAAGTCGGTGAAACGAGGGGAAGCTACGAGGGAGGAATACGTCTTAGCCCTCCTCACCCTCCTCGACCACCCCGACTTCCCCTCCCATTCCACCAAGGGACTCCACCACCACCTCCTCGCGGTGTGCCGCGACAACCTCATCTACCCGTGGGGTACCGTCCGCCGGTACTCAGAGAGCGTGTTTACTGCCATCGCGGACGGGACCCTCCCCCACGGGTGGCACGACCCAGTAGCCATCAACCTCCTTAGGCTAGAGTCCCTGGCCACGCCCGCCCAGCCTGCCGCCGCCCAGCCACGCCCACTCGACCCTGCCAAGCCCCGGCCACAGCCCCAGCCCCGCGCCCACACCGACACCCGGGTAGCTTACTCTAGGGAGACCCACGGGCCCCTGTGTTACGCGTGGAATCGGGACCCCACCTCATGCACCCAGGCCGCCCCGGGGGAGGTTCATGGCCAAGGGGCCACCAGGATGCGCCACGCCTGTGCCTACTGCGCAAACGTACGGAAAATGCTAACCGTACACAGCGAGGAGGCATGCCTGGCAAAGCGTGCCCGCACGGCGGCCCCGCCCTCCCCGGATTTTTGAAGAGCCGGTACCTCCAGCCCGGCCCGGAGGCCCCTAACCGGCCCACTAACCACGACGCCGCCCCCCGACCATGCTCCCGCCATCCCGACATCAGCCACCTCACTCACCTCTTTCCCGAGGCGCGGCCAGTCCGCCGCCCCGGAGCCGCCAAGCCCACCGGCAGCCACCCTCCTCACGGGCCCCAGCGCCCCCTCAACAAGGCTCCCACCGCCAATCCCAGCAGTTCTCCGCCTCCCGGGGCGCGGCCTGACCGCCGCCTCGGGAAAGCCGTACCCTCCGGCAACCACCCTCTCCCCGGGTCTCAGCACCCCCTCAGTAAGGCTCCCACCGCCGCCCGGCCCCAGCCGCCGATCAACCCCGGCCCCGAAGATCACCTCGACCCTGGCGACACCGCCTTCCTCTCCCCCCCCCACGACCCGCCCCCTGACCCCCCTGACCCCCCCCCTACCGCCCAGGCCTTCGCCGCCCCCCTCGCCCGCCCCCGCCGCACCTCCTCACCCTCCCCCCGCCCCCACAACCACCACCACCCCCCTCCTTAGACGAGCCCACCGTCGATGTCATCGACCCCGTCCTCCAAGCCACCCTCCCCGCAGCACCCACCTGCGGCCCCACCCCCGCCCTGTACCGGCCCACCATACTCGCCTCCTGGCCCCACACCTCCGGCGAGGCGTGGGAGCGCTACCCTGCCCTCCGGCACACCTACACCGCCCTCCGGGAAGCGGGCCTCCCTAATTTTTTGGCCGCCCGCATCCCCCTCCCCTCAGGCCTCAGCATCCCTGCCTGGCGCTCCCGCCTCCGAGACTACCCCGACCACGCCGTCCTGGACCTCCTCGAGTTCGGTTTTCCCGCAAACTACTCTGCCCCTACCCTCCCCCGCCCCTCATTCACCAACCACCGTGAGCCCCCCGAATGCCTCCCTCACATCCAGGCCTTCATTAAAACAGAGCTGGCCCTCGGCGCCCTCATCGGCCCCTTCCACGTTCCTCCCTTCTCCCCCTGGACCCAGGTCTCCCCCATGATGACCCGCCCCAAGTCCGACCCTGGTAAGAGGCGGGTCATCGTGGACCTCTCCTACCCCCGAGGTGCCAGCGTCAACTCCGGCATCCCCCGACGCGAATACCTCGGGGAGCCCCATACCTACACCCTCCCGTCCGTCGCCGACGTGGGCCGCCGCCTCATATCCGAGGGCGTAGGGGCCTACGCCTGGTCGGCGGACATCTCCCGGGCCTACCGGCAGCTCCGGACCGACCCCCTCTCCTGCCCCCTCTTCGGGATAACCCTGGACGGGGCCACCTACATCGACCTCGCCCTCCCCTTCGGCTGCCGCTCCTCGGGCGCGGCCTGCGTCCGCGTCACCTCGGCGGTGGCCTGGATCCTTCGGCGCGAGGGGTTCCACGCCCTCGTGTACGTCGATGACTTCATCGGCTGCGAGGGCTCCTACCTGAGGGCCTGCAAGGCCTTTGACGCCTTCCTCGCCCTCACCACAGCCCTCGGCCTCGACGTGGCGCCCGGAAAGTGTCACCCGCCCGCTGTCCGCCTCCTCTGGCTCGGCTTTGCCCTCGACAGCGAGGCCATGACCATCCGGGTCGCCCCCGAAAAGATCCAGGCCCTCGTCGACGACTGCGAGGCCCGCGTCGCCCGCCCTACCCTCGGGAAGCAGGAGCTCCAGAGTCTCCTGGGGCGCCTAAACCACGTGAGCAGCTGCGTACTCCCCGGCCGGAAATTCATGGCCCGGCTCCTCGGGGCGCTGCGCAGCTGCCTCGGGGCCCCAACCCTCACCCTCACCGACGACGCCCTCCGGGACCTGAAATGGTTTGCCGCCTACGGACGCATCTCTAACGGTCTCCACCTCCTCCGCGCTCCCGAGGTCCGTCGTTGGGTGATTGAGTGCGACTCCTGCCTTACCGGGGGGGGGGCCTTCTCCCCGACCCATTACTACGCCCGAGGGTACTCCAAGGCCTTCCAGGCGCGCTTCCCGACCATCCATGAGCTCGAGGCGGTCAACCTCGTCGTGGCCCTTCGCGCCCTCTTACCCGGGGACGCGGCAGGGGCCACGGTCATAGTCAACACTGACAACATGGCCTCCGCCCTCGCGCTCGAGTCGGGGCGCGCCCGAGACGCCACCCTCGGGACATGCGCGCGGGAGCTCTGGCTGATCGCGGCCACGGGCTCCTTCGACCTACGCATCGTTCACAAGCCCGGGGCGGACCTCCTCCTCGCCGATGCCCTCAGCCGCGCCCACCTAACAGGCCCCTGGGAGGCGACAGCCCGCCGCGAGGTGGCCCGCCTCGGGCTTCTCCCCACCAGCATCACCCATGACGCTTTTCCCTTCTACCCCGGCCTTTAGGTTTTCCCCCCGAGGAGGTAGCAGCCGTCTCCCGCTTCCGCGCCGCTTCCCTCGCCCCGGCGACTTGGAAGAACCGTCGTCGCCAGGCCGAGGATTTCGTCGCCTTCGCGGTGGCCCGAGGTGTGGACCCCCTCGCGCCCACGCCCTTCGATGTTGCCGCCTTCACCGCCGCTCTCTTCCTCCGCGGGCTCGCGCCCGCCTCCGTGAAGAACTCCGTCTCGGGCGCCCGCTCCTGGGTCGAGGGCGCCGGGGGCCTCACCTCGGGCTTCGACGCCCGCCTGCCCAGGGACGTCTGCCGAGGCGGGGAACGGGCCTCACACCACGTCCAGCGGCAGGCGCCGCCCCTCTCCCCGCAGCAGCTCACGCTCGTCGTAAGACACCTCGCCCGGGCCGGGGCCGCCTCCATCGTCCCTCGGGCCGCCCTCCTCCTCGGGTACTTCGGGATGCTGCGCCAGTCTAATCTGCTGGCCCCGAGTCCCGAGGGTTGGGGCGGTCCCCACACCCTGACCCGCGACGATGTCCGCCCCGCGCCCGGGGGCCTCCGCCTGCAGATCAGAAGCTCAAAGACTATCTCAAGCCCCTCGGGCGCGGTCGCCCTCTTCATCCCGGCCATCCCGGGCTCCGCCCTCTGTCCCGTCGCGGCCTGGCTCGGAGCCACCGCCCTCTGCCCGGCTGCTCCGGACGCGCCCGCGTTCATGATGCCCTCCGGCCGGCCTCTCGACCCGCGCTCCCTCACCGCGCTGCTGCGAGGGGCCCTCGCCGCCCAAGGGGTGCCGCGGCCCGAGGACTTTACCCTTCACAGCCTCCGGCGGGGGGCCGCCCAGGCTTGCCAGCGCGCCGGGGTCCCTATCACCGACATTATGGCCCAAGGCACCTGGACCTCGGCGGCGGTGCACGCCTACGTGCCCCGCCTCGCACCCTCGGGCGCCCCTCGAGCCCTCTCCGCCGTTTTGGTGGAGGGCTCCTCGGCA
The DNA here is from genome assembly GCA_030323885.1 of Branchipolynoe longqiensis. Lineage (NCBI taxonomy): Eukaryota > Metazoa > Annelida > Polychaeta > Phyllodocida > Polynoidae > Branchipolynoe > Branchipolynoe longqiensis. Next base: position 5,238,501 of record CM059200.1, read on the forward strand.
CCCCCCTCAGGCCATTGACATTTATACCACCTGAACTATGAACTTTCTTGATACTTTCTACCTTTTATTACCTTACAGACTTTCTACCTTTGTCATCTTATTATCTACCTCATTGTTACATTGTTTGCTCTGTTGTCTGAGAGGCGTGAATAAACGTCTCTTTTCCCACCCCCGCCTCGCCTTCTTCCTTCTCGCGCATTGTAAAGCAATGTTACCTGATGGTTCGAAATTAACCTAATCGAGACGAAGCTTTAAAACGCTACTTTTGGTGCTGCCACCTGGTGTGATATATGCGTAATAGACGTCTAGACCTGTGGTTAATATATGTTAACGATATGCAGAGTTGGGGACAAAGAGATATGCAAATGAGATGACGTCATGGAAAGTTTAGCCGGCGGGTCAAGCGTGCCCTACGCCGTGAATAAACCATTCAGTAACCAGAAGTCAAAGTGTTCAGACGTTGTACTTTCACACCTGGTGTTTCAAGTTACTTAAAGTTGCATAGTCTGATGGTTTTGAGTTTCTGTAATTTTTCTGATATAAATATATTAAATTAATTATGATATACCTTACTTTACTTTGAAGTAACTTTTATTTTAAATGACTAGCTTTTGACATATTTCAAGATCAAGCATGCAAAGTTAATTTGAGCCATGCCAAAACTGACACCACATATGTTCTATTAAATTGACTCAGTATGCCCTTCTATGTGGCAATAACTGCTAATAAGTGCACAAGTATCGAAGTTAGATATTTAGAATCAAATACAGGTCAGTGTTTTGTTTTGAAAGTTGATGCTTCAATATATGTAGCGAATGGTAGACAGGAAGTGTGAACACTTGTTTGTCTCTCTTTTTTTGTTCTTTTTGTTTTGGGTACATTAGTTGTCCCAAGCAGGGGAAATCCCAGTCACAGACGACTGGACTTCCCCACTCCACTGCTGGTCGATAGAAAGCCTGAGCCTACACTTTTACCGACCCAAGGGATTTTTTAACCTCCCACACCACATAGACATGGTATGATAGCAACCGGCCTTTGATGACGCTGTAAGTTATACACAGCGGTGGAAATCCAAATTGGCAGAGCTGGGGGCACATGGAATCAAACCGCCGACCCTCAGATTAGGAGTCTGACCTAGAAAAAAGTCAGACACTCTAACCACTCCACCACAGAGAACGCTTCATCGGACTATGCAGCTTTAAGTGGTAAATACAGACACTGATGGATTTGCCAGCCATTAGAGGGCAGAACTACTTTAGCTTGTAGCAGAGCTAATACCCACATTAGGTCCTACCGCTGGTGACAGAATGGTTGTGGAAATCATCTATTTACATTTCCACCCTAAAGGCGGGGCTTTGGTTGGGAATACAAGTGTTAATACCCTAGTCACACTACTGCTTGGAACCACTTTGCAGCCACAAAAAAAAGGGTTGGTCGCAAAGAGGTCCTCAGTGGTTGCTGACCTCCTTGCGGCCATTTTGGTCGCAAGGAGGTTGCAGCTACTGCGCTAAAAATTGTGTAACCAAAATGGTCGCCCAGAGATCGGTTACCATTGCTTTGGTGGGTTCGTTGGTTCAAAATGATTGCAAGCCATAGTGTGACGGGGATTTTAGTTTTATCACCACTTGCAGCAGCCATGAATCCTCTACGAAACCATCATTGTTAATAGAGCAGTGTACAACCTGTCATGTGAAGTGGACGAGACTACACTCGAGCTATGACCGCTGCGGGCTTGGGCCGAGCAACCCGCATTCTGAAATGTGGGCTGCTCGCCAGGACAAACCTGCATCGGCCATCAAATGCGGGGCCGGGTTCACGGCCGTAATGCATTGCTAGGAGACTCAGATTGCGACATAGCAATGGTGGAAGGTCGAGCGCTTGGGCTCAGACCCATCGGACTTGTTTCTGCACGCTCTGATGTTTTAGACGAGATTTAGGCCTTTATTGTCGGAATTCTGAATTGCTTTAAGTTAATCATGGTGGGAAAGGATGTATTTATGCGTATTTATCGATTCTGAATTGGATTGTATCAGTAGTGTTAGGAATAAAGTCGTGAGCTCTTAAAAGTGATTGGAACGTTCCTTGCATTCTTTACTATTCTCCAGTCTCTAAGTATATTAACCGCTATGGTCAACTTGATATTGATATTCGATTATTCTATATACATATATGTAATTAAGGGCCTTCTGCCTGGCAGGCCTTAAGCAGCCGTTCAACCCAACACCGTAACCACCTTCCGAATAAAGGTACAAGTTGCAATATTAAACAAATTACTATCTAGTCTGCCCCTTACCAGTGACAGCGGTGACACTAAATATTGGGTGTCTGTTTTGGATTTAGACTATTGCAAGTAGCACACACAACACACCATAAAGGCGGGGAGGAGAGCCAGAGGATTAAGGGAATAATTAATTACACATTATAAGATGCGGGGAGAGGGACGATCCATAGCTTTATGACACTCTGGCTGTCTGCCCTTAGCCTGGGGATCAGACCGACGGAGGCGGTCAACCGGCGGTGGGACGAGAGGTGGCGGCGGCCCGCGGCAGGTCCAGGAAATTCACCAGGAAATCATTATAGAAAATAACACATTAGGCTCGCCTTAGGCAGAGGGCGAAATAGCCGAACGGTTAAACATGTATATCCAAAATACAAATCCTCAATTCCCCGGTGTGTCCACACTACAGCTGCAGCTTGTCTGGCTGCCGGGGCCATGACTGACTTGTCTTGCTGCTTTTGGGGGGTTTGTAACCTTACAACGGTTACCAGCTGCAAAACTGCAGCAAGATAGAAAGGCCCTGCTAAATCTGTCCAATTTTTGATTGAAGATTAATGTTCAGGTGGGACATTTGGAGAAGCTGGGGATGTCTTTACAACATTCAAAACGACAAATTGTTGGGGCAGCAAGGGTTCAGGAGGAAGGGATGGGTAAAGGTGGGTCCAGTGGTTCCAGCAACAAGAACAAAGCGAGAGAAACAATAAGGTAAAGGGCCCCACCCCAGCAAACAACTCCCTTGATCAGGGGGAGAAATAAGCCCGGGAGGGGACAAAAAGGGGTAGAGTATAGGAAAGAGAAATGAGGAGAGTTGAATCAAAGGACCCTGCCTATTTGTTCTATGGTGACCAGCCGGCAAGCCAAAGACACGGACAGAGTAAGAGTAGAAAGTGAAATGCTGGCAGGCTCCCCCTCCTGGAACTCTTTTCAGACATTATCAAGGAGGAGCAAGGCCATCAGAGAGGAGAGAGAGAGAGATGTGGATGAAGTGCAGTCAGGATAGCAAGTGTGTGAACTTTTCTGGTCGGTGCGGTCTATTTATACTCTCTCCCCTCGTGGTTCACTGCCGGTATTCGGAAAACGAGGTAAAACTACTGACTAAGCTACAAAGGATCCAAAACCAGGTATTGAAAACAATTTATTAGGGAAAAGCAATAAGGGCAAAAGAAATGCAAAGATAAATTACCTAACAGATATCACTTAAAGTTGCATGGTCCCATGGTTTGATGACTGCAAACTCATTTTGAAGATAGTTGAAGTAAATGCATTCAAAATAATATCAGCAAGCTTGCCGAAACTCCCGGGCTGGAAGCCAAGGCTGTGACACCATTCCTAATCTCACCATGGTCACATGGTGGACTGACCTCATTACCATACTGGGCCCGTATGCATGAATCGGAGTTAGGCTTAGCCGGAGCTAGGAGCCAACTATGGGATAGCTATCCGCGGCTAGGAGGGCCTTGGTTAATTAGGTCAATCCCTATGCATAAATGTACTAGCCGGTGCGGATAGCTAACCGTGAAGTTATTTATAGATTTGGGAATTCCCTGCATTCGACAATATTAATATCGCCGCCGTTGTAGCGGCGGCGTTACTTTCGGTTCGTTTTGTGGTTAATTTGCTAAAATATCACTTTGTACAGTATGTAATTCTGTTAAATATGATCGCATTGAATAGATTTGGCTTTAATATATTGCCGCCGATTCGGCGGCGACGCGGAGGCCATGTTTATTTGACGTTGGACAGTATGGATGTCGACGTCGCTGCGGCTTTGGCGGTTTGTTTACTTTACATTCGTCGATTCGAAAATATTAATATCGCCGCTGCTGCGGCACCAGCCTTAATATCGCTTTGCATTTAGGGTTAAATTGATCAAATTTCACTTATTGCATGTGTAATTCTGTTAAATATGACAGCATTGAATAGATTGAGAGCCTCACACACACACTAACCGGTGCGGCTAGCAGTTAAACCTGACTTGAAGTCAGGGTAACTTAGCCTAGGCTACGGTCGGCGGTTAGGGCTGGCACCGGCTCATGCATGCGGATTTTCCAACTTTAGCCGGGTGGGGCTACCCTAGCCACGGTTAGAGCCCTAACTCCGATTCATGCATACGGGCCCTGAACTCTGGAGAGTGCCTCAGTCTTGCTCAGGCTGATCACATGGTGTGTGAAACTAGGCCATGACCACCGAGAGCCTCAGAGAGGTCACGAGATTAAGCTGCATCTAAAGGGGCTGTCACACTACGACTTATGGCCTTTGCATATGCCGATGTATGTGATTTTCGACCAATACGTCGGTGTACATCGTCATACGTTATGTATACGTTGGGCATACGTCGGGTACGTTTCGGATATGTCGTTATACGTCGTCTTATGTCGCCATGCATCGAGGCTCCGAAACAATTTTCTGCATGCTCAAAATTTCCAACGTGTGGCTCGTACGTTCCACATACGCTATGTGTATGTTAGGGGTACGTCGGCATATGTTAGGAGTACGTTATGGATACGTTGGGCTACGTTGGTACATGTTAGCCATACATACAACCGGCGCCCTCCGTGTGTCGCTGACGTATATAAGGTACTCACAACGTTCTGTAAAAGGGCTGTCACACTATGACGTATAGCCTTAGCATATGCCAACGTATGTGATTTTCGACCAACACGTCGGCGTACGGTGTCATACGTTACATATACATTGGGCATATGTCGGGTATGTTTGGGATACAGCGTTATACGTCGTCTTATGCCGGCGTGCGTTGAGGCTCCGAAACAATTTTTGTGCATGTTCAAAATTTTAAACATGTGTCGATGTGTGGCCCTTACGTCCCTCATACGCTATGTGTACATTAGAGGTACGTCGGCAGGTTAGGAGCACGTTAGGGATACGTTGGCGTACATTACTCATAAGCTGGACCTGTCACCTCCAACCGTCAAAACACGTCTCAGCACGCCGAGTAACGTTGCTGGGACCACCCACAGCACAAAAACTTTGGCGAATGCCAACCTATTTTGATTTGAATTTTATTTCAATACGTTACGCACTTGCCAGCACCATACGTCGTAGTGCGACAGGGCCTTTAGAGAGTGAGTTGAGGCACATGGCTTCCTCTATACATTCTTGTCAAATCGGATTTATTCCACAAATACAGCACCAATTGATTGGTATGGGCACCAGTATCTAAGTTAGATATGTAGGATCAAATGAAGGTAAGAGTCTTAGTTTTGAAAATATACTTATACCATCGGACCATGCAACTTTAATAAATGGATGACATAAACAAATGGCTGCCAAGGTGTGGAATGCCCAAACGGTAAAGGAATGACAAATTCCTGACCTAAAAACGTACAAAAAATATCTGTGCAAATGAGGCTAGGAAACCCCCACTAAGCTGCACTGCAAAGGGGCATGTGATATGTCACGGCCCACCAGCGGGATGCCCAATGGAAGGTAACCATGCCAAAAGTAGCCAGATAACACACCACACAGCTACAATATGTAGATAGGTTTGTTTGTTTGTTGTTGTTTTACGTCCTAGCAACATCTAAGGTCATATCAGGATGATAGGAGTAGACTAGACTAGTAATAAGAGTAGAACAAAATAAAATACATATATGCCAAGAAAATCCAAAAAAAACTAACATAGGCTACTAACCATACCAACCAAATGTCTATCTGCTACTGAAATCAGATAACTTATCAGCAGCTACTGTGTGGTAAGATAACACCAACACTACAACTGGCCAGCATTGAAAACAAGCCTGGGTACCCAGGCTTATATGCTATGGACAGTATAAATACAGCCTCAATAAAAATTATAAAATATAAAAAAAGATACTAGAAGGGCCGATTCCACTGGGCTCAATGTCCCAAAATCGTCCACAAACAAGTTAACCCAAGACCCAATTTACAGAGGCAGCATGATTTGGAACAACCTATCAGCCAGAACCAGAGCGGTATCCAGACTCAACAGCAAACTGGAACTCATGGTGCAGTCACACTACGACGTGTTTTCCGGCGTGCCGCCAATGCGCAAAATATTTGCTAGCACGTGAGACACGTCCAACTTTTCGGCGTTTTGGGACAAAGTTCGATGGGTTGGCGGCGCGCTATTGGCGCGTTTGGTAGCACGCCAATGGCGTGTTGGTGGCGTGCAGGCAGTGCGCTGGTATCGTGTTAGTACCGTGTCAACGCGTAGAAACCCGCCATCAACACGTCAACACGCGCCGGGAACACGTCCAGACCCGCCACCAGCACGACCAGAGGCACCGGCAACACGTCCAACGAGCCGAGAAACGCTGGAGCAACGCCAATGGCGCGCCCACTACCCGTCGATGGGACGTTGCCGACGCACTGACGGAACGGTCGCATTTTGGTGAAAAAAAGGCCAATGTAATGGGGCTGTCACACTACGTTTCTGCCGGCGTGCCGGCAACGCGGAAAATATTTGCAACCCGTCGAGAAACGTCAAACTTTTTGGCGTTTCGGCGGGGAGTTGGACGGGCGGCAGCGTGTTGGTAGCGTCATAATAGTGTGTTATTAGCGCGCCGTCAACGGGTATCGACGTGTCCCTCCCTGTGTCTGTGTGTGTGTCTCTGTGTCTGTGTGTGTGTCTCTGTGTCTTTTATGTATGTCTCTGCATCTGTGTGTGTGTCGACGTGCTGGTAATGCGTCCGTAACGCGCCCTCCAACCCGTCGGAGCGCGTCGGTCCGCACCGAAAGTTTTGCGCAAGCACAAAACGATCGGCGCCACCCGGCGCGCGTCGACGTGTCCATTCACACGTTGCTATCACTCAACGTGTACCGACGCGCCGTCAACGCGCCAGTAACGCGTCCCGACGTTTCTCCCAAAAACCCAACACGTTGGCACGTGTTGTCCAACGCTGGTGCAACATGTCGTAGTGTGACTGCGGCATCATGTGGGGACATTTGGCGTAGTTAATTTTTCCGACACTTGGTGGCGTGTCGGTATTAGTGGGCCTAAACGGCCATTGACAATTCATTGAGTTTGCTGGTACACGCAGTGCAAAATGTTAATTTTATTCTAAGTTAATAGAAATGCAGAACCCTAACCTTATAAATGTAATATAATCTATTCATTGAATATGTTTTCTATATGTGTACCAAGCGGTTTGTCTCGAGGTGGTGTGGTTTTAGAGATATTTCACTTCTTCTATATGAATATAATTCAAGATTGCTCAAAGCCATTGACAATGCATTGAGTTTGCCGGTATGTCCCAGATAGCACACAGCCGTCGGGCCGACGTCGGCTATTGGTCGCACCGTCGCGATCGACTTTCCACCGTCGGGCCGCCGTCGGGCCACCGGTGGTGTTCCGACGTTGGGAATCAATCCCTTTCCACTTTTGAGCCACCGTCGGGCCACCGTCGGGCCGCCGGTAGTGTTCCGACGTTAGGGTTCAATCCCTTTCCACTTTTGAGTCACCGTCGGGCCACCGTCGGCCCGACGGCGGTGTTCCGACGTTAGGGTTCAATCCCTTTCCACTTTTGATTCACCGTCGGGCCTTCGTCGGCCCGACGGCGGTGGGCCGCCGCAGGTTTGCATTCATTTTCCACACTTGGTATACCGTCGGGCCATCGTCGGCCCGCCGGTGGTGTCCCGACCTTAGGTTTTAAACCTTTTCCACTTGTGAGCCACCGTCGGGCCACCGTCGGGCCGCCGGTTGATTTCCGACGTTAGGTTTCAATCCCTTTCCACTTTTGATTCACCGTCGGGCCATCGTCGGCCCGACGGTGGTGGGCCGCCGCAGGTTTGCATTCATTTTCCACACTTGGTACACCGTCGGGCCATCGTCGGCCCGACGGTGGTGGGCCGCGCCTGCGCAGTTCTTTAAATTTGGATTCCGGCTCGAGTCGCCCGCGGACCACGTGCGATTGTTGATCAGTGTTCTTTTTGTACCAATAACTCCAGAAATACCAGGAATTTTGAGGAATCATTTACCAGGTTTGTTTATTAATATGTTTAGATTATTTTGTAAAAGTTTTGTAATTTATTACGAATTATTAATGGAATTATTCGTGTTAATTCGATTTAAATTATCCGATACGGTTTGTTTACTTCGAATAGCCACCGGGCCGCGCCTGCGCAGTTCTTTAAATTTGGATTCCGGCTCGAGTCGCCCGCGGACCACGTGCGATTGTTGATCAGTGTTCTTTTTGTACCAATAACTCCAGAAATACCAGGAATTTTAAGGAATCATTTACCAGGTTTGTTTATTAATATGCTTAGATTATTTTGTAAAAGTTTTGTAATTTATTACGAAGTATTAATGGAATTATTCGTGTTAATACGATTTGAATCGTCCGATACGGTTTGTTTACTTCGAATCCCGGCTCGAGTCGCCCGCGGAACACGTGCGATTGTTGATCAGTGTTCTTTTTCTACCAGTAACTCCAGAAATAACCGGAATTTTAAGGAATTATTTAACAGGTATGTTTATTAATATGTTTAGATTATTTTGTAAAAGTTTTGTAATTTATTACGAAGTATTAATGGAATTAATCGTGTTAATACGATTTGAACGGTACGGAATGTTGACGAAGGACCGCCATCCTGGTTTTTCCGAGAAGACACTGTCACTATAGTGTCAATACGTACAGACTATATTAAATTGATTACGTATGGGTTCTCGATTTCTAATAATTTTGAATAAAACTAATATTTTTGCACCTGTACGTATTGACACTATAGTGACAGCGTCTTCTCGGCTCGACGGCCCGACGGCGTTTGGCGCCGTCGCCCCGACGGCGGCAGCCGCCGTCGCCCCGACGGCGGCAGCCGCCGTCGGGGCGACGGTGTATGGTTGGACAAAACAATGTCGGCCCGACGGCGTTTGGCGCCGTCGCCCCGACGGCGTTTGGCGCCGTCGCCCCGACGGCGGCCGCCGCCGTGGCCCCGACGGCGTCGGGGCGACGGCGTCCGGCGCCGTCGGGCCGACGGCGGCAGCCGCCGTCGCCCCAACGGCGGGAGGTTGGACAAAACATCGTCGGCCCGACGGCGTTTTCCACCGTCGGGCCGCCGGAGCGGCCGCCGTCGGGCCGCCGTCGGGCCGACGACTGTGTGCTGTCTGGGGTGCAGAGCAAAACGTCTATTTTATTCAAAATTAATAGAAATACAGAACCCTAACCTTATAAATTGAATATAATCTATTCATTGAATATGTTTTCTATATGTGTTCCAAACAGTTTGTTTCTAGGTGGTGTGGTTTTAGAGATATTTCACTTGTTCTCTATGAAGATTGCTTATAGCCATTGAGTTTGCAGTGTGACAGTGTGCTGTTGAGGCCCACTTGTTCAGTGGCGATGCCAACGGAAGGAATTTGAACTAAAAAAATCGGATGTCCCCCATTCAAGTAAATAACTAGTCAGGTAACAAGAATGTTCCTAATTCATTTATCCAGGGTCCATACACATGTGAAGATATGGAATTCAAGGCTATTTTTTTATAGGAATTCAAGACTATTTTCATTTGGATTTCAGGGAAAAGAAACAATGGCGAATGGCAATTTCAGACTAATTTAGATTGTTTGTTTTACGTCCTAGCAACATCTAAGGTCATATCGGGACGGGGCTAATTTAGATCAGTGGGGACAGTTTACAGGGATGAGAGTAGCTTGTGACAACAAAAATCTGAAAAGTGTCATCTATATTTACGAGCGAAGCGAGTCCCATGTATCTGGGGGTATGGGGGGGGCGCTGTGAAAAGTTTGAATTTGGTGAAATTTCAGGACAACCTGGGACTGCATTGCTGTAGCTAAAGTCATTTTTATTTGGGAAAATATCCTCTTACTGCCTTACAACCCATCATGGCTTGCCATGGAGGAATTATTCAACTTGATATATTTTATGTCAGGACACAACGCCCAACCTGTTTTTTTACGCCTGATTTAAACAAATATCAGAAATGACCGTTGTGGCCAAGAAAAAGTCGGAAATCGCCGAAAATCGGAAATTTCTCATTCCTGAGTTAAATGAAATTCAAGGCTTTTCAAAACTAATTACACAAAAAAAGGATAAATTCAAGGCTGTTCAGAGCGTTGAAATGCGGTAAATAAATTTCAAGACTTTTCCACGCCATCTCACACCCCTCTCCTCTAACTACAGCTACCTGACTGCCCGACATTTAGACTCCCACTTAAAATCCGAATAGAGAAGATAATTGCGCACATACTAAATGCCATGAATAATAATAATGAATAAATGCTTAACGTCATACCAGCACACTAAGGGCTATACAATGCCATCAAAATGTCCTAAACCGCTTAAACAGTCCAATGTGCTTTAAAAACAATAAAACCAAGGCAGTACTAACCATGCCAAATAAACGTTTCATACTTGCTACATTAAAATACTGTGCTCGAACATTTGCAATCAAAATATGTTTCAGTCAGAGCCACTCCACATGATATGCATTCTGGCTGGTCTTCTACTTTAAAAAGGTAACTATGAGTCAAATAGCTATGTCTAATTCGCATACGTGCAACAACGGTCTCTTCACGTCTACTTCTATGACAAGTACCTGAAAATTTGCCAAGGATGGGCTGAATTGCATGAAGTTTGTTCATGACAGCTTCATCCCATTGTAATTGCCACTTTTTCCTTATCAGTACACTGATGTGCCTTTTGAGGTCTGTGTGAGGAATAGGAAGACGTGTAATGCGTTTGTCAAGAGCTTCTTTGGCAGCCATATCTGCAGGCTCATTTCCCCAAATTCCAACATGACTCAGTACCCAATAAAATAGCAAAGTTTTGTGAAGTTCTGAACAAAAATAATGTAATCTTTCTAAAATCTTGCGGATCAGAGGATTCTTCCAATCCTTGTTCTGAATAGCTTGTAGGCATGATTTTGAATCCAAACCTATCACACATTTTCTATGAGAAGAGGTTTCTACATTGCTAAGAATATGGCAATAAGCTCTGCTGAATATATCGAAGCACCCTTAGGTAATCGCTCTGAGAAGGTGTGCTTGCCCATGACAGCTGCCACTGCAGCCTTGTAAGAACCAATGGTGTAGATGAACTTATGATAGGAATGTATTTCTTTAACCTCCCTGAACATACTGTTCTAGATCAAAGGGTCAGTTGAGTCTTTCCTTGCTTCAGAGATTGCCAAGTTCACATTGACAGTGTATGTCCAAGATAGTGTGTGGATATTGGAATTTTGCAAGGTTATCTACATCAAACTTGAGTGTTTCTAATGATTCCTTAATACTTATACTGAAAGTTGGAATGGCCTTGGGTTTATTAGCAAAGAGTGTTTCATTGCTTGGTTTGAAAATGCAGTCATAGGCAGGGTTTCTGGGATTTGCTGTGATCTTGGATGCATACTGTCGAGCGAGTTTTTCTCTTCTCAGTGCAAGTGGAGGTTCCCCTGCTTTTGCACTAAGACTCTCCTCTGGCGAAGTTTGAAATGCTCCAAGACAGAGTCTTGAGTCCTTGATTTTGAATGGGCTTCAGTTTTTGGATGTATGATGGTCTGGCTGATCCATAGACCATGGAGCCATAATCGAGCTTTGATCGGACCAGTGCACGATAGAGAAAGAAGAGTGGCGTGGTCATCCCCCCCCCCCCCAACTGGTATGAGCAACAACTCTAATTGAGGAAAAAGATTATCAATCCATCTAATATTGATGGGTCACTCTCCTGAAAACTGGTCAGCATGGGATGGGATTTTAAAACATCAATAAATACCTTCCTACTTATTTTTTTCCTTATACTTTTCATATTCATGTTCAGATTTGATGAAAGAAATGAGGGAAATAAAATAAACTGGGTGCAACTTTGGTCCTTTTAGTTATGAAGCGTTTTTGTAACAAACCCCATTTTACAGTCAGCCATTTGTAACATGACATATGGGACGTGGTTGAATCCTTATTAACATCTTGTATTGCATTGATATATCAAACAAAACAGTTCCCAAATCAAAAAGGACGTGTTTATTAACATGTATGCATGCTTAAATTTTTTTTAAATTATTGATATTGTCATGGGGGTGATGAAAATGGGAAATACTGTGCCTAGAGCGGGACTCGAACCCACATCTCTTTGCATTCCGGGCCAGTGTGCTAACCATTACACCACCTAGGCTCCCTGATATCAACACACTCCCCACGCCTACCTGTCTATGTGGTTACTTGCCCGAGAGGTCAGTGCAGACCACTACACTCGTCCCCCTGGAATTGTAAGTCTTGTAATGCCTACAATTACATACATACAGGCAATGCACTAACACATACATACACAGGGTAGGTTCAACAACCATACAGCGCAAAGCTTATACAGGATCCTGGTCACGGCACCATTGTCATGGGGGTGATGAAAATGGGAAATATTGTGCCTAGAGCGGGACTCGAACCCACATCTCTTTGCATTCCGGGCCAGTGTGCTAACCATTACACCACCTAGGCTCCCTGATATCAACACACTCCCCACGCCTACCTGTCTATGTGGTTACTTGCCCGAGAGGTCAGTGCAGACCACTACAATATCTTCAGAAATAACATTACAAATTTCCATCACACGTGTAACCGTGGTGATGCCACACAAATATTGTACACTAATTATTCAGTGAATAAAGCATGGCTGCGATTTTTTTTTTTTTTTTAATCAATATAAGCACTACATATTTCTGTATATCATGCCATGATTAATAAGCTTCTAAGTATATTATTTAAATCTGATTAGATTTTTTATTAAGCAGACTGCGTGGTGTCCTAAACATGCATTACACGTGTGACACACATGTTATACTGCCATAAGACATACCTTATTCATGGACTACACCTTTATTTTTCATCTCATCAATTGATATTTTACATAGATGTAAAGGGGAGATTTCCACCTTTCATTTGCAACCAAAAAATTCAAATATTAGATTTCAACTCTCCATGTGACACTTCTGGCCAGTTTTCAGGAGAGTGACCCTCATATATTAGTATTATGTTGCACCTGTACCTGTACGCACATATCAGTAATCTATTAATGTATTAGGTTACATGCTGCAAATTGTGTATTTAACTGCTATTGTTGTCTTACTTTTCTACCTATATTTGTGAAAACAATCCTGACTTGAACAATCGCCAGAAGACTTGAATGCTGACAAAAAAAACTATTTAGCAGAATAAAAGACACGTGGCAAAAGAGCTTGATGTGACACTACATATTTTATTGATACATTGAATTCTAATACAGACTCCTTGCAGTACACTTATTAAGATGCATTTCATTGTGACATTCATAAATATACATAAATCAATGTTAATCCCCTCATACTATATATATGCTATATTTTTACAGCGCAATGGAGACAATTACCATTTATCATACAATTGTGGATTCGCAAGACCCAACACTAGCGACTCCGCCTCACCCGACAGCTGAGGGTTTGGGTGAAACACACACTTATTAGGTCTACGCGAACGAAGGAATGATAGACCTAAGAACCCTTGTATAACATAAGCCATGACCAGGAGCCACCACAGGCACCTGTGTCAACACTGGTCAGGCTGCAAGTTCCAAGTCTTAGTGCAAAGACAGAGACTGATTCTATGCTACCAAGTATACATCAATCCACTGACACCATTCAATGCACTCGCATATCGCTTCGTTCTTTGGTTCAGCCGGGGACCGCCTGCGCCACAAACATAGCATGTTCAATGTGCAGGCGGATGCCTTCCGAAGCTACTTTCATTTAGGATTACGCATTAGATCTGCACAAACATTATTATAGGGATATATTACAAACGGCTACATGCCTGCCACTTACAGAACCCAACAGGCGACTGGCAGCCTGAGCTTCTTATGGATACCAGGAGAACAGGTCAAACAGAATAGAGGGGGGGGGGGGAATGCTAAACCAAGTACAATACAGTCTACACAAATCACAGCCACGTAATATACACAAAACAGCTAGCGAAATGAATGACCAGCATGCATTGAGGGGGGGGACAGGTGTATGTACAAGGGGGCACAGTGCCAGTGCTTAGTTAGGAGCGATTTTGGGCAATCACTTGGCTGCAAGACATCCTCTCCCTGATCCAGCTGCATTGCGGTAACATAGCTTCCATGTCCGGTGTACATATCCTATCCGATCCACTCGCCCTACATGCGTGCCATCACCCACTCGGCTGGTTGCCGGCTTCCAGATGCCCGCTGCCCGCAGCCTGTGCTCGGTGGTCCAGTGGCCCACATCAGTGTGGGGCCGCAGTCCAGTGCTGCGACAAGGCGTGGGGAAAGTCCAGCGGGGTGCCTAGGTGCTGCCGCTTGAGTTGCTTTTCTGCGTCTGAACTACCCATACTACAAACCAAGGAGGCGCAGAGAAATGATCACCACAACAAAGTAAGGCAATACACAAAGTAGGGCAATACACAAACAAAGTAGGCAGACAACATTCAGTAACTATCAAAAGGAGTGTGCTGAAATAAAACAAAATTCACATAAGGTTGTACAACACAGATTTAAAACCTACGCTACTGGTCTGAAAGAAAAACCACAAAACGTGCATGAAAAACAATGAGTCCCTACAACAAAAAGAAAGAAGTGAAAGTGAGCGGAACTAAAGGGGATGGCGCTAAATGGGACACAGAAATGATTGCGCTTGGGGCACGCTGTACTTGCACTCTGCTCTGCGTGGTATGCATAGGAAGCTGAGCGCCCCGCCCCACACCCACTGCCTGTCACTGCTGCCTGCACCTACACCTCCCTAGCACCCAGTGATCGCTCAAACCATGTCACCTGGGCGGAGACCCCCCTTAGGCGGAAACCCCCATAGGTGGAGATCCCCCCCCCCCCATAGGCGGAGAGACACCCCGCCCCCCCTCCCTGCGGGAGGAGACCCCCCCTTGGGCGGAGACCCAGGGTGGAGACCTCCAGATGGAGATGCAAGGGCAAAGACCCTCCGGGCGAAGAACCCCAGGCGGAGACTCCCCCGGGAAGAGAACTCCGGGCAGAGACCCTGGCCAGACGCAGTAAGCAGCTGGCAAGCTAGGAGCTCGGCAGTTGAAGAGTACAAAAATAGATGTGTTGGCAGTGCTGGGCGGGGCGGGGCAGTGCTGTGCTGGGGGGGCCCGGCCATGTACAGCACACCTGCGACATGAGGATGGTAATGAGATGCAGTTACTTCAAGTGACCATGTGTTAGTGCGGGTCTGCCTGCAGGAAGCGGATGGCTAGGTGTCGGCTCCCGACTGGAGGTCTGGTCAGAGGTAGGCTGTAAGACATTCTCCCCCCTAAGCTACAGGAGCCAAGGCCAGCATCCCCCAACTGAGACTGATGAGAAATATGACGAGCCGTGCGTGAGAACCAACAGTGTGCGTGTGCAGCGCGGCCGGGCGCGTGTCCACCATTGACAACTGACTGCAGACCCCAGCTGTCCCCTTAGGCCACGTATCCATAGACTGTTCCATTGTGGTGATGAGTTCCCTTATTCCGTGTTTGCTTGTGATCTTGTGATGCGCCACACAATGAACCTGTGTTTTGCTTACTGGCCGTTCCCATAGGTTGGACCCAGGGACCGTATGGCCTTGTGCACGGCACATGTGATGTACTGACCGGGAACATAGAGAGTGAACATGTTCATTGTCTGTGTGGCATTTCACAAGGCCACAAGCGAACACAGAACAAGGAATCATGCCACAAGGGAAGTCTATGGATACACGGTATTATGCACCACAGCCGTCACAGGACCGGTGCTGTTTTGGGGGGTATCAGGCTGCTCGCGGCAGTCACTTGGTCTGCACACGGCAGGCATGAGCATGGGCACTACGCAACAGCAAGTAGTTGAGAACTAGTTGAAAGTGCCTTGGGTTTCGTATCGTGCCCCTTGTACTGGCGTGTGTGTGGTGTGTGGCACTCTAAGGGAGGTAACAAAGTCGGCTGGTACCACTGAGTTCTAAGTGAGCGGCTTGTCGGCCAGCAGTACCGGCTGGGGCAGTTAATCGCAGATCACCACACTCTGGGCAATGAATGACGGGAAACTGGGCGAAGGGCAACACGCACTACGACTAAAACTAGTAGGCCTGAATGAACCCCCGACCCCCAAACTAACAACTCAGCGGCCGTCAAAAACAACCTAATGACGCCATTGCAATTTGCTTATTATTGCTTTGAACCCAATATGAATTCAGACTCTATAAATCTGAATTAAAACCGAATCTATTGAGATTGTTGAAACAGCATCGATGATTGGCCAAATATGGTCGATCACAGAGGCATCCCCCCCCCCCATAACTTTACAGTAGATATGAGACATTAGAAGAGAAATGGAAGTAACAATTATATATATATATATATATATATAGAGATCTCTTACAATTGGATATAGTAATCTTGTTTTTGTCAAAGTATTTTGTTCAGTTATTATACACTGCGATTGATGGCTTCAACGCACATCCGCAAGTCGCAGTCGATAGTGATACCACGGCTTATGTCAATGTCTGATACTGGTTATACCTAACTCTCTCTGCACATGGTCCCAGAAGTTTCTTCTACTGCTTCCAAAAGAAATGCATCAACCTTATGTCTGTGTGTGTAGATATTTCAGTGTCCTTGTGCAAACTGGTCTTCTAAGCTGAGACAGTTCAATACGCTAGTTGCGTGCGCAGCAGCATATACAGGCCCTTTTACTCAGGCGCCCGGCTGACCACCACCTTCTCAGAGTGGCATGCACACTGTGCGCTTTATCGACCGGCTTCAGAATGGAGATGCCCCATTCGCCTTCCGACAAAACGCAGGGTGCGATGACACTGCATTCGGACATCACCATTACACGCCAGTCCTGAACGTGGGTGGGGCGCAGCACCTCAGTTAATGTGGATACTTTGTACAAATCAAGGACATGGACATCATTTATATTATGTATGTGTAGGACTTGGGGAACTTAACACCACACACAAGCGTGTCCTCACCAGTATTACAACCGGAAGGAAAGGCCAGAGGCGCCACCTGATGGACTAGTTTACAAACTCAAGGTGTGGTGGTGCAGAAGGTAGGTTGTGGCCGAGGCGACCAGAAATAGGGAACAATTCAGAGATTTGGGCGGCGGGGGGTGGGGTGGGAGGGGAGGGAGGGGGAGGACACGAGGTAATGAAACACAACAGCCACGAAGTCAAGTTCCCTAAATCTGATTACACCTTTCCAGACTCGCCTCCATCAGGGCACACACCGACAATCGGACACGGCTTGTCATTAATAACATGGGGGGGGCCTGGGGGCGGGAAGAAAATACACAGCGAGAAGAAGAACCCTGCCCTGCTACCATCTCAACATGGCCGCCAATATTAACTTGAGAACATTTGTCACAACTGGGTTAGGTGGAAAGGGGATTGATGTCGCACATCATCACTCTCCCATCCCTTAGAGAGTACCGTCTTCACTTCCTTCCTTTCTTTCTTTCTTTCTTTCTTCCATCTGTGGTGCAGGGAGTTATCAATTAGTAGAGCCAGGGTGCGTAACCATGGTAACAGCGTAGACGGCTTACTTAGTTGCAAACCAAACTGAAATGAAGAGAAAGCAGACGGCCGTTTTAGAAGGTTTTCACTGATGAAGGGGACACGTCGCTTTGTATATTATTAAGCTCTTTGTCACTACCAAGCACTGGCATTGCATAAATATATATTTTAAAACCGAGCCGTAACATGTTATATTTACTTAGTATACCTTATTTGCGTAAATACGTAAATCCGCTTACTCGTACCTAAAGAATACATACCTGAAAACGGTTTAATTAAAACAGGTGGTTTTTTAAATACATTAAAGCTGCATAGTCCGGTGAACGCATAAAATATTTGAAACCAAAACAATTATCTAGATTTTATTCTAGATACTGGTCCACTTAATACGTATGTGTTGCCACACAGAAGGCAATAAATACTGAGTCAATTTAATAGAACGTGTCACTACAGAAGCCGACAGTATCAGAGCTTTGCTGTGCTTGCCAAGATTAATTTTCTGTTTGCATTTCAAATATCACAAAAGTTCCCATTTCAAATAAAAGTTACTTCAAACTAAAGTATAATAGATTATAAACATCAACCTAATATATTTATCTCAGAAAATGACAAACTCAAAACCATCGGACTATGCAGCTTTAAATAGAATATTAAGTTAAATGTTAATATTACACACGGGATGTTTAATAACCGATGATAATGCATGGTGCTGGGAAGGGAAACTTATGTCGATACTAATTTGATTTATATTAAAATTATTTCAGTCCTTTACGTTATTACTATACATTACGTTGATATTAAATGCCAAGGATTCTAGATTCCTATTTAGAACCAGCCTATGAGCTTAAATCAGTGATGACAAGTTCATATTTTCCAACAATCTCTTTTCCACTACAAAATAAAAGGTTGATTGGTGGAGTTTTACGTCCTGGCAACATTTAAGGTCATATTAGGTCAAATGTCAACATACAAAAAAATACATCAACTGGAATTTTTGTTATTGTTTAACCGGGTATCATGCATACAAATATATTTTAAACAGCTTGAAAAAGCCTAAAATTAGGAAATATCTTGGGAAGACTTTCATCACTGAATTAATAATCTGAAAGCGGTGCAGCTTTGATTAAAAAAGAAACCCCCATGAAGACGCATGCGGCCAACGTCATCTGCAACAGGCTGGCTTGACTTTCACAGGACAATAAAATTAAATGTAGCTTAATTTCATATATCGCAGGAGAAAGGGTTCGGTGGTTTTAAAGGAGCCATTTAGTTAAACTGTCGCAAATATATATATAAATATATTCGCTATGCATCTATTTGAATTAGGCAGCGAGTATTAATGGGTAGATTAAGGATTATATATATATTATATATGAATAAATATAAAATAGAAATGGGATATATGGGATATATGGGATGGGGTGGGGGGAGTTCATGCAAATTATTTGAGTGAACATAATTTGTAAAAATGCAATATAATCTATGTGCTCTTTATTGGATACTCCCCATGGATTAAATGAAAAATGTTCGGGAAATGACGCGCAGTGAAACATGACATTAATATTTGAAGAACTGTACAATCTGTAAAAATGGAGAAAAGGGATGCTAAAACTGCGGGTCTCCTCACGTTACTGGAACTTCATATATAGGTATGCTGGATGTATGATATAACACAAACACCACATTGATTAGTGTGTGTAGAGCAGGCGGTCATCAGACAGAAGGCTTCGTATCCAACCACCACAGCACATGGCATACAACACGCCCCGTCCTCATAGCACCTCAGATATTGCTAGGACGTAAAACAACAAACAAAACAACACACGCTGGTTGGTTGTGAGAGTTTTACGTCTTTGCAACATTTAAGGTCATCATATCAGGACGGGTCAACACACGTAGTGTATATGGCTTCATTCTCAGAAATTGTGTAATCACTTTTGTGACACGGGAAAACAAAAGTGAAAATATCCCCCAAGTCGTAACAGAAAATAAGGCCAAATAATAGCAGAATCTGTATTCATATGAAGATGTTGAGCATATGCCACAGTTGAAATTTTTCTTTTATCGCTAATATACTTAATACACAGAGTCAATGCTAACTATTTAACTTACTACTCGCAAAAAAAACAGGGGAAAATCATTAAGAATGAAACGTGGAAACCAAATATGTGGTACACAGTTTCTGAGAATGGCTCATGTACAAGTGAGGTCGTGCCGTGATAGGAGGCGGGTGGGTGTGTGTGGGGGGAGGGGGGGGGGGGGGGAGGGGCAGAATGGTGCCCAACGTTGGACCAGCGCTCTGCCACTCACTTCTAGGCACCAAGTAGATGCCCAAATTACAGCTCAATCAGTTAATGGGTAGTCTCAACTAATAGGGCTTGCCAGCCGAGGTAATGCTAGGTGGCACTCGTGTACTATCAGTCCATACTATTTGTGTACTATCACTGCAGTATCAGTCCATAACGGCTTACCCAGAATCTTTGTTCGTTATTTATGTACGCCTCGCTAAACAAAATTGTGCTAAATATTGCCGCACATATGTAAGATGGCATAATTAAATTTACTTTGATCAGATGTACCTTAAGAATCGCGAGAAAGGGTTTTGTTTATTATTGACTGTTTACCCTTCTTCGCTGAGTGATCTGCGATAGGAATCGCAGAGTAGTCTGGTCCCCTGGTCTCTTCCACTGACAAGAGTTCCTGTTAGCATGGTCCCCTGGCCTTATCGATAGCACACAAAGAGTACCGACTAATAGTGCACGAGCGCCACCTAGCGTTATCTCGGACGGCTGACAAGCCCTATTACAGTTTCGGCAGCTCTTGGCTCCTGAGGATGCCCCAGTTCGCTATTTGTACAATATTCATATTGCATCCACACGGCATAAATATATATTTAAAACCACGAAGGGGAAGACTCAGAAGCCAAGTGTCCGACCAACCCTAACGCGCTAACATTCAGAAGCACAAGATACACAGTGACCTATTTTCCCGCCATGTAGTTATAGCTGCAGCAATTGGGTTACACTTAAATCCGTAATCAAACCATACTATATTTACCAATTAACATAACATATGTAAGACTACTTAAACTTGTGAAATAAGTGCTAGATGAATTTACTTCTCAACAAACATGAATTTAAGTTAATCCGTAGAGTAGATAGCTTCAGACAAGTTATAGCATTTACTATAGATCAACCATAGAGTTGACTAAATAATTTATAGTAAACAGTAAGTACATAAAATGATTAACTTAAAGGAAAGCTCTCAATCAATTAATAAATCAACAAAATAAACAGAACTGCAACTTACCGATGATAATGATAATAATTACAACAAGAACTCCGATAAGAATGGCCCACATCTGTGAGGAAGTGAAAGGAGAGATGAAACGTGCACTAAACAATAAGGAACAATAAGGGACAGGACATCAAGCCACGCCCCAAGAGCAGCGATCCTCACAGCATTGCACTAACGCCAGCCTCTGGTAGGCGCACCCACCACACACCAGGCTACCACAGCACCAGTGCCATGTCTGCGGCCACATCGGCACCGAGGCTGCCACAACACCACTATGTATGCGGCTACATCGGCACCCAGGCTGCCACAACACCACTATGTATGCGGCTACACTGGCACCCAGGCTGCCACAACACCACTATGTATGCGGCTACATCGGCACCCAGGCTGCCACAACACCACTATGTATGCGGCTACACCGGCACCCAGGCTGCCACACCACCATTGCCATGGCTGTGGCTACACCGGCACGCAGGGCGCCACAGTTGGTTGGTTGTTGGGGTTTAATGTCCTGGCAACATCTAAAGTCATATCAGAACGGGTACCGACTTGTGACTGCACATCTATGGTGATTTTATAGTGCTGCCCCACTGGGAGACCAGGCCAACAGCACCATGACCTGATATCCAACTCAGTCACATTATACTGACACTGAGCTAACCAGTCCTTGCCCTATCCTATTGTAGTCTGAACATGAGCTCTACTATCACGCGGTAGCAGTGGAGACTACGACGCCACCAGCGCAGTACCATTACACTGCGCCAGGTGGCGGCACGGGTAGCCACCGGTCAGACCCCAACTGGGCTGACCTCTACTGCGTGTGGTTGACCCACCCCCCCACACACACCTATAGAGTCGATGTGGGATCTGGCGAGTCAGACAACTACTGACGCCGCGGAGAGCAGATGGTTCAATAAACCAAGGGTGAAGCGTACACTGTATTGAATCTTGGTGTTCTTCCGTGTGACTGAGTGTGAGAGAGAGAGTCGGAGGGCAGTGGGCCATTACACTTTTAATGCCGAGCACCTGGCTAGGAAGTGACAAATTGGTACGTCATCAGTTTGACTAGACCAGCGTTTGAACCCATGGGTTCGAATCCCATGATCTACCAAAACGGGAGACAGAAGCTCAACTCATTCAGCCATCGCGCCTGGTCACGGGCTGCCACAACACTACTACCATGTCTGCGGTTACTCCGGCACCCAGGCCGCCACAACCATGTCCAAGGTTGCACTGGCACCCAGGCCACCACACCACTACCATGTCTCCGGCTACACCCGCACCCAGGCCACCACAACACCACTACTATGGCTGCTGCTGCTGCACTGGCATCCAGGTCACAACACCATTACCAGGTCTGTTGCAAGACGAACTTTGGAAGGTGCAAAAACCACCATTTAGCCTATTGCAATGCCCCAGAACCTTTTGCAAGGTCATTTAATTTAGGCTGCTGCAAGACTATTTACCATTTAACGGCCACTAAAGCTGTGTTCATACGTACACCGTTAGGCTGACTTAGATGGGGCGAACTATAGATGAGGCGAACTAGTGGTGCATTCACACGTACCAAGTTTTCAAAGTGTTGTGTTCACACATGCACATTAAACCGGCTCAGACCGACCACTAGTAGGCCCTATGTAGTTTCATACATACATACATATGTATACATACATACAAACATACATACAACCACACACACACACACACACACACACGAACAGTGACGTGCTTAATTCGCCTCAAATAAACCGCTTGCGGTCACCAATGCACCTCAGGCTGACTCAGGCTAAGTCTAAATGGCCTTGCAACAGTTTTAAATGGCCTTGCAAGTCTAAATGGCCTTGCAACAGTTTTAAATGGCCTTGCAAGTCTAAATGGCCTTGCAACAGACTAAAGCCCCATTCACACACAGACCGTAATTCGCCTCAACTAGTTCACCTCATCTAAGTCGGCTCAGAACGGGCGTGTGACCACGCCGCTGAGGCGAATTAGGGCTGATTCGACTCAACTAGTTTGCCTCATCTAAACCGCTTCGCTAGGTGGATTAGATGAGGGGACGAAAATATATATTTAAAAAAATCAACTGATCAGTTTGCTGATGCTCTAAGAAAATGTGAACTTCTGTTAGGCTTTTAAGTGGAAATGCGGGTTTGTGAATGTGGCACACTTGCAACACACGGTGCCGGCTGAACGCGATTGCAATGTGTGAGGATGCTGCTTCTATCTTTTCCCCTTTCTTCACAACAAACAAAATACAACACCAATGGTTCTGGACGTCACCGCCAGGGTACGCCACCACTTACCAGCAATTATGATTACAATTACTCCAACTATGACGCCAATAATAATCATCATCTGAAAGGGAATTAGTGTAAAAGGAGGTTAGTAGTTATGTTATATGGACGGTGATGCAGTACGGTCAGGGTTCCTGATGCGATTATACTCAGGGTCCGTACAAGTGTGAAGATGTCGAATTTAAGGCTATTTCAAGGCTTTTCAAGGCCGTTTTTGATAGGAATTCAAGATTATTTTCATTGAGATTTCAGGGGGGGGGGGGGGGGGGGGGGACCAATGGCAAATGGCGATTTCAGAATAATTTTGATCAGTGGAGACAGTTTAATGGAATTCAAGGCTTTCAAGACTAATTACTTTCCAGGCCCGGTACGGACCCTGTATGCTGAAGCAGGACAAGGCAGACTAGTTATAGTGGGTGGTTAATTATAGTAGATGCCCTAGACACAACATACATAGCCCATTCATAAGCCACCTGTGAAGCAGACGGATACATGTCAAACTCAATCAATATACAGCGTAAGTAGATAGCGAAAGCATTTAGCTCAACATTTGCTAGGAAAAGTAATTGCCTACATTTGATCATGCATTTCTAATTTAGATACTGGTAAGCTTATTAAACATGCATTGCTGCATAGCGGGGATACTAAATTAACCTGTCATTGGTGCAAGTCATAAAATCATATCATGTTTGTATGTTGTTTTTACGCCATAGCAACATCTAAGGTCATATCAGGACGGGTACCGACTTGCGACAGTGTGCACTCATGGCAACTTTATAATGCTGCCCCACTGGGAGACCAGGCTGCCGGCACCATGACCTGATATCCCACTCAGTCACATTATCCTGACACTGAGCCAACCAGTCCTTGCCCTATCCTAATAATGCCGAGCGACTGGCTAGGAAGTGACAAATTATCAATTTTTAAGTCATTGGTTTGACTCGACCAGGATTCGAATCCCACGATCTACCAAAGGCGACTATGAACCCTGTGCTGCATGAATCTGTGAACAGCCACTACCCAGATTCATCCACATTCGTCCTTATAGAGAAAATAAGAAAATAACGCTAGCCAGCATGTAGAAGGCACAGTTAAAAGTGTACACAACAGTGTATGCATTTAGAAAACCCGGAGATAAAAGTTAGGTATAATTCAAAAGCAGAATATTCACAACTATCGGCTGAACACATTCAAGACAATTCAATAACTTTCCCCAAATTACAGCTTAAAATGGCTCAAAACGTGTGAATTCATCTAAATGCTGCAGAAGATAACTACGTATTTCACAAATATAACTTCCTTTTGCTCAATACAAATGAAACATTGACTTTAACAACGAACGTTTTCAACTTTCATATTTAATTCCCATTCAAAGCCCAGCTTAAAAATAAACTTATAAATAAAATGAGCACTATCGACTTATCACTTTGAAAACAAAATCGGAAGATCTGTTTTTGATAGGAATTTAAGGTTATTTTCACTTTGTATTTCAGGAAAAAACAATGGTGAATGACAGTTTCGGACGAATTTAGATCAGTGGGGACAGTTTAATGGAAGTCAAGGCTTTTCAAGACTAATTACCCCGAATAGGTTAAATTCAAAGATTTTCAATGCCTTGAAATGGGGTGAATGAAGTTCCGAGACTTTTCAAGACATTCCAGATCCCGTATGGACCCTGGAGTTAAGGTCGGCTTAATGGGTACCGTGTCTCCTCAAAGGTTAGTAGTTACGGCAAATGAAAAATGTCCGTCAAAAAAGCAGCCGCCCAAACAAACACAAAGAAGCAATCCCCGCCACGCCAAACACACGTCCCAAAGTGGGTAAGAAAAAGACTATTTCAGTGAACAGTGCATTTCTGTTGGAATTTATTAGATTGTGCAAACCCTACATACAGTGTGTGAATACAAATCAATCAGCGAACCCGCTCCCAACTGAGGAAAAGTGGTATTTAATTATCGCTGAAGCATCGCTTTATTTCACAAGTGTAGCTTGCTGAGAAGGCGAAATGATTAATCCTGATCCCTGCCCAACCGCTCCCCATGCACTCAGATTAAGAGCCGTTAAATTAGAAACATGATGGCTAAGAGTTGGAACCTTTATGTTTTTCCACCAGAATCTGCGTCTTATCTTGACGGTGGCAGCCTCAAACTGAGTGGCCTGAGCCTGCAGGTGCACTGTAGGGGCAAACACCAGCATGGTTATTACAAGCTTTGTAGGGTGCGAACAAGAGGCGACCCCTAGCGGCTGCCAAACGAGGCACGGCGCCTCCACTGAGCCACGTCAGCACACACGCGCCGCCACTCCTAGTTCTAACTACTAGGCGTGTGAGGTTAGCTCCCTCCTAACGTGCTCAGCGACCGTCCTGATAAAGTTCCAGTCACACTTCGCATTGTGACCGGTTGCGACCACTTTGGACCAAGGAACCCAGTCACTGGCGACCTCGTTGCGACCAAAGCAATGGTCGGTGACCTTACAACCATTTTGGTCGCAAGGTATTTAGTGCAGTAGCTGCAACCTGGCGATCAAAATTGGCGCAAAAAGGTTGCCGACCACTGAGGACCATTTTGACACATACCTTTTTTTTTTGTGGTCGCAAGCAGTAGTGTGACTTGGGTATAAGTAGGGACTTGGGACTATAGCCAGCTGTCAGTACTTGCGATAAGTGATAAGCGTAGATACAGGCCCCCACCACCATGACCATGCGTTTTTAGAAAGCACACGATATAAGTAAACATGGCACATAGACAAGGTACACAAACAATAAGACGTGCTCAGCCGATTCTTCAATTAACATAAATATCACAAAGCAGGCATTATACTCTTTAAATAGTTAGTTACGCTGGCCCATACCGTTTGCTTTCCATCCAATTGGGTTATATAATACTAGATTTATCGCTTTTGCTATTGAGATAGATGAGAATGGCCTGACAATAATAAAGAAATCAGGAAAGTATTTAATGAATTTTTGGGACTTCTAAGTGACAGGAGAAGCCGGAATGGTCACAAATTTTGACCATATCCGGGTGGGTTTTTTTAAAAGAGAAAAAAAAAGGCAGAGAAAAAGTGCTCAATTCTGGATAAATCCGGAAGATTCTCATGTATGTTTTAATCAGTTTGAAGGATTAATTGCTTCAATAAATATTCAAAATTAGTTCACTTACTTTCATTCTAGATATGCCGCTTGTGCAGCTCATATGTTGACCAGACAAACACAGCATGACCTGAACACACCTAATTATTAATGATCAATTATCCCTACATGTGGGTCTCACACCCCGACCTTACAGTCACACATGCAGTACCTTGCAGTTTTTCCACCAGTTTTTCCGCTTGAGCTTCCCGGCGCTGGCCTCAAACTGTGACGCGCCCGCCTGTAATGCATCTGAAGAGGAAACAGAGCCCAGATCACCACAACCCGTAGCCACGTAACCACGGGGCTGCCAACAGGGTCGCGCAGCCACCCTCAGTCGCCATGGCAACATGAATGGGGCTCACTCAGTACCCACCCACTCACTAGATCACCATATCAAGGGTTCTAAAAAAAAAAGCTTGTTTTATTTAATGACGCCTCTAGAAGCACATTGATTTTTATCATTGGCTATCGGATGTCAAACATATGGTCAATCGGACTATTTCGTTGGGAGGAAACCTGCCGCCACATAGGCTACTCTTTCCAATAAGCAGCAAGCGGTCTTTTTATATACACTTTCCCACAGACAGGACAGCACATACCACAACCTTTGATGAACCAGTTGTGGACCACTGGTTATATCAGTGGTGCTGTTCTACGGTCGAGCTTACAGTGGCTCCGTTCTGTTAGCTATGGCGCACTGATAACTGGCTATTTTAAAATGGGAAATGGAAAATAATTATTTCCTCCACGTAAATTGCCGATTTAATTTCTTGGGGTTTCACATCCTAGCAACTTTTGACACTGGGCATTTGTGTTGGATTTGGTTGGTTGTTTCACATCCTGGCAACATTTAAGGTCATATGGATGGGTACTGACTTGTGGTAGTGCACTCTTTGCGACGTTACAGTGCTGCCACACTGGGAGACCAGATCACAAGCACCATGACCTGATATCCCACTAAGTCACATTATCCTGACACTGAGCCAACCAGTCCATCCCCTATCCTAGCAATGCCAAGCTCAGGGTTCAAGGCAACATTTTGCTAGCCTTCATCAATTTTGCAGGTCTTTGGATTGACTAGTTTTTTTTTGGTACATTAGTTGTTTAAGCAGGGGAAATTTCAGTCGCAGGCGACTGTTCTTCCTCATTCCACTGCTCCTTGCCCTATCCTAATAATGCCGAGCGTCTGGCTAGGAAGCGACAAGTATCAATTTTTAAGTCATTGGTTTGACTCGACCAGGATTCGAACCCACGATCTACCAACACAGGATACGGACGCTGTAACTCATTCGGCCATCCCGTCTGGTTAAGGTTAGGGATTTTAACCATGACTTGTCACTAATGCTCTATTTAATGGGACATCATCATGTCCAGTCGCAAATATTTGAAATTGATGTAAATATATGAGGTATTGTTGGCAGCCCCACAAAGGAAAAACACCACGAACACGAGCATGCAGTGAAGAGTGCCTCACCCCAACTGACCATAGATGAGGCAAGTAAAAGAGTGCAACCAGGTCATAACCACTACAAATCTAGCATCAACGCAAAGGAAATAAATCACAATAGCAAAGCTCCACTCGCAAGTAGAAACACAGCTTTGAAGCAGACAATTTAGTTAATTTCGGATATTCATGGCAGTAGATATCGTATGTTAGATTAGCAGAGATCAAAGTGTGCTTCGGTATAACAAAGATTTTTTTTAAAGAAAAAAAAAAGGACATTATGGTGAGGTTAATTGTAAATAATGTTGCTCCAATAATAGCATAGTCATCCCAGTAATTATTATTATTATTATTATTATTATTAAAAGTGGAACCCACGGCGTAGATATTCACCCACAAGCTTAGCACTGTGACGGAATGGCGTAAAATACCCGGTTGGGTTTCATCGACTACTCTCCTCACAATACTCTAGCGCCATTCCAGGGCGTAATCGATTAATCAAGTCGGGTCACCCGAGCCACTTTTTGCCGCATGCACACATCCTACAGACTCGAGTAATCAAATACGCTTCCCCATGCTCGGGGTAGAAAAAAATGGTGGCTTAATTAAAAACCCTTTTTTTTGTTGTTAATAACCGATATAAGTACAGCAAAATAAGATTTAAAGTACTTTATGATGGCATAGTTTAGTTATATTTCAATTTCATTAATTTAGGTTATTACCAAAAAAAAACATGTATGACCGATACTTGTAGCTGTTTACCTGCTGGACGGTACCAGCGTAAATGTGATAGTCATCGCTCCTAGCCACCCCCAGCCAAGAGGTGGGTTACTGGGGTCGGGTCGTTTTGCACATGGCACGTGTATTTGTCGACTCAACTCACTGTGTTCGATTTGAAATTCTAACGAGTCGCCCGCTTCGTGTTAATCGATTACGACCCCACTGATCAGTCAGTAGACTATCCTTGGAGTGTGTTCGACTGTCTTTGTTTTGACTGTATTATTTATTGCCCGTGCCACCAATTTCCCTTTGCTATCCCCAATCACTCATGGCTTTACTGTTTGTTTGGACTTTTATGTCCTAACAATATGTAAGATCGTATATAGATATTAACAGGATTCGGACTGACCAATTGCTGTTATAAAGTTTGTGAAAGTTAATGGGGATTATCCGAAAATGTTGCAAACAATTATTTCAAATAGCCGGAAATATAACAATAATTCAAGGAAACTGCCCCAGGCTAAAAAGAAAAAGCAGGGTGCATAATGGTGAATCGATACCGGTTTGCATGAACAGATATGATTGTACGAGAGCTGGTTGTGACCCAGATAAAAGATTCACCCCTACCTTGAATGACAACCTAGTCTAAATATGAGCAAAAACTGCTTCAAATAGCAATTAAATATGGAGGTAGTGGTTCCAGTGGGAAGTATTGATCGATATTGGAGTAGAGTTGGGCAAATTGCAGAGAATGCAAACATACAAGATGTCGGCCCCCAAAATGCTCTCAATTTGAATTTTAAAGCCTATTAATGTACATTATTTAATCAATTATTCCGCCAAAAGTTGTTTTTTTGTGTTTTTATTTTTTTTAAATGGGATGTTTATGCTTTTCATAGCATATAAGCTCGGATGATCGAGCTTGTTTTCAATGCTGGGCAGTTACTGGTCTGTCTTTCCTACAGACCAGTAAGTAGTGGGCAAATATAAAGATGCATGTCAAGAATATATTGTACTTCT
The DNA here is from genome assembly GCA_030323885.1 of Branchipolynoe longqiensis. Taxonomy (NCBI): domain Eukaryota; kingdom Metazoa; phylum Annelida; class Polychaeta; order Phyllodocida; family Polynoidae; genus Branchipolynoe; species Branchipolynoe longqiensis. The sequence goes on from CM059200.1 coordinate 5,268,149, forward strand.
TAAATTAAGAAATTATGCGCTCATTTCACTTACTCACTCTTTCTCCACTTTTTCTAATGGGTTGTCCTTCCCTAGTCTGGGTAGCGGTGACTCTTTCATCTAGTTCTGACCGACAAAGCAGGCGTAAGTAAAGAGTGTCTTACCTGCACGATCGTCCAACTCGGACAGTTTCTGATCTCTCTCCAGCACCTTGTCTACATTCACCCGCATAATGTCTACCACCTGTTGGGGTAAGCACATCACATTGAGGCGGCTTTAACATAGGCTTCAGGACAGACGTTGCCTTTGGACAGTGCACACTTTATAAGATGTAGTAGGCTGGAATTTACGGTGCCCTCCCCACTCAATACTGATCATTTCAGGGTCCACACACATGTGAAGATATAGAATTCAGGTCTATTTTAAGGCTGATTTTGATAGGAATTCAAGACTATTTCTATCTGGATTTAAGGGGTGTGAAACAACAATGGCGAATGACGATTTCAGATTAATTTAGATCAGTTGGGACAGTTTAATGGCATTCAAGGCTTTTCAAGACTATTTCTTTTTTCTTCTTTGTGACAAGTTTTTTATTCTGCCCATAACGTATAAGCTCCCGTGAGGGTGCTTGTTTTCAACGCTGGACAGCTGTGATACTGGATTGGTCTGGTCCCGCACTCAGGAGTCTTTACCTGATCTTTCTCAGGCCAACCTTTGCGGTTTAATTACTCAAAATACGTTAAATTCGAGGCCTTGAAATAGGGTAAATGAAGTTTCAAGACTGTTCAAGACATTCCAGGCCCCGTACAGATCCTGTACACGTGAGAACATAAATCAGAACTTTTGTTAAACCAATGGCCTAATGAGACACATAGTATTGATCCCCACGAAGCATCGTACCCTTTATTTTGCCATCTTAAAAGTTTCAGTGTGAATTAAATTTCAAATTTAAGGTGTTTATTCTATAGATTTATAAATAGTCAGTCGGTCCATCTGATGGGCAAGAGGTACCACAATTAGAGTGTTATATATATACAGGTAGTAGAATGATGACCTACCACCCACATGACCACTCAATCGCCATACACAACGTAGTCATTGTCACGTAGGCACATGGTTCATACACCTTCCCACATATTAAATGCCATGGTTTTCCATGATAATTATTACAAAATTACATTACATTTTCAGAGTAAAATAATCTTTCCGTCAATTGCTATGACTGACACAGTTAATAGAAGTTAGCCAAAGTCTAGGATGACAGATACATTTTTTTTTTTTAAGTATTGGTAAAACAAAATCTGAGTTACATTTAATCATCTTGTTTTGAACTCTGATTGTTATATTTAATGATATTCTGTTTTAAATTTGTCCACCCATTTTTTTTTGTATTTCCACCACACAAAAAATCCAACGATATTCAAGGACTAAAAACAATAAATCCAAATGCCTTGATTTTCAAGTTCTTGAAAAAGTAAGCCCTTTTTACATAGATGAGAATGGCCTGACAACAAAAATGTGACGAGAGAAGCCAGAATGGTCACAAATTGTTACCATATCAACAACAACAAAATTTGAATCGGGAACATCAAAAATCCAGAATTCCGGATAAATCCAGAATATTCTCATTTATATTTGTTCATTATTTTTTTTCCAGTAAGACAAAAAAATACACATCATATATTTTGTTAAAGAGCAGTGGAACAACCAAACTGTCGGTGCCACACAGGCTCTCCCACCCCCCAGTTCCCCCACCAGGTGGCAGGTCAGTGCCTGCCTGCCTCACCTCGTCGACTTGTGCCTGCGTTTGCTGCAGACGCTTGCTCTGCTGCGCCGGCTGGGGGGGTCCGCCAGGTCCTTCCCTGGAACGCACAAACAGAACTCTTTACCAGCCTTTACAGCACGTGGGTCACGTGGCCAAACCAAGGAGAGAGCTTAACCAGCACATATGGGCATCTGCACTTTTATTCAGCGTTAGAAAAGTGGAATAATTGAATATAATTGAATAAAATTGAATATTACGTTGCTATTTAAAGTTGCATAGTCCGATGAAAACATCGAATTTTCAAAACCAAAGCAATTATTTGAATGTGATTCTAGTTGTCTAACCTAGATAGTGGTGCACTTATCAAACATTTGTCGCCACATAGAATCGAATACTGCGTCAATTTAATAGAACCTGCGGCTGCAGAAGCCTATGGTGTCAGCATTTTGGTGTGCTTGACAAAATTAATTTCCAACGTTTGCAATTCAAATATCTCAAAAGTTAACCATTTAAATTAAAAGTTATTTCAACCTAAAGCAAGGTAGATTATAACAATCAACGTAATATATTTATCTCAGAAAATGACAAACTCACAACCATCGGACTAAAGTAAAACCTCTTTATACCGACCCCTCCACAGATCGCCCACTCCCCTATATCGATCGATTTATTTGGGTTCCAACAATACCATTGTAAGGATATTCTAACTCTAAACCGACCACATCCCTAAATTGACGATTTAAAGTGGGTCCCATGGTCGGTCGATTTAGAGAGGTTTTACTGTACGCAACTTTTAAAACGGTTTATAAAAGTAATACTTCTTTCAAGGATAAGACTCGCCCCCAACAAATCGGATTTCTGGTAAAGTAAAGAAATAATAGACATCACCATTCCAGCCGCATGGTGCATTGTGAGATGCGTAGAAGAAAAACAAACCCGCGAGAAGCACATGGCACATGCTAATACACTGGGTCAGCTATGAAATATGCTAGTTTCAGCTCATCTCAGCTCTTGTTTGAAACATAGAATACCAACTAAAAAAATATATATAATAAATTAAGATATTAATCTTTTATCCAGCATTGCATTTACATCAATATAACCAGCACATCTTATGCCATGTGCATTTAGATTTAGACAAATCTGGGCATTCAGACTATTGTCAGAGCTATAGCCAGAGTCAGTTTTACTTATTTTATTAATGTTTTTATTTATATCCTATGGTTAATGACATATGTAGAACTAGAAAATGAGTATGGTTAATCAGATATTGGTTATATATTTCTCTGAAACAAGTGTATGTTGACACATTTGACATTTTAATATTGAGAACAGGAATTAATAATGGTGATGTGGATAGCAGCCTTAAAGTGACTGATTGTTTTGTGTGGAATTGTAGGTTTCTTAGCTCAAAATGTTTAACTATGGCTAGTTTCGTCTTAGTTATATTAATTATATTGCATGTGTGCATACATGTTTATGGCAAATTCTTATGTATTTCTATTAATTTTGAACAAAATTGAAGTTATTCCCTATGCGTATCGGCTAACTCAATGGCTCTATGCATTTGCTTTGCTGCCAACGCCGTTTCTGGCACATGCGCAGTCGGAACAGTGATCTCGTCTATTACTCACACCATGGATTTCCCCCCCGGAAATCCGCCCCCAAATCGGAAATTTCTGATCCCTATTTTATGGCTACACATGTAATACAAACATAATATCGCAACGACCACTTAAATAGAGGGCCAATAAGCGCTGGTAGATGCTTCTGCACCTGACGCGGATGTGGTCTGCTGGTAAGAAAATAACACTGGGATCTGCAGAACACCACCAGTAGGGAAACATACACACAGCGAAACAACGAAACAGAAAATGGCTTAAAGCGAGGAATCAGAAAATGGCTGTCACTGGAATGCATACACGACGGGATTAAACGTTGTAAATGATTTGAGATGTCTTCAACAATCAGTGTTTATTTAATCGGTATGTATACCGTCTTATATACACAGGGATGAAAGTGGTCTCCGGGCAAAAAAAGCGGAACTGCTAATATTCTCCCATAGGCTTAGCATTGTCAGGGAATCGCTGAAAATTCCCGGAAGTCAGGTTTCATACATATTGGTATATGCCGATAGTGCTGCGCCGTTTGAAGCATGTATTAGTAGTATACATTGCTAGTGCTGCGGCATTAGAAGCACGTATTAGTAGTATACGCTGATAGTGCTGTGCCGTTTGAAGCATGTATTAGTAGTATACGCTGACCCTGCTGCAGCGTTTGAAGCCATTAGTAGTATACGCTGCTAGTGATGCGGCGTCATATTAGTATACACTGATGGTGCTGCAGCATGAAACAACGTATTGGTTGGTTGGGAGTTTTATGACCTGGCAACATCTAAGGTCATATCAGGACGGGCGCAGCTACAGGAAAAATCCAGGAAATCCACAAAATCGCAGAGATCTTTCATCCCTGTATACACTGAATTAGCATTTAATACCCCAGTCACACTACTGCTTGCAGACACAAAAAAAAGACTTGGTCGCAAAGAGGTCCTCAGTGGTCACCGACCTCCTTGCAACCATTTTAGTTGGAAGGGAGTTGGAGCTACTGCACTAAAAAACCTTCCTGTGACCAAAATGGTCGCCCGGATGTCGCCGGTAACTGTGGGTCCTAAATGGTTGCAAGCCGTAATGTGACTAGGGCTTTAGTTAAAAGTTGCATAGTCCGATGCGTTTGAATTTATGTATTTTTTCTGAGATAAATATATTAGATCGATCACTGGTATCTACTTTAAATTAGTTCAAAGTTACTTTTATTTTAAATGTTAAACTTTTGAGATATTTTGAGTGCAAACATGGAAAATTAGGTTTGGCAAGTTTGCCAAAACTCTGACACCATAGACTTCTGCAGTAACAGGTTCGGTTAAATTGACTCAGTAATATTGCCTTCTACGCAGAAACAAATGCTTAATAAGTGCATCAGTATCTAAGTTAGATATGTAAAATCAAATCTAAATAATTGGTTTGGTTTTGAAAATTTGATATTTCATCGGACTATGCAGCTTTAATAGGATTCGACTATTGAGTAAATTTGGACATTGTTAAAGAATTAACTAAAAAAAGAATTAACTCATCGTAGAAATAGATCGCTCTGACGCGTCTGCATCATGATCGGGTTTGCGGGGAGGAGGGGGGGGGGGGGAGGGGGAGAGGGAGGACAGGTAGTGGACATCTGAACATAAGCAACAAATAGGATGCTACATTCACACCATACACACATGCACCCAATGTAATTTGTTCACACAATATATGGACATTAAACTGTTCCAAGGTGCTTTGCGGACATATGTGACAAAGAACATTTACATTCACAATTTCATTTGCAGAAACTGCATTTTAGCATGTGAAAATATATAAATTCTTAGCGACATTACAGTAACTTGCTCAATGGAATTCGCACATATAATAACAAACAAACCCATTCTTTTTAAGTAATAACAGCAACACCTAGGTCGGTAGTGGCAAACCAGAATCAATCAATTATAATAACGGGTTTTCTGCAAGGGTACAGCTGTTGAGAACGTCAAACAGAAAGCGAACGTCAAACACAAAGCGAACTACTATTTGGGATAACAGGGTCCGTACATGTGAATATTTTGAATTCAAGGCCATTTCAAGTAGGTACCCCAAACCCAGGCTGATTACTTGTTGAATATGCCAAATTCTATCAAAAAATGCTCCACTTCAACACCTTGCCAAAACAAACCACAAAGGACTTTTACAAATGTATTACAGCAGAAACAACCTTTCTTCTCTTACCTTTAACCTGGTCTTGGATTCATTTTATTATTCAAATAAATAGCCTGATATAGCTAAATATAAACTAACACCAACTCCCATTTTTCACTCTCAAACCATGTAATTTCCCAGGTGGAGATGTGTCATGGTATCCCTAGTAGAATTAGCTAGTGTACATCCAATTTGTGCAACAACGCCATTTGTTGATCAAAGTACCCAGGAAAAAGGTACTAATACCCCTAGATAGGTGAGATTCCGAGCTTTCCATTCATATAAACCTCTATATGTTTTAATTTTAGAGAAAATGCAAAAGAAATGATTGAAATTTGAAGTTACAAAAATTTCCATTTTAAGTGCTATTTTCTACTGAAAATATAATTTAAAAACCATTAAAAGTTGGTATTGAATTAAAGAGAATTTAATTTCCTGTCCAATCATAATTATCAGCGCTCATGCGAACCTATGGCGCTCATGCGCACGGCGATTTAATGACTAAAAATGGTTTTTTTTAAACTTTTTTTTTTTAAATTTGTTTTAAAATTTGTTTTTGGATACATTATTAGTTTAAGCAGGAGAACTGGTCTTCCTCATTTCCACTGCTCATTTCCTTAGTTTTAATTTTGGGAGCTATAATTTTTTTCAAACTCAACATTTTTCATGATTTTGGTAAAATGTGCATTCTTTCTCCTCACTTATAAAATATTTAACTGTTTTGTAATGTATGTTGTTATGGATGTATTGACGTATCTGATAAAGGTGAATAACACCTGAAAATTTCATCCAATTCCATTGTACAGTTTTTGTTCTGTGATTTTTCAAACTTTTCCAAAAAGCCAGTTTTTCACCAAATTTTATCACCTGCCAAAACTGGCTCTTGGGTGTTTTCAGCCTATTTATTTTAATTGTTCCCCATGGTTTGGGGCCTTGAAAAAAAATAGAGTTACTAGCACTACCCCATAGGCCCGGGATAATTAGAAAAGAATCAATTTGGGTGGCAATTTTTACCACCAGCGCACTCGAAAAAGTGCTCTGGGGCCTAATTTCACAAATGGTGAATTCAAGGAAAATGCTATTTTTACCAAGTTTGAAGGTCTATATTTTTTAATCTAGCCACCCCATGCACCTGTAACTGTATATACACTGTGTACAGACCAGGGACTCTTAGCCTCTGCCTTGTGGAGCAAGCTGGGTGATCCCTTTAAATTTTGGAGACCATCAAAAATGCTATCTTTTAGACTTTGCAGCGTGACCGATTTCAAGTAGGGTTAGTAAAATTTAAAAAGGCTGTATTTGCCTTAATACTTGACCGATTTTGACAAATGAAGTATCATTGTATTTCGAATTGCATATACTAACAGATGGAATCATTTATATCAAACTCCGAACTCATACAAAATTTCACTTGGGATACCTATTTCAAGGCTCTTTTTAATAGGAATTCAAGACTATTTTCATTTGGATTTGCGGGGGGGGGGGGGGGGGCGAGAGGGGGGGGGAGGGAAACAGTAGCGAATAACGTTTCTGGACTAATTTAGATCAGTGGGGACAGTTTAATGGTATTCAAATTTATTCAAGACTAATTACCCAAAATAGGTTAAATTCAAGACTCAAGGGACAAATGAAGTTCAAAACTGTTCCAAGACTTTCCAGGCCTGTACAGACCCTGGGATAATGTAACAGTTTAAAACGTATTCCCAACGCTGTTCAAGAACTATTTAAGGAAACAGTGATGGGTGTGGTTGAGGGTGAGAACGAGCCAATAACCAGAAGGAACATAAATCTTCAGCAACCCTTACAGGGCTATTAACAAATAACAGTCCCAGAATTGTAACGGTCAACTGAAAACTCCGAACATCATATTCTAACCACCCCACAACTCACCCCAGCAAAAAGGCGACCTCATCCTGCCTGTCACAAAGGAGCAAGACACTATGTATGTGTTTATGTAAGTATGTATGGATGTGTATGTGTGTGTGTGTGTATGTAAGTGTGTATGTAAGTATGAATGTGTGTTTGTTTATGTATACAGTGGGTCATTCTCTAAAACTGGGCACGAAAGTGTGACATGGAAACCAAAAGTGAAATCTTCCAAATAAGAGCAAAAACCCTTCCAAATAATAGCCTAAGTCAATGTCCTATGAAGGTGTGCATCTTGTGCATGTCAGAGTTGAAAAAAAAATAAAAAAAATTCACTTTATACAAATTGAGCAATACATTAATATCACTCGTGTGACATGAAAATCAAAGACACACCCAGAACCTCATTTTAACATATATACAACATAGTCAAACAAGATCTTTATTGATTACTGTTAAGCAGACAAGGTTATGACTTACAAGAAAAAGTTGAAAAAGTTTGGCTACATGCATAGCGTAAATGTATAAATTTCCACTTTTTCACATTAGCACAAAATCATATAAGTAAACTTTTAATTTCTTTCTTGGGATAGCTTCAATAAATGTACTATTGCTAACATACTTAATACACAGAGGATACAATAATTATTTGACTTGCAATCAATAAAAGAAAGAACAAATTATCAGCATCGGAATGTGGAAACCAAATATGTAGTGCCCAGTTTGATAGAATAACCCATGTATGTCTGGATGTGTATGTCTGCATGTATGTATGTATGTATTATGTGTATGTATGTATGTATGTATGCATGTATGCATGTATGTATGCATGTATGTATGCATGCATGCATGCATGCATGCATGCATCAATGCTTGCATGTAGTATTTGTTTGTTGTTTTATGTCTTAGCAACACCTAAGGTCATATCAGGGCGAGGTTTGAAACCCAGGACCTACCAGAACGGGAGGCGGATGCTTAACACATTGAGCCACCGCGTCTGATTTTAATTCAGTGTCGAGCTTTTGATATTTGTTTCCCTTTTAGTTGTTCTATTAAATATAGCTTATTTAGATTATGTAATGATATAGGAAATTAAGAATATTTGCAGTTTTAACGTTCATATTGGAAAACGAGGTGAGAAATGAGGCAAAAAGTCTCTTGGGGAAAATGCAAACAGAAATCGCTTAAGGAAAATAAGTATACAGTTTACTAAATCAAATTGGAAAGAAAAACACAAAACAGTCCACGAAATTCCAACATGTGAATTGATAACTGTAAAGCAAAATGATATCCAATGGTCGGTCTCAGAAATTGTGTACCACTTTTATGACATGGAAGCCAAAGTGAAACATTCCAAGTAATAGTAGATTCCATATTCATATGAAGGTTTATATATATTGTGCATTTGTCAGAGTTGACATTTCTTTTTTTTCACTTTTTGATTTTGATCTTATTCAAATTGCAAAAGCAAATAAAAATCAAATTAACCGTGTAACATCTATCCATAACATCATTTTAGCACACACAAGACATTCAAACAAGATTTTATTGATTACAGATAAGCAAAAAAGATTGTCTTGCTAGAAGAAAAAAAGGCGAAATTATAAAACAATGTTTGGGGAGATGATAGATGAATGGTGTCGATAAGCAATTTTTCACATTTTCACAAAAATTACATAAGCATATTTTGGATATGCTTTGTGGGATAGATGTATGTACACAGCACACAGTGCATGGTTCCCACATAATGACAACTAGCCCATTCCCGTCTCGTTATACGCGTAGTATTAACATACTTAATACAATAGTCAACAATAACTATTTGACTTACTACCCCGCAAAAAAACAGGCAAAAATCATTAACAATGTAATGTGGAAACCAAATATGTGGTACACAGTTTCTGAGAATGACCCATATACCGTATTCTCACGTGTTAATGTCATAGGCGTTTAAATTGGCAAATCACTCAAGTGAGGGTGGGGTGGACGCTTACCCACATATGGGCGTTTAAGGGGTGGGCGTTTACAAAATATTGGCCAGGTGGGTGTTAACCGACACATGGGCCATAACCGGTGAGACTACGGTACATACAACACATGAACACGCAAGTGGCCCTGCTGGGTGTGGTGAATAGGGACAGCCTGGTGGAGTGAAGCAGCACTGGGTGTGGTGATGGTAAGTCAGCAGCACGATGCAGGGTGCCAGCAGCCAGCCTAGTGGGTGGTGTAGAACCCGGTCAACATCCCACGTTTAATTCACATGCCGCCATTTTTTCTTAATCGGGGTTTCACAAGTTTGAAGAGGGAGAAAAAAAGGGGGCAACATGCCTCTTTTGAAAGGTAGCATTTTGTTCACTACTTACAATGGTTAGAAACTGCCTAAAAATACAATAAACTTTTTTATTTTATTTATTTTTTTAAGGTGCCTAAAAAATGCTGCAGAGCCCGCCATGCGCAAGGCACTGTGTGTGTGTGTGTGTGTGTGTGTGTGTGTGTGTGTGTGTGTGTGTGTGTGTGTGTGTGTGTGTGTGTGTGTGTGTGTGTGTCTGTGTGTGTGTGTGTGTGTGGTTCTTGTTGGAGTTTTATGTCTTGGCAACATCTAAGGTCATATCAGGACGGGTACCGACTTGTGACAGTGCAAACTCATGGCGACTTTACAGTGCTGCTCCACTGGGAGAGCAGGCCGCTGGCACCATGACCCATTATCCTGATACTGTGCTAACCAGTCCTTGCCATATTCTAATAATGTTGAGCGCCAGGCTAAGACCCGACAAGTATCAATTTTGTATGTCATTGGTTTGACTCGACCGGGAACTGAACTCTCGATCTCTCACACGCGAGGCCCGCGCTCTACCGATTCGGCCACCGTGCCCGGTATGTGTTGTGGTGTGTGTATGTGGGTGGGTTGAGTGTTATGTTGTGTCTTTTCCAAGACCATCCTCTCTAAATTATTATCTAATCATCGATTTAGACAAATGTTGGAGGATTACTGAACACTGCAGTCGTTTGGAGTCCAAGGAATGGTGGGATCCTCTAGCTAGCTAATTAGCGCTCAATTTCTATATATTAAAAAAAATCTAATACAAAAAAATATATATTAAAAAAATTGATAAAAATATTTGTTTTAAACAATTTGTAATCAAGTAATAAAAAAATTTGAAATTTAAAAAAAATTTAAATTAATATATTAAAAAAAGCTGCGTGCATGAAATAAAAATGGCATGTGTGTCACTACAATAATAATGAAAGCAGTACTCTAGATAAGACAAGTGGCGTGGAGGCATGCGGCGGGGAGCTTGGTGACCGGGTGTTGACAGGGCGAGATGACGGGGCACTACGGCCATACTTACGGTCCCGCCGGGCCGCCCGGTCCAGCCTGTGGGTTAGGGGGTGGTGCCGACCTGCAAAGGGCGACGGGAGGCAAAAGGTTCACACGGGTTAGATTAGAAACACAAGCCATATGCCGCTAAATGCTACACACAACCCGCTCTCAGACAGGACGCAGTAATGATGGTGTAACGATGGTGTAATGATGGTGCAGGACAACAGCAGCATCTAGGGGCGTAATCGATTAATCGACTCTGGTCACCCAAGCCACTTTTTAGCGCATGCGACAGTCCTGCGCCGGGTAGAATAATCGATACGCTCTACACGCTCGTGTGAAACAAATGGTGGCCCATTTTGTTTTTAACTCGCACACCACATACAGCAAAGTATGATAGCAAATGTCTTTGATGATGGCATAGTTAAGTGATATTCCATTCATTAATCGATGTGATAACCAAATTAAAAGTAGTATGGCTGGTACCGGTGGCTGTTTTCCTGCAGGACGGTACCAGCGCAAATGTGACGTCACCGCTCCTGCAAACCCCAGCCAAGAGGTGGGTTACTGGGGTCGGGTTGTTTTGCACACGGCATGTGTATTTGTCGACTCCACTCGAATTGTTCTATTTGAAATTCTGATGAGTCACTCGGGTCATGTTAATCGATTACGGCCTCGGTGTTCAGTCGCTCTGGTCACGTGTCAGTTAGCCTGTGTGATAACTGGACAGTCTCACATGAAGCTTCTGGCACGGTGACACACTTTGCACACGCTGGAGTGTGGCACACTAGCTTCTGCTGTGTATGGTCACAGTAAGATGGTGCAATGATGTGTACATTGTGTACGAGCTGCAATGCATGGTGTACATGATGGTACAGGACACACCGCATGCAGTACTCTGTGTTCAGAAAGCTCTGGTCACGTGCAGTTAGCACTGTGTAACAGCACAGTACCGCACGTGAAGTTCTGTGTACACTACATACTTTACACGCTGGAGTGTGTGCAGTGATCGCTGTGTATGACACACAGTGAGTGTAATACATTGTGTACAGCACACACCGCATGCAGTACACTGTGTACAGCACACGCCGCATGCAGTACACTGTACAGCACCCAATGTGTACAGCACACGTGGCATTCATGTGAACTGCATGCAGTGTGTACTGCATCAGTATGTACTGTACACAATTACTGCATGCAGTACACACTGCATGCAGTAATGGTGTATAGTAAACACTGCATGCAGTACACTGAACAGCACCCACTGCATACACTGAAGAGCACCCACTGCGTACAGCACACATGGCATGGAGTACACTGCATACAGCACGCACTGTTCCACATGGTACAAAACACACTATGCTCAGCACACAATGTGCACATATTATAATTATTCCAACTGACAGAGGCTGCATATTGGATGCACACTGACACGATGCAATCATGCACAATGTCAGTGATACCACGTCATGTCGGACGGACCTGCCCAAGGTCAGTGACCTTGAATAGTCAATTAGTTGTTGCATTATGTGCATGGTTCCCACAGAACGACAACCAGTCCATTTCCGTCTCGTCATTCGCTAATGGCCCTGCCACACTACGACGTATTACGTCAGTGTATGCCCAACGGATGAAATAGTTCCAATACGTCGAGATGCGTAGAACTTTTCGGCATGGGGGGCTAAGTTGGACGTACACACAACATACAGAATGTATGCAGAATGTATGTGTGATGTATTGCTGATGCATTGCTAGCGTATGACAGCATATCATAGAAAGTATGGCCAAACGTTTGACTAACGTGCCTCCCGCGTTCACGGCATATGTCCAGCGTATGCACAGTGTATGAGTAAGATATCCCCAGTGGGAGGCACATTAGCCATACGTTGGCTCGAAAAACGATCACAGAACCCAAGCGAACATTATTCGATCATCAGAAGTACGCCGTATATGTTAAATACGCCAAGACATGGAGAAATGCCAGATGTACGTTATTCATACGTTGTCAATATGTGGACTGTACGTTTCCGCCGACTCGACTTATGACCAATGTACTTCAACATATGTCTAAAACACATCTAGCATATATCGACGTATGTCTAACGTATAACTATAACTTATAGTATAAGACACACGTCGTACAGTGAAAATTTTGAACATGCGTTTAAAAGAAAACTGGGCCATTGGCATATAGTAGCGTATAGCTAATGCCAGGTACACAAATGCCGTATAGGATTCGCGCACTAAAACTCCCGATCTGCTTAAAACTGAAATCGGGCCGATTCATTTTTCAAATCGGGAATCGCAATCATAATGCTAGCGCACACCTACCGTTTTAGCCCTAAAAATCGGAAATCGCAATCGGTAGGTGTGCTAGGGGAGTGCACACCTCACGATTTTGGGCAGTTTTAGATCGTATACGGTAGGTGGGTGCGGAAAAACGATCGTATACGCCTAGTGTGTACCGGGCATTACATACCCATACAGTATCTCGATGTAACAAAGCCATACAGTATCTCGACGTCAGCATACACTAAGGCTATACGTCGTAGTGTGACAGGGCCTTTAAATACCATGGGCATACCTGCCAACTTTTGTTAAGCGAAAATCCTAATAATAGAAATCCATCCGAGCGAAGCGAGGCGCGCAAGCGTTCTAGGGGGGTCCAGGGGCATGCCCCCCAGAAACTTTGTGAAAAATACATAAAAAATGGTGCATTCTGGTGCATTTTCAGAGACATTTTAGGCACATTATTAAAGAAATTATTACCAGTTTTCAGCCTAAATACTAGAGTGAGTAAAGTACATGTATATGTATATAAAATGGAAACTACCAGGCGATTAAAGTCTTTACGGTCATAAACAATGTTTGACTGCCTACAAACTACAATCTTTTAGATTGACAGATTGAAAACTCAGACAAACGGACGGACAGCAGCATACCATAAGGCCAACAATAAAATATTCTTTGTTTCCCCTCACACAACCATTTTATTGAGTAGGTAGTGTAAGTGGAACATTTAACATTTTATTTTTGGCCGAATAAGTCCGGATCTTTTTCCGAATTTGATTTTGAAAAAGCGGAATAATATGTTTATAATTCGTAGGGCGGAATGAGAATTTAAAAAATCGTAATTATTCCGCCAAAATCGTAATAGTTGGCAGGTATGCATGGGTTGGGCCAAAGTTACCATTAGCCCTGATAGTGGAGCGATTGGTTGGTTGTTGGAGTTTTACGTCCTGGCAAGATCTAAGGTCACATCAAGACAGGCACAGATTTGTTTGTTTGTATTTGTGACAATGCGCACTCATGGTGACTTTATAGTGCCGCCCCACTGGGAAATCAGGCCGCTTGCACCATGACCTACTATCCCACTCAGAATACAGTGTCCCATTACACTAGGAATATCTGCATACATGTGTAACATTCCCAAACACTGCTTAGACAACTTGCTGTACAAAGCAGTGTGGCATAGGGAAAGAACTTTCAATCAAATCTAGATTATAAAGCAACACACTCGAGAAAATGTAGAAAGAAACTAAGATTCTGTCAAATGCACATTCAATTGAAAGGACATGTACGTTGTGCAATGCAATACCAATCATTTCTATCAGCGTAAGAAAATCACGCAGTATACAGAACTAGTGTCCATATATCTTACACCCAATATACAAACTCTACACTAATGGCACTGATATTTAATCTACTAATGATACTATTATTAATAGTAATATGCTCTGACGAAAAAGAGGATTAGACTAGATTTTGCATTCTAGAGAACTCCCAACTATCGACAATAACTTAATTGATAGTTCGCGCGTGCCTTTCAAAGAACGGTTTTAAAGTATCCAGAATAATCTAGAGGACAATCATCTCGTGCGTTGTTGTACTAGATCTGAAAACAGTCAAATAAGCTAAGTAGGATCACTCAAGGAAATTTTAGCAGAGCGATTTACTCCGAGGCAACAGTCACACTACGGCTTGCGACCAAAGAACTCGCAGTCACATGCGACCTCCTTGTGACTAAAGTATTGATTGTCGACCTCCTGGTGGTCAAAGTAATGGTCGGCGACTCCTGGGGACCACTTTGCGACCAAGTGGTTGCACGCAGTAGTGTGACTGGGGTATTATATTATAACCAACCAGCCAATCATTGGTTGGCAGTGCAGCACACACCAACACGATGATTCACGTCGAGGTTATTGACTGTGGTGCTGCCTTGCTGGAAGGTTTGTCCCAGCGGGCATTAGTTAAAACATGCTCACATCATTCATATTATATATATCTCTATAGATCATGTGCCTGGGAGTTTGAGAGCAACTATCACTATCAGTATCAACGTAGAAAATGGGTCTTCAACCTATCACAGCAATGGCTAGATAAAAGATTCACCCCGTACTTACAGTACAGCGGTGAACCATAACGTAGTCTAAATACTGGCGAAAATAGTTTTAGTATGGAACAGGAAGTAGAAACTCTCGTTCCAGGATCAAATGGCTACATATATCGGCGCAGAGTTGGTGAAATCAGAGAGAATGCAGAAAGACAAGATGGCGGTGATAAAACACCGGCGATTTCACTTTTAAATTGCATTAGAGTATGTTTTATTATATTTTCCAACTCAAAACTAGTGGGTAAATATGACGACATACATAAAGAATATAATGTGTTCTTAAATTAAGAATTTACCAGCTCAGTTAATTTCCCCAGCACATCGAAATTCTTCACCAGTTTTTCTAATGGGTTGGTTTTCACCCCTGTACTGGAAGTATGGGGTGAATCTTTTATCTAAGCAATGGCATGTATGTTCATCTGCAATATTTCTAATAATAACAATATTAACGTTTAGGTTCTTCCAAATCACCATGCAGGTTTACCAGTTCGAAAGTGGAAGGTTCCAAAGGAGTACATCGTATAAGTGTGTAATAGCACAAGGCAAGTAGGTCAAGTCAAAACAGGCAGAGCACTGAAGGACAAACAAGAATTGTGTATGCTTCATACGCTTATCCATATCAACAAGACAGTAACCTATCAGGGTGCCCAGTGAGCTTCTTTGATATTTATATTATTTCCCACAACGATTTCAACTAATTCCATTTTAAATCCTTTGATGTAGAAAAGGGAAAGTGGATTTTCGGGAGGTTTTTTGGGGGGTAAATATGTTTATTCTGCTGAATAAGTCTTTTCTCAGTGCCGAAGCACTGGTCTTCCAGCCATTTTTCAATTCAGGGTTATTTACACAAAAGGTATATAGGGTAAGGTGTACAATAATTGTTGAATACACAATTTGCAGCATGTAACACAATGAAATTCTGTAACCCAAAAGTTCCATAGTGTAATGTTCAGACTACTACAATAGCAACATGGTAACAGTAGTGTCATATAATTAGATTAATATTACTCAGATCAATGTGAGTATCATTTACATAGTATTTAGAATGTAAGCAGAAGTTATCTTCTGTATTCAGTTGGTAAAGTTGTAGTAACTTCTAATGTTCAGTTGCAGTTAGGCAAGCGGTATATATAAATTGGGAGATAGAATTAATGTCGAAATGTGATGGTTGGTTGTTTTACGTCCTAGTAACATCTAATGTCATATCAGGACAGCTACCGACTTGCGAGTGTGCGACTTTATAGTGCTGTCCCACTGAGAAACCAGGCCGCTTGCACCATGATCCAATATCCCACAGTCACATTATCCTGATACTGTGCTAACTAGTCCATGTCCTATCCTAGTAATGCCGAGCACCTGGCTAGGAAGCAACAACTATACATTTTGTAAGTCATTGGTTTGACTTAGCGGGGGTTCGAACTCCCGACCTTCCGCACGGGAAGCCTGTGCTCTACTGATTCGGCCACGGCATCTGGTGGAGTGTGATACACGGGTACCCAAGCTGTCTGCTACAGGTGAAGTGTGGGATGCATACAGCTATGGATGGTAATATCAAACACTAGAGAAATCAAACCAATCAAAAACAAGAAGAGAAAGTGGAGAACCTTATTTCCGAAGTGCAAATCTAAAGTCAGGTGTACATTAAAGCTGCATAGTCCGATGAAATATGAAATTTTCAAAACCAAAACAATTATCTAGATTTGAGTTTTACATATCTAACTTAGATACCGATGCACTTATTGAACATTTGATTTTGCCTAGACGGGAATACTGAGTCAATTTAATAGAACATGTTACTGTAGAGGTCTATGGTGTCACTGTCAGAGTTTTGGCAAGCTTGCCAAAACTAATTTTCCTTGTTTGCACTTAAAATATCTCAAAGGCTTACCATTTAAAATAAAAGTAACACTAGTGATCGATCTGATATATTTATCTCAGAAAAATCACAGAAATTCAAAACCATCGGACTATGCAACTTTAATATTGTCGGAATGCATAACATACAGAAATTAACAATGATGTTCCCTTTTTTTTTATTCTAAACGAAAAATATTTAAAATCATGGTCCGACACCTAAGCATGGGGATAATAATTTGAATTTGAAATTTTATTTAACCATAAGGCACGGCAAATATATGTGATCAGCAACTCCCGATGGGGTGATCCTCATGCCTGTATACCCAAATGAATCTCTACAAAGATCGGGCCTAGGAGCTAAGCACATCACTTATCTAGATAACTAACAGATGAACTTAAGCCCCAGTCACACTATTGCTTTTTGACCACTTTGCAACCACTTTGGACCAAATAATCCAGTTACCGGCGACCTCTTGGTGACCAAACCAATGGTTGCCAACCTCTGGGTGACCATCTTGGTCGCAAGTTTGTTTTAGTGCAGTAGAGCATGCAACCTCCTTGTGACCAAAATAATCCACCCCTGAGGATCACTTTGCAACCATCCCTTTTTTTGTGGTCGCAGGGCACTAGTTAAGAATTGTATGACATACGTAGAGAGCTGTAATAAGGAATATAATGGTTTATACTGTAGATAATCATGGTAACTAATGCTTCAGTACATCACTTAGGGTTGCCACAAACCAGAGATGTCACAATTCCCTGACAAATTAAATTTCTCCCTAACAAATAAGACAAGAACATCTTTTTTATTAAACGGCCTCCAACCACCCCATCAGTTGTCCTTTCCTCCCTTTTATTTTGTTATTTTAGGCCCGGACTTTCGAAACACCATACCTTAAACTGTTATAAACCTTTCTTGGCAACTCCTGTAGCCAAGGTGATTGTTCCGGGTCACAGCAAGGCCCCATACGTTGTTACTTTTTATGACAACCAAATATATATACTAAAATAATTGCATAAATATGCGGTATATTTGTTATGAGCAGAGTGGAATCTGGTATATTTTCTTTTCTTCAATATACACAGATTTCGAGAGTGTCAGAGTTGGCCAGTTCTTCGCGCATAGATCTAGAAATTTTCATTTTTCCATGACAAGGGTAAATTTTCCATGGCATTTGTCAAAATTCCATTTTCCCATGACAAATTCCAAAATTCCCTAAGGTTGAAAAAAACCCACACTGTTCCACGATTTTTCACTGAAGTGTGGCAACCCTGTCACTACACATTGCCCCCGACCCCCCACCCCCGGGTCTAACTGCTGGGCACCCTGATATCCCGAGCACAGCTGAGCCCAACACCCAGGGCAGACAGACAGCCAGACAGTATCAGGGCGGTAAACACCGCTGGAGAAGTTAGATGGTAAATAGTCAAAAATGAACAAGTTGATAAGGGCATCCATGGACAATGAAAGGCGGAGGTTACCCATCGGCAGGCGGTGCGGGCAGAGGGGCCGACCTACATAAACACACATACGTTAGTTGGGAACTGTACCGGCAGCACTGTGTGGCCGGTGTCACGAAATAGAATCGCCCCCACAAAATTGTCTCTCCACCCCCTTTCCCCACAGCGATCTATTTCGAAATAGAACCTCCCCCTGTCGGAATGGAATGGCCATGAAATTCAGTTCGAAATAAATTAGATGGACTTGAAGGTGGGGTGGGAGCGGTGGGTAGGAGGGCGGTGGTTATAAGTAAAGGAAAGAGAAAGAGAAAGAGAAAGAAAGAGAAGGGGAGGGGAGAGAAGGGGAGGGGAGCGAGGGGAGGCGAGGAGAGGGGAAGGGAGGGGAAGGGAAGGGAAGGGAAGGGAAAGGAGGGGAGGGGAAGCTTTCTTTTTAAATAAAATCTCCCGTGGGCGACCTTTTTAAAAAAAGAATCGCCGAAGAGATCATTTAGAGGGGGCGATTCTATTTCGCGACACTGACATTACACACATGTTCAATCCTGAAACAGGGCAGCACACCATCCACATAATCCCATTATACCCCAGTTACACTACTGCTTGCGACCGCTTGCAACCACAAAAAATGGTTGGTCGCAAAGAGGTCACAGAGTGATCGTCAGTGATCGCCAACCTCCTTGCAACCATCAGGGCCGCGTTCAGGGTCCGTCTCGGAGGCACCGCGGAGACGTCTCGGCGGTGCTTTTTGGCTTATTTGCGTTCAGGGTCAGTCTCGGCGATGCCTCCCTTTTCATAGTAGAGACAAAAAGCGTCTCGAAAATGGCCGCCGTATCCAGTCGTTTCAGCGAATCACAGCGCAAGCTTTTCCATTGCAAATGGCTGCCGCCTATGGGGGCAGCCATTTTAGAGACAACAAACTGCTTTTGCCGTTCAGACTAGCGTGACGTCACTGGCATCTCCGAGGCTCCTCCGAGACGGACCCTGAACGCGGCCCAGGTGTGTCAGTCCAAAGTGGTTGCAAGCCGCCGCGTGACCGAAGCTTATGTTTACATACATCACACAAAACATGTTAACGCGGCACAATCCGTGGAAAGCATCAAATTTCCGAAACCCAAGCACTTACTAGACCTGATCCACACAGAACACTTGAATATGTATTGCTCTCTTATGCATGACTCTGGGCTATGTTTGAAATTAGGAAAACAAAGCCTATAATAGCTATCATTTCGGTACCCACCAACATTGTTTTCACTTAGGCCTAAGACTATCCCCCAAAATAACTAGCTAGTTCAAACTAAAATAAAATTAATCTAATAAACATGGCAAAAACTCAAAGCCATCAGATTAAAGCTAAGATTCCATTTGCGTTGATCGGTCCATTGAGCGATCCACTTTGCCACATTCGCATCCAGACATATGGAAGTACCACTGTGCGTTTACATGCATTTCCATTTTTTATCGCATATACATACGACATATATGGAATCTTATACCCCAGCCACACGAGGCCTGTGTTTGCATACGATCGATTCGCGATGTCAAAACATCCTCATTACGCCCTCCTTACATGCTGGCACTGCTAGGACGCCAACCTCCCGGCATCCATTTCTGAAATTTTGGACACAAGAAGGTTGCAGCTGCTGCACTTGCAACCTCCTTGCGACCAGTACGGTCGGCACCATTAAAAAATGGTTGGAAACGACCTGGAACCGGCAGGTCACCGACCTCTCGGTTGGCGGCGACCTTGCAGCGCCAACACATTTTATTAATCGATGTATCGAGTGGGACGCTGGGAGGTTGGCGACCTTTTGGCCGTAAGGAGGTTGGCGGCGAACGCTGGCTCTCGGGTGACTGGGGAATTAGCTAACTAAATCTGTCTTACCAACCACCAATGCAGCTGCTATACAGCGCGTTTGCTTAGTCAGCGGATAGAGGACATGGTGAAATGGCCGCTTTAGCTAATTTAGTATTGAAGTAAGGCACAGCTGCACAGCGTGAGATTTGCTTAGTCAGCATAATCCCCGTGATGTCGCACCACGATCTAGGTAACATACAATAAATAACCACCTCCTGCAGCTCTCCAACTGTTTCACTATACCAGGGTCCGTACACATGAAGATATGGAATTCAAGGCTATTTCAAGGCTGTTTTTGAGAGGAATTCAAGACTATTTTCATTTGGATTTCAGGGGGAAAAACAATGGCAAATGGCGATTTGGGACTAATTCAAATCAGTGCGGACAGTTCAAGGCTTTTCAGAACTAATTACCCAAAAACAGGTTTAAATTCAAGGCCTTTCAAGGCAGTGAAGTGGGCGAAATGAAGTTTAAGACTTTGCAGGCCCCGTACGGGCGCTGCTAAAGCCGTATTCCGGTCAAATTAAAATCACACCATTTTCTCTATATAATATACCATATACATATAATATATTTTCAATAATATATACATTATAACTATAACTTAGGAAATCGATTGTTATATGTAATCTCAATGCTACACAACCCTGTTATAAATACAACCACCTCACCTGGCGCCCACCCAAATAAGCCCCAGTCACACTGCGGCTTGTGACGGCTTACGATTGCTTTGGACCAAAGTACCCACAGTCACCGGCGACACCATTGCGACCATTGCTTTGGTCACAAGAAGGTCCCAAGGAGGTCGGCAACCAGTGAGGACCATTTTACGACCACTTTTTTTTGTAGTTGCAAGCGGTCGCAAGCAGTAGTGTGACTGGGGTTTACCGTTATTACACAATTGATATTCCTACATGTTGACGATGCTAAAATCTAGGTCAGAGTCAGACACACTGGAAGGTTACAATCAGAAATGAACTGAACCAACCTGGTGAAACCTCACACTCAAAACCAGATGTCAAAATGCACGATTGGCATAGAACGAGGTTTCTGTTATTATCTTACTCTGCATGTTGAGGCGTCAATAAATGCCTTTCTTTCCACCCCCGCCTTCCTCTCTTCCTTTTCGCGCATCAAAATATTCTCAAATTATACTTATGGATTTGCGGCCACACGTTACAGATGTGTTAATACATAAATATGCTTGGGGCGTGCATATAAGAAAGGCATCATTAATGTAAAGATAAACCAAATTTGGGTAATCAAATCTCAATTTCAAACGTAAATTTGTCGAAATCGATAGTTTGATGCGTTCATTTAAATCAATTTAAATGCTTCAAGTTCAATAAATGAATTACCTATTAAAAGTAAACATGACTGTTCTCATAAACCGTCTGTTATGCTGGTCTGGTGCCATTATAGCATGCTACTTAAATAACGCTCCATTGTAGTCAGACAGACACTGGGCACTATGGGTTGTGGCTAGAACTAAGAAGGAACCATAGCGTGCCGCAGTGACAGGCGCGAATCAATCAAATACTGCCATTCAACAAAGAAGGCAGGCATAGAGTGATGAAGGGCAGAAGAGTAGAAGTGGCGGAAGCCCCTAGTGTGGTTACCCGTCATCAGTGGGCCCCGGATGGGCCAGCACTGCCGCAGCGTCGGCTGCCGCTGCTGGGGGGGGGGGGGGGGGGGGGGGGGGGGGGGGGGGGCCGTCCGTTATGCTGGTCTCGTTGCCATAATAGCATGCTATTTTAACGTTTATGGCTGGAAGGAACCACCGTGCGACACATTAACTGGCCCAAATCAGTCAAATACGACCATTCAACAAAGAAAGCAGGCACAGAGCGTGCTGATAAGGGCATCCAGTGTGGTTACCCGTCGCCAGGAGGCCTAGCACTGCTGCAGCGTTGGCTGCTGCTGGGGGAGCCCTCCATTATGCTGGTCTGGTTGCCATTATAGCATGCTACTTAAACAACGCTCCACTCTAGTCAAACAGACACTGGGAACTATGGCTAGTTGTGGCTAGAACTTAGAAGGAACCATGGTGTGCCGCATTAACAGACGCGAATCAGTCAAATACCACCATTCAACAAAGAAGGCAGGCCCCTAGTGCCGTTACCCATCGCCAGGGAGCCAAGGAGAGGCCGGAACTGCTGCAGATGCTCCTGCTGCTGGGGGAGTCGTCTGTTATGCTTATCTAGTTGCCATTATAGCATGCTATTTAAACAATGTTCCACTGTAGTCAAACAGACACTGCACACCGTGGGTTGTGGCTAGAACTTAGAAGGAACCACCATGCACCGCATTACTTGACATTGGATCGGTCAAATACCAACATTCAACAAAGATGGCAGGCACAGAGTGACGAAGGGCAGAAGAGGAGAAGTGGTGGAAGCCCCTAGTGCGGTTACCTGGCGCCAGGTGGCCCAGGAGAAGCCGGCACTGCTGCAGCATCGGCTGCTGCTGTTGGGGGAGCCGTCCGTTATGCTGATCTGGTTGCCATTATAGCATACTACTTAAACAACATTCCACTGTAGTCAGACATTGCACACCGTGGGTTATAGCTAGAAGGAAACACCGTGTGCCATATTAACTGGCGCGAATCAGTGAAATACCACCATTCAACAAAGGCAGGCACAGTGCAATGAAGGGCAGAAGAGTAGAAGTGGGGAAAGCCCCTAGTGCGGTTACCCATCGCCAGGGGCCCCAGGAGGGGCTGGCACTGCTGCAGCGTCGGCTGCTGCTGCTGGGGGGGCCGGGCCCGGCTTGTCGCCGCTGGTGTTGGCCCTACAGAGGCGGTAGAAACAGCGCCCCCAAGGGCATCAGCGGCCAATACAGTTATGCCTATGAGAAATACTCCTAATATCACCCATTGATATAAATTCGCTAAAACTGTTATAACTCATTTCATACAATATGTCACCCAATGTCATTACTAAGTTAAGATCTCAACATGTTAGAGTGTATATTCCTTTATTTTTTAAATGTATCTGATTTGTAATACAAGATGACACTGTATGTGATGTGGCGGTTTTTTCCCTCAAATTCTTTTTTATTTTTTATTATTCAATTTGGACTCAGATTAACCCATTAAATATCACTTTCACAATATATTCTGAATGAAATCAGGATCCAGAATAATTCATTGACATATTAGCAACATACCCAAGTAATATATATGTTGCATACGTTTGTAAACTGCTGATTCGGGCATTGGCCTGAACGGTGGAGGAGTGGGATGTGGGCGGGGCAGATGATGGCCGAGAAAACTGTGTCATGTGGGCAGAGCGAGTAATAGACTCCATCACCATTCCCATGGTGTGGTGCATTGTGGGGTGCATGAAGAAAAACAAACCCGCGAGAAGCACATGGCACATGCTAATACACTGGGTGCAGCTATGAAATGTGGCAGTTTGTCAGCTCTTGTTTGGTACATGGAATACCAACTAAATATATATATATAATAAATTAAGATATTAATATTTTATCCAGCATTGCATTTACATCAATATAATCAGCACGTCTTATGCCATGTGCATTTACATTTAGATGGTGTGGTGTGAGATGTAAGGTGGTTGTGCAATGTTTGCTATGTTATGTTGTATTGTGGTGCGGTGTGGGCTCGGTTGGTTTGGTGTGAGACGTAAGGTGGTTGTGCAGTGTTTGCTATGTTATGTTGTATTGTGGTGCGGTGTGTGCTGGGTGGGCGTGGTGTGAGACGTAAGGTGGTTGTGCAGTGTTTGCTATGTTATGTTGTATTGTGGTGCGGTGTGGGCTCGGTTGGTGTGAGACGTAAGGTGGTTGTGCAGTGTTTGCTATGTTATGTTGTATTGTGGTGCGGTGTGTGCTGGGTGGGCGTGGTGTGAGATGTAAGGTGGTTGTGCAATGTTTGCTATGTTATGTTGTATTGTGGTGCGGTGTGGGCTGGGTTGGTGTGGTGTGAGATGTAAGGTGGTTGTGCAGTGTTTGCTATGTTATGTTGTATTGTGGTGCGGTGTGTGCTGGGTTGGTGTGGTGTGAGATGTAAGGTGGTTGTGCAGTGTTTGCTATGTTATGTTGTATTGTGGTGCGGTGTGGGCTGGGTTGGTGTGGTGTGAGATGTAAGGTGGTTGTGCAGTGTTTGCTATGTTATGTTGTATTGTGGTGCGGTGTGTGCTGGGTGGGCGTGGTGTGAGACGTAAGGTGGTTGTGCAGTGTTTGCTATGTTATGTTGTATTGTGGTGCGGTGTGGGCTGGGTGGGTGTGGTGTGAGATGTAAGGTGGTTGTGCAGTGTTTGCTATGTTATGTTGTATTGTGGTGCGGTGTGTGCTGGGTGGGCGTGGTGTGAGACGTAAGGTGGTTGTGCAGTGTTTGCTATGTTATGTTGTATTGTGGTGCGGTGTGGGCTGGGTTGGTGTGAGACGTAAGGTGGTTGTGCAGTGTTTGCTATGTTATGTTGTATTGTGGTGCGGTGTGTGCTGGATGGGCGTGGTGTGAGACGTAAGGTGGTTGTGCAGTGTTTGCTATGTTATGTTGTATTGTGGTGCGGTGTGTGCTGGGTGGGCGTGGTGTGAGACGTAAGGTGGTTGTGCAGTGTTTGCTATGTTATGTTGTATTGTGGTGCGGTGTGGGCTGGGTTGGTGTGAGACGGAAGGTGGTTGTGCAGTGTTTGCTATGTTATGTTGTATTGTGGTGCGGTGTGGGCTGGGTTGGTGTGGTGTGAGATGTAAGGTGGTTGTGCAATGTTTGCTATGTTATGTTGTATTGTGGTGCGGTGTGGGCTGGGTTGGTGTGGTGTGAGACGTAAGGTGGTTGTGCAGCGTTTGCTATGTTATGTTGTATTGTGGTGCGGTGTGGGCTGGGTTGGTGTGAGACGTAACGTGGTTGTGCAGTGTTTGCTATGTTATGTTGTATTGTGGTGCGGTGTGTGCTGGGTGGGCGTGGTGTGAGACGTAAGGTGGTTGTGCAGTGTTTGCTATGTTATGTTGTATTGTGGTGCGGTGTGTGCTGGGTGGGCGTGGTGTGAGATGTAAGGTGGTTGTGCAGTGTTTGCTATGTTATGTTGTATTGTGGTGCGGTGTGTGCTGGGTTGGTGTGGTGTGAGACGTAACGTGGTTGTGCAGTGTTTGCTATGTTATGTTGTATTGTGGTGCGGTGTGGGCTGGGTTGGTGTGGTGTGAGACGTAAGGTGGTTGTGCAGTGTTTGCTATGTTGTGTTGTATTGTGGTGTGGTGTGGGCTCGGTTGGCGTGGTGTGAGACGTAAGGTGGTTGTGCAGTGTTTGCTATGTTATGTTGTATTGTGGTGTGGGCTGGGTTGGTGTGAGACGTAACGTGGTTGTGCAGTGTTTGCTATGTTATGTTGTATTGTGGTGCGGTGTGTGCTGGGTGGGCGTGGTGTGAGACGTAAGGTGGTTGTGCAGTGTTTGCTATGTTATGTTGTATTGTGGTGCGGGCTCGGTTGGGGTGGTGTGAGACGTAAGGTGGTTGTGCAGTGTTTGCTATGTTATGTTGTATTGTGGTGCGGTGTGGGCTCGGTTGGCATGGTGTGAGACGTAAGGTGGTTGTGCAGTGTTTGCTATGTTATGTTGTAGTGTGGTGCAGTGTGGGCTGGGTTGGTGTGAGACGTAACGTGGTTGTGCAGTGTTTGCTATGTTATGTTGTATTGTGGTGCAGTGTGGGCTCGGTTGGTGTGGTGTGAGACGTAAGGTGGTTGTGCAGTGTTTGCTATGTTATATTGTGGTGCAGTGTGGGTTCAGTTGGCGTGAGACATACGGTGGTTGTGCAGTGTTTGCTATGTTATGTTGTTTTGTGGTGCAGTGTGGGCTCAGTTGGCGTGGCGTGAGATGTAACGTGGTTGTGCAGTGTTTGCTATGTTATGTTGTGGTGCAGTGTGGGCTCGGTTGGCATGGTGTGACACATAACGTGGTTGTGCAGTGTTTGCTATGTTATGTTGTATTGTGCTGCAATGTGGGCTGGGTTGACATGAGATGTAATGTGGTTGTAAAGTGTTTGCTATGTTATGTTGTATTGTGGTGCAGTGTCGGCTCGGTTGGGGTGGTGTGAGACGTAACGTGGTTGTGCAGTGTTTGCTATGTTATGTTGTATTGTGGTGCAGTGTCGGCTCGGGTGGGGTGGTGTGAGACGTAACGTGGTTGTGCAGTGTTTGCTATGTTATGTTGTATTGTGCTGCAATGTGGGCTGGGTTGACATGAGATGTAACGGGGTTGTGCAGTGTTTGCTACGTTATGTTGTATTGTGGTGCAGTGTGGGCTCGGTTGGTGTGGCGTGAGACATAAGGTGGTTGTGCAGGGTTTGCTATGTTATGTTGTATTGTGGTGCGGTGTGGGCTGGGTTGGCGTGGGTTGAGATGTAACCTGGTCGTGTAGTGTTTGCTATGTTGTGTGGTACTATGGCGCAGCATGGGCTGGGCGGCGTGGCCTGAGTGTGAGGTGGGCGTGGCCTGAGTGTGAGGTGGGCGTGGCGAGATGCTGCTGAATCTATACCCACTGCAAGTGGTGGTGGTGGTGGTGGTGGTGGTGGTGGTGGTGGTGGTGGTGGTGGTGGTGCTGGTGTTCAGACCAGCATCTACCCTCAGCCCCAACACGCGCTCACTGTCCTTCCCAGGTGGATCAATACTCAGACTAGCAGCCAGCGGGCAATACGGGGTGGGAGGCTTCTATAAATAGACCACTGCGCCATATTTCTCGGATCCAACCTTGTCACATCTGAACACACTTAGCTCCTCTACAGCTGCACATGGCATGATTGTTTGGTGTTGTTTTACGTCCGAGCAACATCTCAGGTCATATCAGGACGGGTAGCAACTTGTGATAGTGAGTGCCCATAGCGACTTTATAGTGCTACCCGACTGCCAGACCAGGCTGCTTGTGATGGCACCATGATCTGATATCCCATTCAGTCACATTATCCTGACACTGAGATAACCAGTCCTTGTTCTATCCTAAAGATTCTGAGTGCCAGGCTAGGTAGTGACAAGCATCAATTTTGTAAGTCACTGGTTTGGCACGACTGGGAATCAAACTCGCGACCTTCCGCACGGGAAGCCTGTCCTCTACTGATTCGGCCACTCCGTCCGTTCCTTTTCATTGTGCACCAAGATATTAGTCTCACCCACCTAATTAAACATCATTCGATAAGAATGTTTCTTCAATATCTATCTGTATCTTTAATAATGATAAATGGTAAGATATTACGACTGTACCTCGACTTCCCACATTTGTATCCTAAAATGACCCAGTGCACAAAAAGAAATATTGACATTTCCAGTTGCCGACCGACCCTGTTTTTTTGTTGTTTTACATCCTAGCAACATCTAAGGTCATATCAGGACGGGTACCGACTTGTGACAATGCGCACTAATGATGACTTTATAGTGCTGCCCCATTGGAAGACCAGGCCACCAGCACCATGACCTGATATCCCATTCAGTCACATTATCCTGACACTGAGCCAACCAGTCCTTGCCCTATCCTAATAATGCCGAGCGCCAGGCTAGGAAGCAACAAGTATCAATTTTTAAGTCATTGGTTTGACTTGACCTGGGTTCGAACCCACGACCCCACGATCTACCAACAGGAGACGGATGCTCTAACTCATACGGCCAATCCGCCTGGTTCCGACCCTGTTAGAAACCAGCAACTCTTTTTTTTCAGCTCTGAGATGATTATTTGTAGTCGCACTCGGTTTTTGTTGTGTGCTATTTGACAAACAATTTCTTTTTAAATAAAAAAATATATAAAAACCTACCTACCGACCCAAACAAAAATTTCTTCGTGCAACCGGAAACATGAATATTTTCCTTTTTGGCCTTAGTTAATAATTCCATGACACCATAGCAATCCGATCAAATGTGAACATATTCACTGCAGTAGTGAGTGAAGGATATTTAACGTCACGGAGGCTACGTTCATTTCAAGGAATATGTCAAACTAATCCACTATTGCGTTGTATCATATACAAATAGACCAACATCATTAAATTGAAAATTACGTCATATACGTCGGCATACGCCGCCATACGCTACGCATAGTCCGTCATGTGCCGGCCTATGCCGTTGTACGCCGCCATATGCTTTCTCCCATCTGTACGTCCAAATTTTGTTGTGCATGCTCAAAAAATCTCGACCTATGGGAGCGTATGGTTCATACACTACTCATACGCCGGTGTACGCTCCTCGTACACCGGTGTACGCTCCTCATATGCTAGGGGTGTGCCAGAGTAGGTTACGCATACGCTCAACTTGCGTCACCGGCGTATCTCTAGCGTATGTAGCGTACGCATAACCTACGAATTACGTATGGGAGCGTACTCCTAGCGTATGCACAGCATATCTTGACTCATACGCTACGCTAATGCTACGCATATGCAATGCAATGCATACGCTACGCATACGCTACGCATACGCATATGTTACGCTACGCATATGCTACACTACACATATGCTACGCTACGCATATGCTACACTACACATATGCTATGCTACGCATACGCTATGCTACGCATACGTTCCATATACCAATCAAAACCGTCAAAAAATGTCACAGTAAGCTCTCATACGCTCCTCATAGGTTACGCATACGCTCAAAAACACCCGATAGGTCACCAAAGGTCATGATAGGCCGGCACGCGCAGGACTTACGTAGGTTTTCAATACGCTCCCGCCATACGCTGTAATGTGACAGGGCCTTTAAGTTAAGAAGCTAAGTTTTAAGTGATCCCACCCATTAGGCCAAAAAGACAAATATTTATGTTTCCAGTTGCAGGGAGACATTTCTTTTGGATCGGTAGGTAGGGTTTTTTTTTTTTTAAATTATCAAACCGCACACTGCAAAACTTCACATGTATCGAGTTCTCAAAACTTAAATTGACACTATGGTCACCTAATAATATAGTACTTCTCAAGATGAGTAGTATATTATCAACCATTCATAGTAGACCTGCTACAATAGGTCTGAGTTCAACGGGACCACGTAAAAGTGTGATTAAAAATATATATATATTATCAGCGCAGATGGAAATAAAAGCGAGTCGGGGCGTTCTAACAGGGTCGGTCGGCAACTAGAAACGTCAATATTTTTGTTAGGGCTTATTTGCATGGCTGAGTATTATAGCTATTGTGTTTTTGTAAAGCCCAGGTCAGAAAATGACAGAAATTCAAAAGCACCGGACTATACAACCTTAACGAGGAAAAAATCCAAACGTGGACAATTGGTCCTCCCCATTCAACTGATTCTTGCTCTAGTAATGACAAGTGCATGGCTGGGGGGCCAACAACTTGAACAAGACTCCCAATCTGAAGGTTGGTGGTTCGATTCCCGTGTCCCCACCTCTGCCAATTTGGATCTCCACCGCTGTGGATAACTTAGAGCGTCATCAAAGGCCAGTTGCTCTCATACCATGTCTATGTGGTGTGGGAGGTTAAAAATCCCTTGGGTCGGTAAAAGTGTAGGCTCGGGCTTTCTATCGACAAACTGTCTAATGGTGAAAACAAGTCTATCCAGGCTTGTAAAAAAGTATGAATTTGGTAAATAATTGGTTTGACCCGGTCAGGGTTCGAACCACGCAACTTGCGACAGTGGAAGCAGGCATTCATTCAGCCACTCCATCGGTCCATCATCTCCTCTGTAAACA
The DNA here is from genome assembly GCA_030323885.1 of Branchipolynoe longqiensis. NCBI lineage: Eukaryota > Metazoa > Annelida > Polychaeta > Phyllodocida > Polynoidae > Branchipolynoe > Branchipolynoe longqiensis. The sequence continues at coordinate 5,298,067 of CM059200.1, forward strand.
TTCCACCCATATAGGCTGAACTTAATTGCAGCATACACTCTTGTTTAGATTAATCAGGACAATAGTACTATTATGGAGACTTGTGAGCCCAGCGCCAATAGCTAGCAGTTAAAAACATCGAATCCCAATCTACAGACGCCACCGTCAGGTTGTCTCTTAATCACCTGTCATAATATCCCATGGTACAAAACTACTCAAATATCAAGTGTTATTTTGGAAAACCATTGAAATTTAGCAGTGAGGGAAAAACTATATCCTCAGGGATATCGGTACACATGTGAAGATATGGAATTCAAGGCTATTTCAAGGCTGTTTTTTAGAGGAATTCAAGATTATTTTCATTTCGATTTGGGGGGGGGGGGGGGGGACCAATGGCGATTTCGAACTAATTTAGACCAGTGGGGACAGTTTAATGCAATTCAAGGCTTTTCAAGACTAATGACCCAAAACAGGTTAGATTTAAGGTTTTTCAAGGCCTTGAAATGGGGCAGATGAAGTTCAAGACTTTGCCAAGATTTTCCAGGCCCCGTACAGACCGTGTATCCTGCAGTAGCATGGCCAATCAAACGTAGTCTTGTCAATTTAGTGCCTTTATTGGAGGACGCTACTGTGCGCTGATAATTCACACCCCGCATACACTAAATATGAGTCTAACAAAACCTAGAGGTTAAGCACTACTCAGACAATACAAGTCACACCCCTGGGAATAATCGATTAATCAACTCGGCCCACCCGAGTCACTTTTTGACGCATCTGCCCATCCTACAGACTCAGGTTGAATACGCTTCTCCACGCTCGGGGTGGGAAAAAATGGTGGCTTAATCCAAAACCTTTTTTTTCTTTTTTACTAACCGATATAACTACAGCAAAATAGGATTTAAAGTATTTTATGGTGGCATAGATTAGTTATATTTCCATTTCATTAATCTAGGTTATTACCCAAAAAAAACATGTATGACTGGTACTGGTAGCTGTTATCCTCCAGGACGGTACCAGCGAAAATGTGACGTCATCGCTCCTAGCCACCCCCAGCCAAGAGGTGGGTTACTGGGGTCGGGTCGTTATGCACACTGCACATGTATTTGTCGAATCCACTCGCGGTGTTCGATGTGAAATTATGATGACTCGGGTGTCGCCCCGTTCGTGTTAATCGATTACAGTCCCAGTGTGAAGTTTCTGGGGTGTGGGGAGATGTGGGGGGAGGGGGAAACGCTGCCGGCGCAACAAAGAACGCTGGCCACTTCAGTTTCGAAGTAGTGAGGCTGGTGGGCGGAACCCATGAAGAACACAGTTAGCCGTAATCGATTCACACAACCCGGGCAACTCAGGTCACCCGAGTCGTCAGAATTTCAAATCGAACGCCGCGAGTGGAGTCGACAAAAACACGTGCGCGTGCAAAACGACCCGACCCCAGTAACCCAACTCTTGGCTGTGGTTTGCAAGGAGCGATCATGTCACATTTGCATTGGTACCATCCTGCAGGATAACATCCTGCAGTCACACATCTTTCTTTGTGGTAATAACCTAGGTTCTTGAAATGGAAATGTAACTAAATGATGCCATCATAAAATACTTTAAATCCTATTTATATCGGTTATTTACACACACAAAAAAAGGTTTTGGATTAAGGCACCATTTTCCCCACCCCAATCCTGGAGAAGCCTATTCGATTATTCGACCCGAGTCTGTATGATGTGCACATGCGCCAAAAAGTGGCTCGGGTAACCCAATTTGATTAATCGATTACGCCCCTAATGTCCATGCAAAGGATGTCTTTTTTGGAGTGATCTTTGGGTTTTTTTTAATTGCACATTATTTTTAGTTTCAAATAATTAAAAATATACATGAAAACTGACCCACCTCACTCAACCATGGCTGGGTACCACTGCCAGCAGTCCTGGCAAACTAAAACTAGCCTTACTTGCCAGCTAGGAACCGGCTGCCTAGGTTGCTCCAACAATCCCTTGGAACCATAGTCTATAGAATACAGTAAAACCTCTCTAACCGACCACCTCCAGAGATCGACTACTCCCCGATATCGATCGCTTTATTTGGGTCCCAACAATACCATTATGATCATATTCTACTTCCCTAAACCGACCACCTCCCTAAATGGACCACTTAAAGTCGGTCCCACGGTTGTTCAATTTAGCGAGGTTTTACTGTGCATAAATAATATTTATACCACAAATATGGCAATCATGTCAAAATGTGCAATACATATAACGATTCGTGTAATTATATAACAAGAAAGAGCCCTTGCTTTATACCAATAACCTGGAATTTGTTTCTCAGAGGCATTATCCAAGTGCCAGTGATTCATTGCTATCCGATTAGAGTTACATAATCCGACGATTTTGAATCCATACCATCTATTTAGATGGATATGTATTAGGTTGGTCGCCTTAATATACTTTAGTTTGAAGCAACTTCGATTTTAAACTGTGTGTATACTGAAATGCTGGACATGGACTTTACCCGCTTCGTTGTATTGGTAGTGACATGACTCGGCTTTGTGTGAATATGTTTTAATTTTGTTCAATTATGTAGGGTGGGGAGTGGAAGATCACAACCAGATATTTCAAATCCTACAATGCTGTATTTCCAAACATACCTGGTTTGTGCAACATGAGCAGTGTGAGCATCAAGAATCATGTGTGTACAGGAGGACTAATTAGAACTTGTCATCCTTTTACAAGCTATTTAAAGCTGCATAGTTCGATGAAGCATCAAATTTTCAAAACCAAAACACTCACCTAGATTTGATTCTACATATTTATCTTAGATACTGGTACAGTTATCAAGCACGTGTTGCCACATAGAAGGGCATAGGGAGCCAATTTAATAGAATATGTTATTGCATAAGGCTATGGTGTCAGAGTTTTGGCGTGCTTGCCAAAATTAATTTGGCATGTTGTCACTTCAAATATCTCCAAAGTTGACCATTTAAACTAAAAGTTACTTCGACCTAAAGTAAAGCAGCTTATAATTATCAAATTAATGTATTTATCTCAGAAAATGACAGAAACTTAAAGCCATCGGACTATGCAACTTTAAAATCAGGCGATACTTAGTTATTATTGTCATTAATTATTCTCTTGTAACTGTTATAAGTGTGGGGCGGAGGGGATGGCTCTCTATCATGTGGTTAAGAGGGTCTGACCTAATTCACATTGAAACCAACGTTAACAGTAACACGATCAAATGATTAGAATTTAGTAGAATCATGTGATCAGATAAATAACAGGTTCAATATTAGGCATTCCATATAGTGCATGGTCTATATCCGTAAGATATCTTGCATGGAAGGGGAGGGGGGGGAGGGATATGCAAATATTAGCTGAGTAATTTGCATTTTTTTTTACCCCATCTTTATAAAAAAAAAACAGATCTTGATTAAAATTAATTTGTTTACTTTGTTACTACGGAGGCATTCGACTGGGCCCTTTCTATCCGCAAGATTTATGGATGGAACAGATGGAGCCACAACACACATCCGAATCATCGGTATATGAACCCAATACCGGTCCCAGTCGAATAGGAATTTGTTAGGAAATATTTTTATATTCGCATAGAGAGGCCCAGTCGAATGCCCCCATTAAGATTAAGATTTATTTATTTCCACATGATCATTGTACATACAAGCTGATATTTATGTATCATCTATGTAATGTTTCGCATGAAAAAGGAGAAAGCGGAAGTAAATATTGATATATATTATAAGAGCCATAGACATAGCCATAGACATGTGTATATATAACAAAACAGCTCTATAATTATAATTGATTTGCACACACCCAAGCCCATGTTAAGCAGCGATATCCCGAGATTTGGTTGGCTACTGCGCTTCTGGAATGTGTGTATAGTATATATACACATACAGTATACATGTCATTGTATTACTATATATATCCACATTACTATTATCAAAGACCCTATATTACTAAGACGGCTCACTCAGCCTGTACTGTGTAATCAAAATGATCAAACCCACCACTTGGTGCGCTGGCTGTTCTCTTGGTTAAACAGGTGCTATATTATATGTATAAATGTATATATGAATGTGAAAGATGTGTGATGGTGATGCTGATGTGTATTTGTTCATAGCAATTTCATATTGATGTGTATTCATACTTACCTATATCATGTATAATATAATTGTATCTGTTTACATGTGAAACACCAACCAGCAGCCGGGCTGATCAAACCCACCACAAGGTGGCACTGCGAAATTTACATTACCATGGGAGAGATAGGGAGTGAGCCGTCTTAGTATTATAGGGTCTTTGCTATTATTAGAGCGATAAACTTGGACTTGGTGTTAATTAAATATTGCAGTAACTGCCTGTTTACCTCAATTGTTTTTCAAGTTATATATATATATTGCTAATTACACAAGCCAACAAAAGTGACACCGACTTGTGCCATCTCGGGCCTCCTGACTGCACAATGACTAATGTCTGCAGTCAGCACCACATCGGCAAATAGATACGCCCACGCACCGTCAGGAGTCCTGACAGGACTGCCAGTACTGGTGACAGCGCCCACTACTCAGTAGACAGGCACAAACCATGGCAATAACACAGCACAGCAAAGTGTGAACTTGAAAAAATACAATAGCATAACATGCATTGAATACACCCGAAAGCAGGGCAGTGATGCCACGAACATCTCTTGGAGTTCTGGTGGGCAAAGCTGCCTGCAAATAGATCGCTTCATTCATAATGCACAATCTGTCAAGGAGGGCGGTGTCACTGTCACAAGACAAGCTGTCAAACCTAAAACTGCATCGATATTCGGTATGTTTACGAGCTCAGGTTGCATAATCCAAAAGCGATAGCCATCCTGAATCACCTATAAATTGCGTGTTAGTGACATAAAAGTGAACGGTTGGGGAAATTTGTGTTTTTAGAGGCAAGCATACTGTTGACGACGTTAGCAATCGCAGTTGTGACTCTGTGCGAATCCGAATCGGGCTGAGAACGATGGCCGACATGTCAAATTCAGCCCAGAGGTGAAACCGGCAATGGACATACAACATGGGTTTTCTAATACATGAAGTAGCGCATGGCGCGTACACGTTGACGTGTACCACCTTTATCGATTAGTCAAGTGATTTAAAAGGAAAATAGGTTGTACTGCAGCTCCACATACTTACATTTTGGATTTCTTGTTTGTCCGACACGGTAATCCTCAGTCCGTCAGGAAAAACAAATATGGCGGATAATGTAGGCTGATGTAATCATCCGGGACTTTCAGACACCTACTGTTGCGTCCCCTTGAGGTAAGAGGCACTTTGAAGTGCGATTAGTTATCACAAGGTGGCACCACAGTCTAGATAATTAAAAGGAAAAAAGAATTTCGCGCCTTATAACAAATGATGAGTAAAGCTGAGATTCCATGTACACGGTATGCGGCATGCGAATGGGGCCAAAAATGGAAAAGCATATAAATAAACAGGGGTGTGAATGCGAATGCGGCAAATGGATGGAGCGATCGGTGCGAATGCAAATGGAAATGCTACTGCGTTTGCGATAGAAAACAATAGTAACTTTGACTTTCATTCACAAATTTGGAGCAAAAAAAAACCCAAAATGGGATGGGTATCTTTTTTTTCTTTATTTTTGTTTGATGACTCCCCAGCACAAAAAGTAGACATTGAGTATTGACTATTGGAGGTCGACCTGGGTATCCATGCCGCATGCCGCATGCCGCATACCGCGTATAACTATAAGGAGTCTACAGCTTTAATGAGGATTCACGTCATAAGCCGTGTTCACACGGGGCTGTTAATTCGAATCATATAAATCGACTTGCCTAGTTCGGCTCAGATTTGGCGTGTGAACGCGCGTCTGAGTCGGTTTAGGGCTGATTCGATTCATATAAATCGGATTTTATAAACCACCTCTGTAAGTGGTTTATATGAACCAAATTTTGTGATTCGACTTATATCGCCCGTTTGAACGCAACTGACTTACTTGAGGCGGATTAAGGACGTCACACGCATGCGCAGTCGAGACCTTAGTTTGTTGACTTTCCGGTCGATTAAAAGCGCATATTATATAATTTAATTAATGAAACCGCTAGCTATGCACAGATATGTTTTTCAGCATTTATTTTTAGGGTTTCACTGCCCAGCAGAAGTTTTGACCGTTCCAAAACAATACGATTCAGTCGAAACAGATCTAGGTCGAACCCACACTCTCTAGTGCCGACGTCGACTAAGCGAAACTGGCGCCGGTTAGTCTTGACTTGCTCATGCGCAGATCACGATTTCCGCCTTAAATCGATGCAAAGCACTGCCCGTGTGAACGCGAAACACTTTCAAACTAAATCGAATCATATGATTCGCCTTGTCTAAATCGCTTTACATTTTGCCCGTGTGAACACGGCTATAGATAAAGGATTCACCCGGCACTCACAGTACTACAAGTACCGGTGTGGCGGTTTCAGCGCCCGGTCAGTTTCAGCAGCCTGTCGTGGCTTCTGCGCATGCGCGGATTTTCGCACGTTGCGGCGAGCACTGCTATTTGTTTTGTTTACACTCGGCGATTCGACGCTGATCTAGCTGCTACGTTAATATCGCTTGGAATTTAAGGTTAATTTAATTAAATTTCATTATTTGAGTATGTAATTCTGTTAAATATGATCGCATTCAATAGATTTCGGCCTAATCGGTCCCTAACACTGCCGGGCACCAGCGATAGTTACAGCTGAGCTTGTAGCCGGCGAGGCCACGGGTGTTTTGCATATGTCTTAAAACCCGCGCATGTGCAGAAGCCACGACAGGCCGCTGAAACTGACCGGGCGCTGAAACCGCCACACCAGCGGATTGAGGACACTTTTATCTAGGCATAGCTCACAAGCGTCAGCTCGACAGCATCTGCACTCCTTCAATGTGCCAATGTGACTGCAAACATTCTCCCAAGAACAAGCATACGTGAAAAACAAATACTATTCTATGATGAATGCTCATAACAACAATGACTGGACTGCGGAGTTAAAGTAGTTTATTAATTTATAATTCAAGCACTCTTACAAGCTTATTATGTATGCAAATAGGTTTTGTACATGTACAATCATTTGTAGATGTGTACAGGAAGTATTATGACCACTCGTCAGTTTAAGTCATTTCATAAGAACACACAGGCTATGTTATTAAACACACACTCAAAGTTCCGGGTTCGATTCAACCGAAAAACCTCTAACACTCAGCCCTAGTAGCCATATCGTAAGTACAAGAGGGTGGGAGGGTGGGGAAAAACCGCCTTCCAGGTGTTTACTGTATGAGTGCCAGGACAAGGTGAGTTGGAGAGCCTAGTTTTTCCACCTCTATATATACTATGGGTTTCCTTGGAGATTGTTGTTGACATTTGACTAGATTGCTTGGAGACATGAATGTGTCTTCACTACCGGACCTAGCAACCCAGATACAAATTCTTGGATCACAGATTGAGTTGAGTGGTTATGGCAACGCATACAAGTTTTGTTTACATCACTTGGCAACATCAGTTTTGAAAGTCAGAGACCTTCTATGTTGTGGGTTCAGTCATTCCAACAGAATTCTTTGGCATTTTTAATACAGAACAAGAAATATGAATTAAATCTTAGTTTTTAACATTACTGATGATTTATATAACATACATAGATAGATCTGGGATTTCTAATTCTTTGGATTGTCCCTTAATAGTTGGAGATCAATTTGAATTTTATTTAAGTTCATGTTTATAAAATTTCATGAGATACATATCAGCAAGGTATTTGATTTTCTTTTTTTTTTTAAACTATGAGACCATTATCTCTAGAATATGAGTTAACCCAAATCTGAGATTATGTAACATATTAGATAGAACTGGGATTCCTAATTCTTTGAGATTGTCCATTAATAGTTGGAGATCAATTGAATTTTTATTTAAGTTCATGATTATAAATTTCATCATATACATATCAGCAAGGTATTTGATTTCTTTTTTGAAACTAAGAGTCCATCATCTCTAGAATAAGAGTTAACCCAGTTTTATCTATCATATTGTTTAGAAGCTCAATCTAGTTAGTAGATATAACTTGACTTCAGTTTGAACCCATTTATGAGTTTACAACAGAACAAAGATAGGAATAAATCCTAGTCTAAGATTACTGATGAGTTATATAACATGCAGATATAACTGGGAGTTCTAATTCTTTGAGATTGTCCATTAAAAGTTGCGAGATCAATTTAAATTCATTTAAGTTCTTGTTTAAAAAAAAAATTTCAGAAGATAAATCTCAGCAAGGTAATTGATTCCTTTGTGAAGCTATGAGACCACTATCTACAGAATATGAATTAACCCAGTTTATCTATTATTTTTGCTCATAAGCTCAATCTAGTTAGTAGATAGAACTTCATCTAAGTCTGGACCCTTTTGTCAGTTTACAAGAGAACAATAGAGATGAATAAATCCTAGTCTAGAATTTACAGAAGATTTATATAACATGCATATATAGAACTGGGAATTCTAATTTATTGAGAATGTCCACTAGCAGTTGGAGATCAACTTAAATTACATAATTTCATAGGTTATGACATTTTTTTATATTATTCCCTTTTTATACTTATATGCTATCAGAACAGTAGCTCCAGAAGATGAGTTTATCCAGTTGTCCATTTAGATTACTTGTAAGCCCAATCCAGTTATTAGAATACGTCACACTATGTAATAGAATTACTTGGTTAATCAGGAGCCAAATGAAATAACTGGGTTTTCTAAGTTAAGGTTTAATAACTTTTTGTTTTTGATTATTTCTTTGCCTGTCAGCATAGTGTACAGAATAATAAGATCTAAGCTGTGAGTTATGCCAGTTCTTATGTTTTAACTTGTTCTGTTCTGGCAACCAAGTAATTCAGTAGATGTGAGGTGACCAATTGTTATGAATTACTCATGTTACTACATAACATGCACAATTCAAAATGTGCTTTTTGTGATGGCTGAAATATATTGTAACAAACTAACAAATTAATCGGTTCGGGTTTACTAGGGTCTATTTTGCTCTCAAGATTTACTCATCACACAATGCACGGCACCGCTTAGCCTGGTCCCCTGTCCCTTGTTTCAACCGTGGTGCCACTGGGATGGTTACGGAAGCGCCACCAACGCTCATTGTGAGTACTAGTACTAGCAGAGTACTAGTAAGGCTTCAGTACTTCAAGTGCCACTTCGATATGACAATCAGTGACAGCTATCGTTGACCGGCTTTTAAAAATATTAAATGAATAATACCTTTTACTTTCTTGTAATTATTCAGTAATACTTGCTATGGTTTTGACATATTAGCGGCGGTGAAATCAGGTCACGTGATTAGGTTGCTCACGTGGTCAGGTTGCCCATAGCGACCGTCATATGACATCACTGCTGGTTAAGTGTCGGGTTAACAACGCATAATGGCTGACGATGTAATGCTTTGGGAAGTTGTACGTGATACTCATATCTCAAATTTGTGGATAAGAGTAACATGTAAGATACAAGTAAGCAATTGAATAACTTTTTTAAGCAAACAATGTTTAATATCTGAGGTAGATTTCTATTAAGCTATTTATTTTCCCCAATTATACAACGAAAACTTATTGTATAAGCATACTGGAAAGCCATATTTTGCTTCTCAACTCTTTTGTTGTTGTAATGTCTAACGCATATCACAGGTAAAGGCTCTGCAGATACAGGCTCTGTAGCCTAACCAAACCATGTGAGTATGCAGCATAATATGACCTGACATGGAGAGAATGTTATGTAATTTGTATTTGCCTTGGTGTTCCACTTTAAAAGTAGCCTGATCCAATAAAAACCTGTCGGTTTAATGTATTTAAAAGTGCACTTAACTGCTGTGGCTCAATTGGCACGTCTGTATGCATGGTACAAGTGCATTTTGCTGTTTGCAGCATGCCCTTACAAACCCATTGTTTGCCAACATGGTGGCACAGTCCTACGCCGAAGTTTTCCGAGACGAGACACACACAAACAGGATAGGCCCTGCCGCCATGGCCACCGCACGTAGCCTGTATTCTGTCAACTCCAGACGCATAATGGCGCGAATCAAGCGATACGGTAGTGTAGGCTTCCTTCTTCTTGATAACGGAACATTTTAAAAACTATAACTAAGAAAATCTACAAATTCCAGTATTCATTAAAAATGATACAATTAAAGTTGCATAGTTCGATGGTTTAGAGTTTTCGCCATTTTCTGAGGTTAATTACCAAATACATTAGATTAATCATTATTGTGTACTTTACTCTAGTTTGAAGTAACTTTTATTTTAAATGGTTAACTTTGGAGATATTTGATACAAACACATGCCAAATTAATGTTAACAAGCACACCAAAACTCTTGACACCAAGGCTTCAGTAGTAACATGTTGTATTAAAAATTAAATTGATGCTTAATAAGTGCACAAGTATCTAAGTTGGACATGTAGAATAATATCTAAATAAGTGTTTTGGTTTTGAAAATTTGATGTTTTCATCGGACTATGCAACTTTAAAGTATTCAGTTATAATTGTTGTTATACTTATTATTATCGCTATTGTTATTATTGTTGTTACTGTTATTATTGTTATGGTTGTTATTATCATTTTTGCCTTTATTATTGTCATTATTGTCATTATTATTATTGTCATATTATTATCATTATCATCATCTATTATTAGTAATATCATCATCATTATTAGTATGTGCGGCCGTGTGAGGATAGTGATAATCGCTATACCTGACATCTGGTTGATACATTAAATAAATAAATAAATATCCTCCCAGCCTGCGGTGTGGTGTCGACAGAGCAGGGGCAGCGCAAGAAGAGTGTTGGTGTCGTGGTGGCAAACTCTATCGTGGCGAACTCTATGGTGTCCTGTAGCATCTACAATAGCTGCTACTCGTCGTTCCCAAACTGGGTAGACGCTGACACTATGAGGGGATTACCACCGCTCTACCCGACCTTCCGGTGCATCTGGATCAAGAGGCAGGAAATCAAGGAGAGCTACTGCATTGGGCGCGGAACATTCAGCACGGTCCACAAGGGCACATATCGCAACACGGATGTTGTCGTGAAATCGTACAAGGTAAGCCATGATTTGGTTGGTTGTTGGAGTTTTACGTCCTGGCAACATCTAAGGTCATATCAGGACGGGTACCGACTTGTGACCATACGCACTCATGGTGACTTTATAGTGCTACCCAACTGGGAGATCACGCCACTGCCAGCACCATGACCCGGTGTCCCACTCAGTCACATTATCCTGACACTGAGCCAACCAGTCCTTGCCTTATTCTATTAATGCCGAGGAGGAGCTAGGAAGCGACAAGAATACATTTTTAAGTCATTGGTTTGACTTGATGAATATAAATATTTGAACAATATACTTAGCATATTAGGTTCAATAGCTTGTGTCCATAACTGCAGAAATAACTAGGGTCCAACATACTTTGGGATAAATACAGCAATATTGTGATGCAGCTTTCTTAGCCTGTCCACATTAATGTTATCAAAACGTAGGAAGATTAATTAATCCTCGTACCTTATGATTTGTTAGTTACTTCTCTTCATGCAATTTAAGTTTATTTATTTTATTTTTCCATGTCAGGGTAACCCCAATTATCCATATAGGTTAATACTTCACAATGCAATACCCCAGTCACACTACTGCTTGCGACTGCTTATGACCGCTTTGCGACCACTAAGAAGAGTTGGTCGCAAAGAGGTTGCAAAGTGGTCCTCAGTGGTCGCTGACCTCCTTGGACTAAAGAACACACAGTCACTGGTTACCTTGCGATCAAAGCAATGGTCGCCGACCTTTGGGTGACCGTTTTGGTCGCAAGAAGGTTTTTAGTGCAGTATCTCCAACCTCCTTGTGACGAAAATGCTTGCAAGGACGTTAGTGACCACTGAAGACCACTTGCAACCAACCCTTTTTTTTTGTGGTCGGAAGCAGTAATATGACTGGGGATATACCAGGGTTGCCAACCCTTACATATACAATATTCTATGTCCCCATCATCACCTTACGCCGATCTTCTGGTTTTTCATTTTCATTTTCCAATCAACCCTGCAATGGCATTATAGTAATATTATATAAATCATCCAAGATGCACCACATAGCATCTAAGATTTTAACAAATTTCTGGGGGAGTAAGCCTAGCTCCAGACCCCCGCAATATAACATCCCTTAAGATTTTCCGGCTTTTCATTTTCCAATATTGGCAACCCCAGTATAAGCTCTCACCACCGCTCTCCCCCCTGTGAGAGATGTGACTCCCCACGTCACATGTGGGTGCATTCGGTTAGTCACGTCTTGCCCCTCTCCCCCCACCCTCACCCCACAGCCCGACTGCGACACGATCTTCACGAACGTCATCTACGAGGCGGTCACGTGGACACACATGATGTTCCTGCACGTGGCGCCCCCTATCATCGGGCTGCAGGACTGCTCTGCGCAGGCGCCGTACCTGCCCGCCATCGTGGGACGCTACTTCAAGAGCTCCCGGACACTCGCCAGGCTGCTCGCCGACATGAACCACATTGTCCTGTGAGTGGCAGTGTTCAATGTTGCTAGGACATAAAACCTCAATAAACACACGCAGAACTGCCACATCTTTTGTAATTCAATCTGTATTTTCAACCTAAAATCCTCTATGAATCTATACCACATAATTCATATTTAGGCCTACACATGTCCCGCATACCATACAAAACACACGAATACAATTACACAATTTTATTACTCAAACATTATATTACATTTACATACAGCATTTATGACTGTGGCTGAACATCAGCTGCATGTGTCGCTGATTTACCAGTCTCAGACCTACCACATGTTTTTGGATGGCAATCTGTATTTTTCACGTAAAATCCTGCATAGTCCGATTTAAGCATCACATTTTGAAAACCAAAGCAATTACCTAGATTTGATTGGACATGTCTAACTTAGATTCTACATGTCTAACTTAGATATTGATGCACTTAGTCCGATGGTTTTGAATATCTGTCATTTTCTGAGACTAATCTATTAGGTTGATTATAACATATCTTTTACTTTCATTTGACGTTACTATTATTTTACATAGCTAACTTTTGATATATTTGAAGTACAAACATACCAACATAATTTTGACAAGCACGCCCAAAATCTTACACCATAGGCTTCTACAGTAACATGTACCAAAGACCCTATAATACTAAGACGGCTCACTCTCTATCTCTCCCATGGTAATGTAAATTTCGCAGTGCCACCTTGTGGTGGGTTTGATAAGCCCGGCTGCTGGTTTGTGTTTCACATGTAAACACATACAATTATATTATACATAAGATAGGTTAAGTATGAATACACATCAATATGAAATTGCTATGAACAAATACCCATCATCATCAGCATCGCCATCATCACACATCTTTCACATTCATATATACATTTATACATATAATATAGCACCTGTTTAACCAAGAGAACAGCCAGCGCACCAAGTGGTGGGTTTGATCATTTTGATTACACAGTACAGGCTGAGTGAGGCATCTTAGTATTAGAGGGTCTTTGCATGTACTATTAGATTGCCCCAGTATTCCCTTCTATGTCTAATAAGTGTACCAGTATTGAAGTTAGATACATATTTATAATCAAATTTATGTAAATGTTTTGGTTTTGAAAATTTGATGTTTACATTGGACTATGCAGCTTTAAGCATTTGTTGATGCATATAAGCTAACCCTGAATTAGTGTAATAGAACCTATTACTGCTGAAGTCTAGGGTGTCAGGAGTTTTGACGTGCTTGCCAACATTATTGTTGCCTGTTTGCACTTCAAATATCTCAAAAGTTAGCCATTTAAAATAAAGGTTACTTCCACCTAAAGTAAGGTAGCTTATAACGATCAACCTGCTATATTTATCTCGACAGAAACTCAAAACCACCGAACTATGTATGCATGTATCATGTATGTATCATATATGTATCATGTTCGTATGTATACATGTATGCATGTATGTATGTATACATGTAGCCTATTTATGTATACATGCATGTATGAATACATGCATGTATGAATACATGTATGTATGTATCATGTATGTATACATGTATGTATGAATACATGTATGTATGTATGTATCATGTATGTGTGTATGTGTTTATGTACATATCTATGTATGTATAATGTATATATGTGTATATGCTATATATGTATGTATATATGCATGTATGTATGTATGTATGTACGTATGTATGTATGTATGTATGTATGCATGCAGGCCGGAAGTTACCAAGTTGTTGCTGGATGCTGCAAACCTGATTTCCAAAATGCACAAAATGCACTTCATACACAACGACATCAAGACGGACAATATAATCGTGTACCTAGATCCAGACTGCCGGAACAAATACACAGTAAGTCGCCACTCGCGTAGAACCACATCAAAGGCTGCCGCCCCGACTCTTCAGGTAGCCGAATAGTTGTTTGTTTTGTTTGTTGTGAGTTTTATGTCCTGGCAAAATTAAAGGTCATATCAGGATGGATATCGACTTGTGACAGTGCACACTCATGGCGACGTTATGGTGCTGCTCCACTGGGAGACCAGGCCGCTGGCACCATGACCTGATATCCCACTCAGTCACATTATCCTGAGGCTGTGCTAACCATGCTCTGTTCAATCCTATTAATGCAGTGAGCGCCAGGCTAGGTAGCGATAAGTTTAAATTTTGTATGTCATTGGTTTGACTCGACCAGGATTCGAACTCCCGACCTTCCGCACTGGAAGCATGAGTTCTACCGATTTAGTCACCACGTCCGGTGAGGGGGGGGGAGGGGCTAGGCTAGATTAATCTTACCAGGTGGATGACCCTGAGTTGGCCAGTATAAAATGGCAGGGGACCAGACTACTTAAACATTAGCAGGTCATCTCTCATAACGTGGCTATCGTGAGATGTGAATCTGGGCCACAACTACAGAAGTTTTGGCAAGCTTGACTAAATTATTTTGGGTTCTTTCAGCTCAAATTGCTAAAAGAAATTAGACATTTATCACCAAAATGACTGGAATAATGAATATTAGGTTATAATGGTCAATCTGATATATCTATCTAAAAAATGAGGCAAAAATTCGAAAGGCCTCACACTGCAACTTTCAGAACCAGACACACAGCATCAGTATATAGACACACACCACACACGTAAACACCAGGGCTGCGTTCAGGGTGCGACTCGGAGGCGCCTTGGAGATATCCCGGATGTCGCACTAGTCTGAACGACTTTAGCTGGCGAGTGCCTCGAAAATGGCGGTCTCCATAGGGGGCAGCCATTTGCAATTGAAAAGAACAGCTCTGATTTGCGGAAACAACTGAATCTGGCAGCCATTTTAGAGGCACTTTTTGCCTCCTGTCTGAAAAGCGAGACGTCTCCGAGGCGCACCCTGAACGCAAATGGCCCCAAAAGACGTCAGGGAGTCACCTCGGAGACGTACCCTGAACTTGGCCCAGGGCACACAAAAACACAAGTCAGTATCAGACATGCACATTAAAGCTGCATAGTCCGATGGAAAAAAACTAACTAAAACAATTATCTAGATTTTATTCTACATATCTAACTGCTGGTGCACTTATTAAACATTTGCCGTCACACATAAGGAAATACCAGGTCAATTTAACCAACCCTGCTACTGCAGAAGCCTACGGTGAGTTTTGGCAAGCTTGCCAAAATTAATTTAGCATGTTTGCACTTCAAATATCTCATAATGTTAGCCATTTAAAATAAGTTACTTCAAAGTAACGTATGGTAGATTATAATGATCAACCTGTTTATCTCAGAAAATGAGAGAAACCCAAAACCATCGGACTATGCAACTCTAACTGTATATACACACTGCCAACCCGAATGTGTACATGCAGCCATGAGCCTCTCACGTGACCTACGGGCCTGGAAAGTCTTCCCATTTCAAGGCCTTGACGCACTAGTTTTTCTGGGAATTAGTTTTTTTCCCCACTGGGACCCGTCAAAGGCTTCATCCCTTCTATATGGATAGCGGGGTCCATACAGGGCTTGGAAATCCTTGAAAAGTTTTGAACTTCATTTGAAAAGGAACTTCATTTGCCTCCATTTCCGAGGACTTGAAAAGCCTTAAATTTAACCTATTTTGGGTAATTAGTCTTGAAAAGCCTTGAATTTAACCTATTTTGGGTAATTAGACTTGAAAAGCCTTGAATTTAACCTATTTTGGGTAATTAGTCTTGAAACGCCTTGAATTCCATTAAACTTTCACCACTGATCTAAATTAGTCCTAAATCGGCATTCACAATGGCGATTTCGGACTAAATCCAAATGAAAATTGTCTTGAATTCCTATCAAAAATAGCCTTGAATTTCATATCTTCACATGTGTAACGGACCCTGGATTCATGTTGGTCTCCTGCAGATGCGCCTAATTGACTTCGGCCTCACCACATACCAGACAGGACTTACCTACAACCAGGGTGTGAGCGACGCGTCCCACTACCGGTACCTGGCACCGGAACTGATGCACGGCCACCGGTCATCCACCAAGTCGGACATCTACAGCTTCGGTAAGCTCACCAGTACACAACCATGTATGTTTGTTTGTTTAACGACCCACCCAGCACAAGAAGTAAACATCGGCTATTGGGGGTCATACAGTTGTTAAACATATCTGAGTAAAAAAATTACATTTCAAACAGGTAAAATAAAGCACAGAAATGTATACAACTTTGTTGTCGTTGTAATTATGAGCTTCAAAAGTGTCTCTCGACACATAGTTGATTGTGTGATTTTACATTCTGTGTAAAAGCGATGGCCTGGAAATAATGACAGAGTAAGACGTGAACACTTCTCGCCGTGATTATGGCCTTTGCTGCCGATACAGCATTAAGCAATCAACACTAAAGGTGATAGAAATCAGCAAAATCTTTCATTTGTCCACCGGACAAGTCTGGTGTGATTTTCACTTTTCCGTCTGAATTTTCACTTGTTCACAGTACTTACATATATCTACGGGTCATTCTCAGAAACTGTGTACAACTTGTATAACAATTTATACTTCTTATATATAAACATACAAATATATATATATACATATATGTACCGGGTAGCGCCGGGAGTGGCGCCACCAGTCGCGAACGTGGAGGAGGCAGTACAGTATATAGTGTCATATTAGTAATAATTAGCACATGATAATAACAAGGAGTTAATTCCCTTCCGTGCCTTTATACTCGCATAATGCGTTATACATCACATAATAATTCTTCCGTTTAGTGGAGGTAAGCGAGAGAGTGGAGTGTCAAGCCCCGCGCAGGAGGTGAGAGGTGCATGCCGGTGTCACGGTTTCAGATCTCCGCCAGTTTCAGATCTCCGCATCGCTTCTACGCATGCATCAAAATCGAACAAGGCATTGTCAATGGTCGTGAGCAATCTTCATAACAGAAAAAGTGAAATATCTCTTAAAACCACACCACCTAGAAACAAATCGCTTGGTACACATATAGAAAACATGTTTACCGAAAAGATTATATTAAATTTATAAGGTTATATTAAAGGTGATCCATATATATATATGTATATACATATATTTACACAGTGATAGAAATAAGCAAAACAATTTCATTTATCTGTCTGCATTTTCACATGTCCCGGTGTTGCAGTTTCCGAGGCACACCAGTTTGCGAGGGACACATCGCTTCTGTGCATGCGTCAAAATCGAACAGCATCGTCACTAACCTTATAAATTTAATATGTTTTTGGTAAAGATGTTTTCTATATGTGTACCAAGCGATTTGTTTCTAGGTGGTGTCATTTTAGAGATATTTCACTTTTTCTGTATTTTCTGTATGCAGATTGCTCACGACCATTGACAATGCCTTGAGTTTGATGGTATGCGCAGTGCAAAACATTAATTTTATTCAAAATTAATAGAAATCAAGAACCCTAACCGTATAAATTTAATATAATCTTTATGGTAAAGATGTTTTCTATATGTGTACCAAGGGATTTGTTTCTAGGTGGTGTGGTTTTAGAGATATTTGACTTTTTCTGTATGAAGATTTGCTCACGGCCATTGACAATGCATTTGAATATAAATGTCCCTCGCAAACTGGTGTGCCTCAGAAACCACATCACTGGACAAGCGGACAAGCTCTTATTTCGAACGCTGACTAACTAACTAACTAACTCTTGGCTCAGGTGTGCTGGTGGACACGGTGTGCGAACACTGTGATAGTGAAGCCATGATGACCTGGCTGAACCCGGTTGCAGCGCGCTGCTGCACAAACGACCCATGCCACCGCCCTAGCATCAGCGATGTGCAGGACATGCTGTGTGCCAAGTGGGCGATGATGCTGGCCCCACGCGAAGCAGAGACCGCGCTGAGAATGAACAGCTTCAGAGACTAGCCACACCGAGTTCTGTAGGACAGCCACCAAACACACAAAAAAAAGCGTTGAACACAACATAGCACTAATTAGTTTACAAATGCCATATTGTACAAACCCAGAATTGCGCATGTCCAACAATCATGTATCAGAAATTTAATGTGATAACACCATTCATTACTTAAATTGATCGACCACACTTGTTTTTTTTTATATTTAGAAAATTAGTATGGAATACAGTTGTTGAAAGTTATATTTGTATTATATTTGTTAAGTGACACTTAAATTAAATTGAAATACAGCGTAGTATGGAAGTGATTTGCGTATTTAAGACGATCATGTAAAACAAATGCGAGAACTTTAATCAAATTCACCATCTGTTGGACATTTTGATGCGAGTGTATGTATTTTTAATCGTGAGAGAAGCAATTACAAATATATCAACCATACTTGGCATCATACCCTATTGCGTTTTTTGTTCCTTATTACCAAACCGAACGCGGTGGCTGAATCGGTAGAGCGCAAGCCTCCCGTGCGGGAGGTCGGGAGTTCTACTCCCGGTCGAGTCAAACCAATGACGTACAAAATTCATACTTGTTTCCTAGCCAGGTTGCTCGGCATTATAAGGATAGGGCAAGGACGGGTCGGCTATCAGGTCGTAGCGCTGGCAGCTTATACCCCAGTCAGACGAGAGTCTGCATTTGCCGCCAACCTCCTTATGCCCAGAAGGTTGCCAACCACCCAGCATCCCACTCGATACCTTGATTAAAAAATGTGGTTGGTGCCAGGGTCTCACCGGGTCAGCGCCCTGTGAGCGCAGCATTGCATATGTTGGTGCTGCCAGGTCGGCACCAGCTCACCAACCAAGACCACTTTTTAATGGTGCAGACCGCAAGGAGGTTGCAAGTGCAGCAGCTGCAACCTCCTTGCATCCAGAATTTCCGAAATGGTCGCCGGGATGTCGGAAAACTCGTGGCACCAGTGCATAATGCCAGGTACACACCTACCGTTCATCCGCACCCACCTACCCTTTACGATCTAAAACTGCCCGTTTCGCACACAAAAGTCGTTAGGTGTGTGATATCCTAGCACATCTACCGATTGCGATTCAGGACTTAAAACTCAGTTTTAGGGCTAAAACGGGCCGATTACGATTGCGATTCGCGATTCAAAAAATGAATCGGCCTGTTTTCAGTTTTAAGCAGGTCAGGTTGAGTCGCGAGTTTTAGTGCGCGAATCGTAAACGGTAGGTGTGTACTTGGCATAAGGAGGACGTATGGACGTCGCGAATCGATCGTAGGCGGACACAGGCCTCGTGTGACTGGGGTATTAATTTTCCAGTGGGGCAGCACTATAGTCACCATGAGTGCACACTGTCACAAGTCGGTACCTGTCCTGATATGACCATAGATGTTGTTTCGATGTAAAACTACAACAGCTAACTGACAATCAATTTAGAATCGTGAAATAAAGAGTTCGCCTGGACAATTAGAGGTGAATATTAAAGTTGCATGGTCCAATGGCATTTGAATTTGTTAAATTATATTTGAGATAAATAGCTCAGGTTGACCATTATATCCTAATATTCATTAGTCCTGAGTAACTTTGATGAAAAATGTTGAGTTTTGGAGTAATTTGAGCTGAAAGAACCCAAAATAATGTTGAAAAGCTTGCCAAAAGTCCTGTGGCTATGACCCATATGGTCATCTCGCAGTGCCCACGTGATGTGAGATGACCTACTAATCCTGGAACCTGACAGGGCTGTAGGTAGGTATTTCTGTTTGGGTTTGGAACATTCTGGGAACGGATTGTTGCCATAGGCCCGTGGCACTAGGGTTTTTAACAAAATATTATTTTGTAGAAAGGTTAATTTAATTTTTATCTATCGAATTGACCAAGTAGCATAGAATATCCAACATCACATATATTTCGGTATATGATTGACGTCGTCCCAATGGCAGAAATTTCAAAACATCAAACATTGCAACCACCCACCAAACTGTACATTCAGCCGGGCCTGAGCATTAATGGTTTGACGGAATCCGCCGCAATTGCGCAGTTTCTGGGTTTAATGCTATGATTGCAGCAGCCATTCTCATCATGCCTATTTGTTATCGTTTGGACGGGATCCATCCCAAATGTGCCATTCCACAGCGTATGCGTCTGACGATGGCCTGGTTTGTTTGTTTGTTGTTGTTTTACGTCCTAGCAACATCTAAGGTCATATCAGGACGGGGACGATGGCCTGGAGTCATAGCACCAAATCAGTTTCTACACTCAACTATGATGAACTGCACACTCTGCAATCCTGAGCCGTCCACCGGTGCATACACTGTGGAACGGCTGCTGCCGTCATAGCGTTAGACCCAGAACCCGGTGCACTTACAATGGATCCTGTGCAAACGATAATGCATGACCAGAACAGTTGCTGCCATCATAGCACTATACATTAAACCTGGAGATCTGTGCATTTGCGGTGGATCCCGTCAAGCCATTAATGCTCAGGTCCGGCTGGATTGTAGAATATAGCTGCTGCCATCATAGCATTAAGCGCAGAACCCGGTGCATTTGCGATGGACCCTGTTCAAACGATAACGCATAGGCACAACCAGAAAGGCTGATGCCATCCTGGCATTAAAACCCGGGAACCTGTGTATTTGCGGCTGATCCCATCAAACTATTAATGCTCAAGCCCGGCTGATGTGGCTAGCATGGAACGGCTGCTGCATTAGCTAATACAAAAGATCTGAAAGTAAAAAACTTTCAAATGCACATATCTCACTCCATATGGTGCACTCCTTTTTAGATTCAATAACAAAAAAATGTTTTCCTTTTATAGTTCAGTACTAAGTATGCACCACCCTGCGGCACAAATTAGAACTATTCCAAGTTTGTTTGTTTTCCCGGACAGGTATACCAATTCCCTTTAACATTTTGCATTGCTATCTAATGAATTTGCATTTCTCATGTACATATTATTGCTGTTATTATTTACTGTTATGTCATCCATATGTCTCATCCTCCCTCATACCATACAGTCCCGATGGCAGATGCAATTTTAATTGACAAATCTAAAAATGTCAATTACCCAAATTGATTAATTATATTGTTAGAATTGACCAAACAGCATTGAATATCCAAAATGGAAGGGGGGGGGGGTCCAACATCCACCTCATTTCCCTTTCCCCTCTATGGCCCTGCACAGTAGGCCTACTTGGTCAGGGGCCGTATTCATGATGCGGTGTTAGCGAGCCAAAACTGGTTTTGGCCGGGATTTCTGGGTTAGCGGCGAAAACTCAGTACGCAAGGAGTGCAAACACACCGAGTGTAAGCTAACACCGCATCGTGAATATGGGCCCTGGGGAGGCTAATGAGGTCATGAGATTGACCTAATTGGTTAATGGCCTCCTTGCATAATGGGGGTTTCAAAGTGAGTGTCCAAAGGGGTGAGGTTATAAATTCACTGGTTATTCTGTATATGTGTCCCAAATCATTAGCTAATACAACAGTATCTAAGTTGGATATATAGGATCAAATCTAAGTAGTTTTAATTTTGACCAAATTATATTTCATCGGACCATGCAACTTTAACCCCACATTAGCAGAATTTATACGAGCAGAAAATGGGAAGCCTACTTAAATTTAATAATGGTTACTTAGTGACTGCTTCAAAGGAGATAATGTTCTGAACATATGCTAAGTACATGAAGACTTGAAAGAGTAGTTGTTTGAAGAGAAGGTATGGTACCAAGCAGCTGGTACTCACAATATTGTTTGTTTGTTGTTTTACGTCCTAACAACATCTGAGGTCATATCAGGACGGGTACCGACTTGTGACAGTATACACTCATGGCGATTTTAAAGTGCTGCCCACTGGGAAATCAGGCCGCCAGCACCATGACCCAATATCCCACTCAGTCACATTATCCTGGCACCGAGCTAACCAGTCCTTGTCCTATCATAATAATGCCGAGCACCAGGCTAGGAAGCGACAAGTATCAATTTTTAAGTCATTGGTTTGACTCGACTGGGAATCGAACTCGCAAACTCACGATCTTCCGCACACGAGGCCTGTGCTCTACCGATTTGGCCATCGCGCCCGGTGGTACACGCAATAAGCCTAGTTACACTGTACCTGCAAGTGGCTATTAGGTTAGGTATTCAGCCAGTTTCCGGCAGGCTGCTAGTAGGTTAGATAGACAGCTTCTATACCTGTAGGGAGTTATTAGGTTAGGTACACAACCAGTTTTTGTACCTGCAGGCTGCTATTAGGTTAGGTACTCAGTCAGTTTGTTCCCTTAGGTCACTATTAGGTTAAATAGTCAGTTTCTGTACCCATAGGCCACTATTAGGTTAAATAGTCAGTTTCTGTACCAGCAGGTTGCAAGGTTAGGTACTATTTCTGTACCTGCAGGCAGGTGGATACTTACTGACTCAGCACAAGTTAACCGGATGACAACAGCTCAGGCAACCAGACGGGATGGCCGAATGAGTTAGAGTGTCCGTCTCCCGTGTTGGTAGACAATGGGATCTTGGGTTCGAACCCTGGTCGAGTCAAACCAATGACTTAAAAATAGGTACTTGTCGCTTCCTAGCCAGGCCTCGGCATTATTAGGATAGGGCAAGGACTGGTTGGCTCAGTGTCAGGATAATGTGAATATCAGGGGATGGTGCTGGCAGCCTGGTCTCCCAGTGTGGCAGCACTATAGAGTCGCCATGAGTGCACAGTCACAAGTTGGTGCCCATCCTGATGACCTTAGATGTTGCTGGGACGTAAAACAACAAACAAACAAACACAGCTCAGGTTCTTGTATTACTAATATGGGAGTTGCGAGTGGCTTCTGATCAATACTTCACTTATGGGGAAAGCGTAGAACCATCACCCCAGTCTATCAAACTCACACTCCTAAATGACCAGAAGGGATGGCCGAATAATTTGAGCATCCGTCTCCCAGTTTTGGTAGATCGTGGGATTCAAAACCTGGTCGAGTCAAACCAATGACGTAAAAATTGATACTTGTCGCTTCGTAGCCAGGCGCTCAGCATTATTAGGACTGGTTGCCTCTTGTGTCAGGATAATGTGATATATCAGGTCATGGTGCTCATGGCCTGGTCTCCCAGTGTGGCAGCACCATGAAGTTGCCATGAGTGCGCACTATCACAAGTCGGTCCCATCCTGATATGAACTTCGGTGTTGTCAGGACGTAAAACTCCAACAACCAACTAACCACAGTCCTAAAAGGAGCAGCTTACAGCAGTAACAACAAGGATGCTAAGATATTGCTTTGGTATTAGTTTTTTATATATACATCAAATAGCTTACATAGAGCTCATACACAATCATAATTTCCATCTTGGAGTACATAGCATTTACCATCAGTTTACTACAGTTGTATATTCATAAAATCATACGTGAGTGGCGCCCCCATGGGACTGCTGAGCACATTATATTATATACACATAGAGGGAGTAGCATACTCCGAAAAAGCTAAGATCTACACTCACACTTATTAATATTACTCAGCACGTTGCCAATGCCTGCCTGCTTATACGGACAGCCTCCATCTATGTGTCGAGGTCTGGGTTAAAATGCCTGAGGCACAAATACCAAGAACTGAGGCTGAGAGGGGGCACATCAGCAGCCTCACGCACTCAGCACTGATAACACGGCCAGGCGCTATTATCGCTTTGGCCAGGCGCTATTATCGCTTTGTCCTGGGGCTGTTATCGCTTTGGCCAGGCGCTATTATCGCTTTGGCCAGCCGCTATTATCGCTTTGGCCAGGCTATGTTATCGCTTTGGCCAGGCACTCTGTGGTTCCTCCTTTTGTTTGCCGAATGTCTCGCTCCTCCGCCCAGTGAGAAGCTCAAGTCGTGGACCAGACGGGTTCTGCAGGTGGAAAACATCAATTAACAGCGTTATCAATGGACTTATTTTAATTTAATCCAACTATAAAATTTGGATGCCCTTCTCCCACAAATAGTATTCTATTACAATACTTATAGCGACAGTTAAATATGTATATCTCAATTAATAAAGTGTTAACGAGGCTGCAGTGAGACAGCTTTTATCAGCGTGCCCTCTATTACGGGATTTACTGGAAACTAGCCACATCATGGTGATACAGCTTTTATCAGCGTGCCCTCTATTAAGGGACTTACTGGGAACTAGCCACATCATGGCGAGACAGCTTTTATCAGCGTGCCCTCTATTAAGGGATTTACTGGGAACTAGCCACATCATGGCGAGACAGCTTTTATCAGCGTGCCCTCTATTAAGGGATTTACTGGAAACTAGCCACATCATGGTGAGACAGCTTTTATCAGTGTGCCCTCTATTAAGGGACTTACTGGGAGCTAGCCACATCATGGCGAGACAGCTTTTATCAGCGTGCCCTCTATTAAGGGATTTACTGGGAACTAGCCACATCATGGCGAGACAGCTTTTATCAGTGTCTTCTATTAGGGATTTTACCGCAACTTGCAACCCTGAGATTACTCCTCAGTTAGAGTGTTAGAGTTAGAAGTACTCTACCTTGAATCCACTCTCGATCTCCACAGTGGCAGGATTATACTCTTTGGCCCGGTCTTTCTTCTTTTCTTTCTTAGACTTCTTGGCAGAAGACGCTGCAAAATAAAGAAACAATGATTAAAGCTGCATAGTCCGATGTTTGTTTGTTTGTTGTATCCTGACATTGAGAACACCAGTCGCTAGTCCGATGAAAGGATAACATTTTCAAAGCCAAAATATTTATCTAGATTTGGTCCTACATGTCGTATTTCATGGTCCATACGCATGTCAAGATATGCAATTCAAGGCTATTTCCAGGCTTGTCAAGACTGTTTTTGATAGAAATTCAAGACTATTTTCATTTGGATTTCAGGAAAAAGCAACAATGGCAATTTCGGACTAATTTAGATCAGTGGGGAGTTTAACGGAATTCAAGGTTTTTCAACACTAATTACCCAAAATATGTTAAATTCAAGGATTTTCAAGGCCTTGAAATGGGCCAAATGAAGTTCAAGACTTTTTATTACTTTCCAGGCCCCGTACGGACTATTTGTTGCGGCATAGAAAGCGCCTAAGCCAATTTAATAGAACCTGTTACTGCTGAAGCCTATTGTTTCAGAATTATTGCGCGCTTGCCAAGATTAATTTGGCCTGTTTTCACTTCAAATATCCCCAAAGTTAACCATTTAAAATAAAAGTTGCTTTAAATTAGACTAAGGTAGACTATAATGATCAACTAAAATATTGATCTCAGATTAGCTAACATGAGTGGCAATATTTGGAATAAACTGCCAGCTGCAACACGAAATGCAGAAAACATATCACAACTTAGAAAAATAGCTGTTTAAATGGATTAACATAAAGTATTATAAAAACTGAATTTTAGACTGTTTACAATCTACAAACAGTTACAAGCCATAAACCATAAGCAAGAAAACCTAAATTATTACTAAAACAAAATTCAAAAGATTTAAATCAAATTAGATTAGTGCTGCCCAGGGGTGAAAATAAGTGTTGACACACTTATCCGTTATGAGCAGGGCAAATAAATTCAACACTATATCAGAAATTCAAATTAGGCTAGGAAACGCCCATTAAGCTGCACTGCAAAGGGGCATGTGATATGTCACGGCCCACCAGCGGGACACCCAATGGAAGGTAACCATGCCAAAAGTTGCCAGATAACACACCACACAGCTACATACAAGCCTATGATATGTAAATAGGAATAGACTAGTCTAGTAATAAGAGTAGAACAAATAAATACATATATGCCCAGAAAATAAAAAAAAACTAACATAGGCTATTAACCATACCAACCAACTATCTATCTGCTACTGAAATGCAGGCAATCAAATACCTTATCAGCAGCTACTGTGTGGTAAGATAACACCAACACTAAAACTGGCCAGCATTGAAAACAAGCCTGGGTACCTGGGCTTATATGCTATGGACAGTATAAATACAGCCTAAAAATAAATAAATTAAACAACCATCGGACTATGCAACTTTAAGTGCAGATTTTAAGTTCAGATTGCATTTAAGATGAGTATTATTATTATTATTATTATTATTATTATTATTATTATTATCGTTATCTTCTAATTCACACCTGCAAACACTGCAAAGCCTGCCGAAGAGTAATCATGAGTTCCTCGTTTTGTGACGTCTTCAGCCGTCAGTTTCTCCTTCCGTTTCCGGATAGTGACCTCAGCTTTCGGCACTTCCGGTTTTTGGATCAGGACTTCCGGTTTTTCTATCGTAACTTCCGGTTGCTTAGGCCTGTTGTCCTTCTTAAATTTCCTCATCGGCGGGTCCTGAAAGGGAAACACTACATCAGTATTGACACTTCAGAGAACTATTTCAGCCTATTTTAGCATAATTACTTGTATCGGTTATTTTGAGTGATATGATACGTGTTGGCCCGAGGCTAACATGGGTAATTTACGAACGAACTATTTCTGGCTTTCCTCCGTCACGCCCATCGTTTTTCTGTTCACTTTGCTTCTGAGGCTCTACCTGTGCAGTTCATTTCCCCCCACCCTCCCACCCTCTTATCTAGGGGTGAGCGCTGATACTACTCTACTACTTCACTCTGCTAGCTGTCTCTGCTCATCTTTGCCTGAACTGCTTCTAGGTTATCCCACAAGACGGAACTTGCAGCGCCCCTGTAGGCGTACTGATGAACTCCAGGGGCATGTCACCCGCTTGACACCCGTTGCAGGTTAAGATTTGGTGTTCTCTGTGGCAGAGTGGTTAGAGTGTCTGACTTTTTTCTAGGTCGGACTCCTAATCTGAGGGTCGGTGGTTCGATTCCCCGTGCCCCCAGCTCTGCTAATTTGGATTTCCACCGCTGTGTATAACTTACAGCATCAACAAAGGCCAGTTCCTCTCATACCATGTCTATGTGGTGTGGGAGATTAAAAATCCCTTGGGTCGGTAAAAGTGTAGGTTCGGGCTTTCTCTCGACAAACTGTCTAATGTTGAAAACAAGTCTATTCTGACTTATCCATGATAGGCAGTATAAATCTTCAAGAAAGATTTCTTTTATTTAATAAATTGATAATTTAAACTCTCATCCTTGTTTTTCTGTCCGTGTGAAGTGAATTTAGATTAAATGTAAAGGTAAAAAGAATTCAGCATGTAGACAAATTTGCTATATATTTCATGCACATATTTATTTGACAATTCATTGAAGTAGGAGTAAATTTTTTTTGCTCGTTTTGTTGTTATTTTCGTTGATTAACCAAGGGAAATTTCAATAGAAGAAACACAGACCAATAACTGCCCAGCATTGAAAACAAGCTCGATCATCCGAGCTTATATGCTACGGACAGCATAAACATCCCATCAAAAACAAGAAGAAAAAAAGAAGAAGACAATTGGCCCTCATTCCACATATCTGGAGAGTGTTGTAGCAGCGGAATCGGTGAACTGTTTCAAGTCCCGACTGGATGCATACTGGTCAAGCATTACATATATCTTGGAGCCAGTGACAGTTGCTATGATCCACCACATCTGAAGAACTGTCTCCATCTCTATTAATTAAGAGCGGCTAACAGGTCCAAGGCCTATTATAGCTGTATCCTATTGATTGATATCCTTGGAGTACCAGGCTCCGGCAAAAATAGTAGAAATCTATGATATCTGTAAATAATATTGCTCGAATAATACTATTATCACGGAAACATTCGCATTCATTAATCATTAATAGCATGTGGAGTGCCAGGCTCCGGCAAAAATAGTAGAAATCTATGAAATCTGTAAATAATATTGCTCGAATAATACTATTATCACGGAAACATTCGCATTCATTAATAATTAATAGCATGTGGAGTGCCAGGCTCCAGCAAAAATAGGAGAAATCTATGATATCTGTAAATAATGTTGCTCGAATAATACTATTATCACGGAAACATTCGCATTCATTAATCATTAATAGCATGTTATTCTAGTAATTATTATTTTTAAGAGAAGGCAAACCAATGGTAAAGGTCCACAAAAACGCGGATCTTTTCGCATAGATTTAACACTGTCAGGGTATCGCAGAAAAATTCCCAGTTTTATCCATGAGCATGGTGCAGTATGGTATTGGCCTACGCTGACAGTGGTGTTTGGTGAAGAATGGTATTGGCCTATGCTGACTGCTGTTTGGTGCAGGATGGTATTGGCCTACGCTGAAAGTGCTGTTTGGTGCAGGATGGTATTGGCATACGCTGACAGTGCAGGATGCTATTGGCCTACACCGACAGTGGTGCATGGCGCAGGATGGTATTGCCCTACTCTGACAGTGTTGTTTGGTGCAGGATGGTATTGGCCTACACTGATAGTGCTGTGTGGGGCAGGATGGTATTGGCCTACGCTGACAGTGCTGTGTGGGGCAGGATGGTATCGGCATACGCTGACAGTGCTGTGTGGGGCAGGATGGTATTGGCCTACGCCGACAGTGCTGTTTGGCGCAGGATGGTATTGGCCTATGCTGACAGTGCTGCTTGGTGCAGGATGGTATTGGCCTACGCTGACAGTGGTGCATGGCGCAGGATGGTATTGGCTTACACTGACAGTGCTGTTTGGTGCAGGATGGTATTGGCCTACGCTGACAGTGGTGCATGGTGCAGGATGGTATTGGCCTACGCTGACAGTGCTGTTTGGTGCAGAATGGTATTGGCCTACACTGACAGTGGTGCATGGCGCAGGATGGTATTGGCCTACACTGACAGTGCTGTTTGGCACAGGATGGTATTGGCCTACGCTGACAGTGCTGTTTAGTGCAGGATGGAATTGGCCTACACTGACAGTGCTGTTTGGTGCAGGATGGTATTGGCCTACACTGACAGTGCTGGTTGGTGCAGGATGGTATTGGACTACGCTGACAGTGCTGCGGAAAGGCAGTGCAGTATTGGCCAACGGCATCTTGTGAACGTTAATTGGGGACTATCAAAATCGCGGGAATCGGGGAAATCCTCGAAATGGCGGAAATCCTCAAAATCGTGGAGATCTTTCATTTCTGATTCGTACAGCGCTTACCTGCCGTATGATCTGGTTCAGCGACAGGATGCCCTTCTCCTCCTCCTCCTTGCCGATCAAGGCCCGACCCTCCCGAACCACCTCTGCAACACAAGGTGAGACGGTGCAGTGGCAGAACCAACACACAGGCAACAACAAACAACCGCTTCTTTCACCGAGAAGTAAACAGATTAGAAATGCTCACTGAGATCTTGTGCTTGCGACATGTGGTGAGGTGCAGATGAGATGTGGGGCATACACTCCTTAGTACATATTGAGGGTGCTAGGATAATACCGCCTTGTATAGTTAGTTCATTTGAACAAGTTTCACCAATTTATCTAGAATTTTACCTAGCCTCAAATTTGTTGTTGACATGAGCCTTTGGCTTCAAAAGATTCTCTCGACACATAGTTGATCGTGTGCTTTTACATTCTGTGTAAAAGTGACGGCCTGATATTGATAATAATATGACAGAATAAGAATTGAACACTTCTTGTCATGGTTATGGCCTTTGCTGCCGAGACGGCGTTAAGCAATCACCACTGACTAACATTGATACATCAGATGAGAGACAATTATTGCTGACATCCTCACCCCCTTCCCACATCATGTCCAACACCACTCTCCCACCCCTCCCCTTCTCCATGTCTTGGACCATGGTGCACCTTGATCGGCTGAATGCGGGCCACCTCCCCCTCACCTGACTAACGGTCATTACTCACCTGGGACGTGATGCACCGTGGCCGGCTGAACACGCCCCCCCCCCCCACCCCTGTTTGGTTGGTTGCTGGAGTGTGGACGTCCTGGCAACATCTAAGGTCATATGAGGACGGGTACCGACTTGTCACAGTGCACATTCATCACAACTTTATAGTGTTGCCCCTCTGGGAGACCAGACCAGCACCATGACCTAATATCCATTATCCTGACACTGAGCCGCCAGTCTATGCCCTATTCTAATAATGCTGAGTGCCTGGCTAGGAAGCGATAAGTATAAAGTTTTAAGTCATTGGTTTGACTCGACAAGGGTAAAATCAGTAAATCTACCAAAACAGGAGACGGACAATCAACTCATTTGGCCATCCCGTCTGGTGCTGGTGGTGTGTTCACCTGATTACCGACACTACTCACCTGGGCGGTGGTGCACCTTGGCCGGCTGAATGCGGGCGGTGTTGGCCTTCAGCTTCCAGATGCTCGAGTCTGGGACTGGCGGAGGCAGCTGTGACCTGCACAGCACCTCTTTGTGCAGGAACTGGTGGAAGGAAAGCGGTTACATCTCAAAATCTCAAAAGTTAGCCATTTAAAAAGAAAGTTACTTCAAACTAGAGTGTGATAGATTATAACCAGAATTATCGCAGAAAATGGCAAAAACTCAAAACTATCGAACTATGCAACTTTAACGGTTAACTGACCACACACGTAGAAACATCAAAAGGAAAAACAGAATTCAGTGTTTGTACCAAGGCAGAAATAAAAATCCTACTTTTGTGCAACCAAAATCTTAGCCTTCCTCCAGTACTTAAAATATGAGAAAACAAAGCTGTCAGACAATTAGCAATATATATTCAGAATTAAGGAACTTAGCATTCTGAAGAATTGATGACATTCAAGCTAAGATTTGAACAAGAAATGTAAGCAAAATCTGACGGATTCATCCAAAAATAATGCAAAATTATTGAAAATCTGACTGTATCCGACAAATACGTGAATATCTGACAAAGTCGGATAATCTGATGAAATTGGATAATCTAA
Source organism: Branchipolynoe longqiensis (assembly GCA_030323885.1). Classification (NCBI taxonomy): domain Eukaryota; kingdom Metazoa; phylum Annelida; class Polychaeta; order Phyllodocida; family Polynoidae; genus Branchipolynoe; species Branchipolynoe longqiensis. The sequence continues at coordinate 5,329,226 of CM059200.1, forward strand.
CTCTGTACAAACACTGAGAATTATTAAGAAAAAAACATGAAAATGCTGGAAACAAACAGCAGTGTTACCTGGAGGCTTCTGCTTGTGGGGTAACACTCACCATGCCGTAAGGATTCACGAAGGCCTTGTGGATGACGTCCGCCTTGAGCTTGGCTTCGGAGCGTTGCCTAGCAACTGGCCGCACGTGACAGGAGAACGCGCCGAGGTACGCCTTGACGGCGCCGGTCATCGGCGCGACGCGGCCCGACCACGTGGTCGTCAGTAGCCCCGCCTCCCCCGCCTCCAGGTCTGCAACCAAGCATCAACATGACGTCACACCCACACAGATGCCAACATTGTGTGACCAAAAATAGGAAGATTTAAACATTTTATTAGGAAGATAGGTTTTTGTGCGGCAACACGCGGTACAACAATCGGACATATAGCATGACATAGTATAATCATACAATTTATAATATGTATTTATAATTATATTATATACTATCCCACCACGTGTATATATGTGTCATATTCTAGGCTCTGCTATCACCGTGAGCTGCTGATGTCTTTAAGCTGCTGTAAGTAGCTGATTTTTGCCTTTCGTATTAGCCTTTTTTTCTCTTCTTTTTTTTTAGGTGGGTGGGAGTGAAAATCGGTAGATTTGCACATGGAATCATAATATTGGAAGAGAGTAGCCAAAATCGGAAGTTTTCCAACAAAATCGGAGCAGTTGGCATCTCTGCATCCAGGTTCCACGGCACGTTGCGCGGCCATCCGGCTGGAGGAGGTGAGGGGGTGGGGAGCTGAAGGAGTGAGGAGGTGAGGAGCTGAGGGGGTGGGGAGCTGAGGGGGTGGGGAGCTGAGGGAGTGAGAGGGTGATGGAATGGGGATGCTTGTTTGTTGTTTTACATCCCAGCAACATCTAAGGTTATTGAGGAGTTGCGTGTGACGTAGGCATCACACTACTCCTGCGTCGTGGTTGGATAGAAACAGTTTCTTCTACTATTAAGTGTATGTAAATAAAACAAAAAGCACAAATCTATTCACTGCTACGATCTAATTCTGTTATTTAGTCATGAATATTCAATCAGGGGTTATTTATGAGAATAGCTTACTAAAAAAGTGAAATTCGGTCAAATTAAACCCCAAATCGGAACTTTATTAACGCCTCTGCCGCATCGGCGGTGATATTGTCGAAGGTAAACAAAACAAAAAGCACAAATCTATTCACAGCTACGATCTAATTCTGTTATTTAGAGTCATGAATATTCACTTAGGAGCTGAAATAATGTTATTTATGAGAATAGCTTATTCAAAAAGTGAAATTTAGTCAAATTAAACCCAAAATCGAAGCGATATTAACACCGCTGCCGCATCGCCAGTGTTATGCTGTACTTTCTATCCAACCATGATGGCCGACGAGGCACAGATCACCTGGTGCTAATCGTTTGACGCAAATCCTCAATATCAGGACGGACTGACTTGTGACAGTGCACACTCATGGCGACTTTGTAGTACTGCCCCACTGGGAGACCAGGCCACCATGACCCAATATCCCATACAGTCACATTATCCTGATAATGTGCTAACCAGTCTCTGTCCTATCCTATTAATGCCAAGCGCCAGGCTAGGTAGCGACAAGTATTAATTTGATAAGTCATCGGTTTGACTCGGCTGGGATTCAAACTCTTGACATTCGGCATTTGTGAAGCTTGCGCTCTACCGATTCGACCACCCCGTCCAGTCATTGGATATCAGCACAACGTTATCAACACTACTTAGACATTTAATAAACATCGTAATGAACACTAAAATAGTACCATATTAAAGTTGCGTAGTCCGATGGGTTTTAGTTTCTGTCATTTTCTGAGATAAACATATTAGGTTGATCGTTATTATGTACATTACTTTACTTTGAAGTAACTTCTTTTTTAAATGTCAAACATTTGACATTTGAAGTGCAACCATGCCAAAACTCTGACACCATATGCCATGTACTGTACAGTAAACCCTTTCTAACCGACCACCTCCCAAGATCGACCATTCCCCTATATCGATCGCTTTATTTGGGTCCCCAACGATCGCCCATACAATACCATTGTAACGAGGAAAAAAACCTCCCTAAACTGACCACCTCCCTAAATGGACCATTTAAAGTCGGTCCCATGATCGGTCCCATGATCGGTCGACGTAGAGAGATTTGATTGTACTTTCAAGGGCCAGTACAAGTCCTGCGACCTACCTGAGGCAGGGACCCCAAAGAAGGCGTTGCGCGTCCGCGGATGCGTTAAGTCATGTGGGCTGTACAGCGGGTCGTCCTGCCGGTAGGTGGCGGAGCGCTTGGGCGGGCGGAGTGGGCTGGTCTTGGCTTTAGGCACGGGCTTGTTGAATGCCACTTCTCGCGCCTCCATCACGATGGCGTTCACCTGGTGGGCACCACAATCCCCCATAATACCTCAGTCACACTACTGCTTGCAACCACTTTGCAACCAGAAAAAAAGGGGTGGTCACAAAGAAGTCTCTGACCTCCTTGCGACCATTTTGATCGCAAGGAGATTGCAGCGACTGCACTAAAAGTAAAAACTTCTTTGCAACCAAAATGGTCGCCCAGAGGTCAGCGACCATTGCTTTGGTCACAAGGTGGCTTCTTTGGTCCAAAGTGGTTGCAAAGTAGTCGCAAGCGGTCAGAAGATGTAGTGTGACTGGGGCTTTAGCAGGCTGCTGTGTAGAGGAGCTTATTTCAAAGGGCCATTTTTGCGCTTGTTTCAGTCACCCCCGCACCCCCCAAATCAAGTGAATTTTATTCACTATTTTCTATTACTTAGCATAAGCTGATAGTTAAAGTGTGTTAAACTGCATGCCCTAGACTGTGTGCCCTTAGGCTCATGCCCCCTGAATTTGTGCCCTTAGGTTCCCGCTCTCAAACTGTGTGCCTTTAGGTTCCCGCCCCCAGAATGTATGCATTTAGGTTCCTGCCCCCAGATTGTGTGCCCTTAGGTTCCTGCCCCCCAGATTGTGCCTTTAGGTTCCCGCCCCCAGATTGTGTGCCTTTAGGTTCCCGCCTCCCAGATTGTGTGCCTTTAGGTTCCTGCCCCCCAGATTGTGCCTTTAGGTTCCCGCCCCCAGATTGTGTGCCTTTAGGTTCCCGCCCCCAGATTGTGTGCCTTTAGGTTCCCGCCCCCAGATTGTGTGCCTTTAGGTTCCCACCCCCAGATTGTGTGCCTTTAGGTTCCCGCCCCCAGATTGTGTGCCTTTAGGTTCCCGCCCCCAGATTGTGTGCCTTTAGGTTCCCGCCCCCAGATTGTGTGCCCTTAGCTTCCCGCCCCTAGATTGTGTGCATTTAGGTTCCTGCCTCCAAATTGTGTGCCCTTAGGTTCCCGCCCCCAAACTGTGTGCCCTTAGGTTCTACTTGTGTGTACAATCCAACCAATATATGCAGTGAACAAGGCTCATGCACACATTCAGAAATCCAGGGTTTGATGTCCTAAAAACATCGGAGGACAGGTATTAATTTGTGCATTATCACCATCCCACAACACTGCGAAGTGCATATTATATACCGAATCTAACTAACACAAATTGGTTGATGAATAAAAGATAGGCCCTATCGCATGACCCAAATTACAGGACATGTCAATGGAATCTCGGCGTAAGAATTTACCACCACGCCATCGAGCCAGCTACTTACGACTACTATATGGGTATTTTCATGGTAAATGGGGCCAAAGTGTGACATGAGCGCTAAAAATGAATATTGCGTATTTTCCAAATTTTCTGAGTAACCAACTGTTGTCCACATATATATACTGTTAATGTGATCGAAAAGATAGTTGAGGTTACCATTTTGCCAGAAAAACAAGAACTAATTGAGTAGCCAGCCCCAAGTGTGGACTTATTAATCAGTAAGTGTGGATTTATTAATCAAAACAATTATTTAAGAATATTTATTGCATGGAAGTATTAATTTTTATGTTGTGATCCCCATAGTATAGAAATGCACTGTAAAGCAATCTGCATAGGATGATTATATTCTTCCTAATTTTGAGTTCTGGACGTAACACAATACAAGAGGACACCAAAAATAATATGGGACTTCAATTTCATTTTTTTCAGACAGCTTTATAGGAAAATTATATTACTAGTCATGGTCCTCCAAAATATGCTTGCACATGCAACAGTATCAAGTATTTTCTTGTTAAAACTTTGGTATTCCCAGAATAGCATATTCCCTGACATAACAAGCAGGAGACAAACAGGGGACACCACAGTTAGATCCAGAACCAGTATAATCACAAAGGAATATTAGAAAAAGATAAAAAGATATGCATGCAAGATGGACATTTATTTCAAGTGATAGTGTCCTTTTATTATTTCATTGAACAACAGGTAATATCCTATGAAAAATAAAGGTCTAGCAGGCTGTAGAAAATCCACATTTTCCATGCAACATATTCATGCCTTGAAACACCATATATTTTTGTATGAACATGTTGGTGTTTAAAAAAAAAACTATGCCATATTAGGCCTTCATTTTATCCGATCTATCCCTCCAACGTGTAAGAATGCCAATTCTATCAAGAAAATAACTCCTCTACTCTTTCCCCGTGCCCCCAGCTCTGCCAATTTGGATTTCCACCGCTGTGTATAACTTACAGCGTCATCAAAGGCCGGTTGCTCTCATACCATGTCTATGTGGTGTGGGAGGTTAAAAATCCCATGGGTCGGTAAAAGTGTAGGCTCGGGCTTTCTATCGACCAGCAGTGGAATGAGGAAGACCAGTCGTCTATGACTGAAATTTCCCCTGCTTAAAAAACTAATGGACCAAAAAAAAACTAAAAAAAGTTTTTGACCGTTGCATACCAGAACATACATTGGCCCCCATTTACCATGAGACGACCCATATACTCATACGCGACTAATAGTAATACACATACACATCGCTTAATGGTTGCTTAAAAAGACAGTCAGGCACTGTAAGTAACCATACCTCTGGTAGCGACTGTCTGAGGACGGGCGGGATCGGGTTGCAGCAGGCCAGAATGCCTTGCCGGTCCTTCGGCAGCAACTCTGCTATTTGAAGCATCATGTGGTTCGGCAACACGTACCTGTCGATAAAGCATTGATGTTGTAGTCTACAGCAAATACCTGCTCTCCACTGTGCTAACACGCTGAGCGCATTGATCCAGAAGTCAAATCACATAGGTACAGTTTGGTTTACACGGATGAAAATGGTCTCCAGGGAAAAAAAGGCGGAAATCTGTAAATAATGTTGCTCCATTAATAATGGCGCGCTATCCTAGTAATTATTATTATTATAATTATTATTAAAAGAAGGACCATATACAGGGCGACAAAAAATAGATGGTACTAGTTTCTCGCCCTGAATACAGCCCTTGTTGTCGACACAGCATTACAACAGTTTCCCATCTTTTAATAATAGTAATAATAATAATAATAATTAGGATAGCATGTTATTATTGCAGCAACATAAAGAAAGATCATCATCATCATCATCATCATCATCATGCTGTCGGTCGCGATGCGACAAAGACTGCTTTCATTACTTGACTGCCGCTCTCCATTTATCTCTCTGCTGTGAGAGTGATGTCCATGAGTCGGTCTTAATGTCTCTCAGCTTCAGGTTTCTCTTGATGGTATCCTTGAACCGGAGACGAAGACATGCAAGGAAAGATACCATGAGCTTATCGCCGTCATATCGCTGTTCTTGCCGACATAGCAAATTTTCGCGCAAACGTTGATCTTCTCCCCCCCCCCCCTCGCTCTCGTCCTCCCGCCCCCCCCGTACCCACCACTCGCTCTCATCCCCACTGCCCCCTCTATCCACCCCTCACTCTCGTCCTCTGCCCCCCCTTACCCACCACTCGCTCATCCCCCCCCCGCCCGCTGTACCCACCCCTCGCTCTCGTCCTCCCTCCGTGCGATGCGGTCCCTCCACGCGTGGATGTACTTGAGCGCTTGCAGCTGCTGCGCGTTGAACAGCTTCTTGGACTGCGCGTGTAGCTGGAGGTACCGCTCCGGGGTGTACACCGGCTTCACATAGCGCTGCAAGTAGAGGGTCAGGGGTCAGTGGGTGGTGCTTCATGTCCCAGCAATACCTATCGTATATATTATACGCAAATATAAGTTCACTTTGAGTATAAGTCGAGGGGTATTTTTTAAGGAAATATCTGGAATTAGGCCTAACCTGAATATAGGTCGAGCTTCATTTTATTTACTGACAAATTAAACTTCATTCATACACATGCACAAATATTCAACATGACAACACCACTGGTCACTCAAAGACCTTCAAAGTCAGACTCGTCATCAGACTCCTCTCCAGTAACTGCAATAGATTTTCTCGAGTACATACGGTAGGTCATATCGGGATTGAAAGCCAGCCGTGACAGCTGTAAAGTCGATGGCTGGCAGCTGTAGTTGTGTAGGTAAGCTAAATTTGAAATCACTACAGGCAAGAGAAAGGTAGAGTATAAAGTCCACAGAAAGACAGAGAGCTTGCACCCTCAGGTTTATTATATAGGTTCATGAATCCAAGATGGCTGTCACCCCGGATCAGCTCCTCCAATCAACAGTAGGCATTCTCCAATCTACCAATGAAACTTCAGCATGCTTGTATCCAAGCCATGGTTGTTTATGGCTACAGTGCCCTGTTGTGTCTGGGTGTGCAGTGATCCGTAAATAACAGTTGGGGGGGGGGGGGTATGTGAGCAGAGCTGCTAAGGCTCTGTCACACTAACAGTAGTGCCCCTCTCACACTATCTATAACTACATAATGTCTATATAAAACTCAGTAAAGGATCAGCAGCACCACATAATACCTTAATGCCTCTGGCCCTATATACCATTTACCTTTTCATATAACAATTGTAATTCACTATAGACTAGTTCACACCATCCGCCAATGTCTAATTATCGGGTAATTTGACAGTGTTTGGTTTGCATCCTAGCAACATCTAAGCTCATATCAGGATGGGTACTGACTTGTAACAGTGCGCACTCATGGTGACTTTATAGCGCTGCCCCCACTAAGAGACCAGGCTGCTGGCACCATAACCTGATATCCCAGACAGTCACATTATCATGACACTGTGCTGACCAGTCCTTGTTCTATCCTATTAATGCCGAGTGCCAAGCTAGGTAACGACAAATATCAATTTCATATTTCATTGGTTTGACTCTGCTGAGATTCAAACTCCTAACTTTCGAGGGAGTGGTTGGTTGATTGTTGGAGTTTTACATCCTGGCAACAACTAAGGTGACAGCGCGCATGAGTGAGCGGGGCGGTGACGAGCGCTTACCTTGGCGCACAGCTGCGTGCTGCGGTGGTGCACAGAGGTGAGTAGGTTCTTGTTGAGGTTACTTCGTTCGAGCAGCTCGTTGCGCAGCCGGTCGTAGATGTAGAGCAGGTAGTGAGTGTCCTCTCGCGCATACTTAACCAGCTCATCTGGCAGGGGCCTGCACAAACACACATATTACTGATAACTGCACGATATGCGCTAGGAAAAGAAAAGTTTGTTTTATTTAACGACGCCTCTAGAGCACATTGATTTTTATCATCGGCTATTGGATGTCAAACATATGGTCATTCTGACATATTTCTTTGGAGGAAACCCACTACCGCCACATAGGCTATGCTTTCCGATAAGCAGCAAGGGGTCTTTTATATGCACTTCCCCACAGACAGGACAGCACATACCACAACCTTTGATGAACCAGTTGTGGACCAATGGTTGAAATAGAAAATAGCCCAAACTGCAAATGTGTCCACTGAGCAGGATCGATCAGATGACCCACACCATCACAGGTGGACAGTCTACCGCCTGAGCTATGTCCCGCTCATATATACGCTAGGATGCCCAAGTGATAGATGGTTGATTGTTGGAGTTTTACGTCATGGCAACATCTAAAGTATATCAAGACGGGTACCGACTTGTGATAGCATGCACTCATGGTGACTTTATAGTGCTGCCCCCACAGGGAAATCAGGCTGCCTGCATCATGAGCCGACATCCCACTCAGTCACATTATCCTGACACTGAGCTAACCAGTATTTGCCTTATCCTATTAATGCTGAGCGCCAGGCTAAGAAACAAGTCATTGGTTTGACTCGACCGGGACTGAACTCCCGATCTTCTGCACGTGACCAAGTGTTAAATGCCAAGTCAGGCTGAAGGCACGCCACACGGCCGACTGCCTCAGACCCTTTATTAAAGACCCTTTATTAAAGTTGCATAGTCCGATGGTTTTGAGTTCTTGTTATTTTCTGAGATAAATATATTAGGTTGATCGGTGTAATCTATTTTAATTTAGTTTGAAATAACTTTCATTTTAAATGGCTAACTTTTGAGATATTTGAGGTGCAAACATGCTAAATTAATTCCATAGGCTTCAGCAGGAACAGCGTCCATTAACGGTCTCAATCTTCCCTTCTATGCGGCAACAAATGCTTAGTTAGTGCATCAGTATCTACGTTAGATATGTAGAATAAATTCTAGATAATTGGTTTGGTTTTGAAAAGTTGGTGCTTCATCGGACTATACTGTTTTAATTACCGCCAGCTTTCAAATCATAGATTTCAATTCAGTAACATGACATGGTATGGTTTAGTGATTGACATCTGCAGGACACTTAGTAAGCTAGATAAGTAGCACCACTACCATGCCACATTATCTACGAACACTCGATCATAGAGGCGTTTTCTTGGTGACTTTTTATAACTGTCAGAGAGTGAATGAGGGAGTGAGTGAATGAAGGAGTGACTGAGGGAGGAACGGAACATATTTAAAGGAGGCGCTTATTTGAAGTCCAAACTGACCGGATGCGCCAGTCTGCGAGCTGGTACTGCTTATCGGCCTGCACGCCGCCGTAGGTAGAGAGCAGGTAGGCCAGCGAGAAGCGCGGAAGGCGAAGGACGCGTGCAGCCTGGCCGGTGTCGAACATGTTCACAACGTACAGCCCGAGGTCCCGCTGTAGCCACTCCACATCCTTGTCGGCCCCGTGGAACACCTGGTGACGGAACACCAAAATAGTCGTTGGTATGCCGCTCTCAGTGTCAGCCACATTTACAGAGTATTATGGGTGGTGTCGGAGTGCGGGACAACTCCTTTGTTTGGTTAGACGTCCCCAGTTACTGAGTTTGTTTGTTTGTCCTAGAAACATCTAAGGTCATATCACGACGGATACCGACTTGTGACAGTGCACTCATGGCGACTTCATAGTGCTGCCCCACTGAGAGATCAGGGCGCCGGCACCATGGCCGGATATCCCAGTCACATTATCCTGACACTGTGCTAAGCACTGGTGGATGTGGTGTGGTGGTAGTGGTGTGGTAGTGGTGGAGGTGGTATGGTAGTAGTCGATGTGGCGTGGTGGAAGTGGTGTGGTGTGTGTGGTGTGGTAGCGATGTGGTATTATCCATGGTATGTGGGTGGTGTAGTAGCGGTAGCGATATGGTATCAGCCTCGGTTGTGATGTGTCGGTGTTGTGTGGTAGCGATTGTGGTGTGCAGGTGGGGTGGTAGCAACTGCGGTATGTGGGTGGTGTAGTAGTGGTAGTGGTGTATGGGTGGTGTGGTCATGATGGAGGTGATGTGGTAGCGCTGTGGTGTGTGGATGGTGTGGTCGTGGTGGAGGTGATGTGGTAGCGACTGTGGTGTGCGGATGGTGTGGTCGTGGTGGAGGTTTTGTGGTAGCAGCTGTGTGAGGATGGTCTGTGATGTGGTAGTGGCTGTGGTGTGTGGATGGTGTGGTAGCGGCTGTGGTGTGCGGATGGTGTGGTCGTGGTGGAGGTTTTGTGGTAGCAGCTGTGTGAGGATGGTCGGTGATGTGGTAGTGGCTGTGGTGTGTGGATGGTGTGGTAGTGGTAGTGGTGTGCGGGTGGAGTGGTCGTGGTGGAGCTGATATGGTAGCGGCTGTGGTGTGCGGATGGTGTGGTCGTGGTGGAGGTTTTGTGGTAGCAGCTGTGTGAGGATGGTCTGTGTTGTGGTAGTGGCTGTGGTGTGTGGATGGTGTGGTAGCGGTAGTGGTGTGCGGGTGGAGTGGTCGTGGTGGAGCTGATGTGGTAGCGGCTGTGGTGTGCGGATGCTGTGGTCGTGGTGGAGGTTTTGTGGTAGCAGCTGTGTGAGGATGGTCGGTGATGTGGTAGTGGCTGTGGTGTGTGGATGGTGTGGTAGCGGTAGTGGTGTGCGGGTGGAGTGGTCGTGGTGGAGCTGATGTGGTAGCGGCTGTGGTGTGCGGATGGTGTGGTCGTGGTGGAGGTTTTGTGGTAGCAGCTGTGTGAGGATGGTCTGTGATGTGGTAGTGGCTGTGGTGTGTGGATGGTGTGGTAGCGGTAGTGGTGTGCGGGTGGAGTGGTCGTGGTGGAGCTGATGTGGTAGCGGCTGTGGTGTGCGGATGGTGTGGTCGTGGTGGAGGTTTTGTGGTAGCAGCTGTGTGAGGATGGTCGGTGATGTGGTAGTGGCTGTGGTGTGTGGATGGTGTGGTAGTGGTGTGCGGGTGGAGTGGTCGTGGTGGAGCTGATATGGTAGCGGCTGTGGTGTGCGGATGCTGTGGTCGTGGTGGAGGTTTTGTGGTAGCAGCTGTGTGAGGATGGTCTGTGATGTGGTAGTGGCTGTGGTGTGTGGATGGTGTAGTAGCGGTAGTGGTGTGCGGGTGAAGTGGTCGTGGTGGAGGTGATGTGGTAGCGACTGTGGTGTGCGGATGGTGTGGTCGTGGTGGAGGTTTTGTGGTAGCAGCTGTGTGAGGATGGTCTGTGATGTGGTAGTGGCTGTGGTGTGTGGATGGTGTGGTAGCAGTAGTGGTGTGTGGGTGGAGTGGTCATGGTGGAGCTGATGTGGTAGCGACTGTGGTGTGCGGATGCTGTGGTCATGGTGGAGGTTTTGTGGTAGCAGCTGTGTGAGGATGGTCTGTGATGTGGTAGTGGCTGTGGTGTGTGGATGGTGTGGTAGCGGTAGTGGTGTGCGGGTGGAGTGGTCGTGGTGGAGCTGATGTGGTAGCGGCTGTGGTGTGCGGATGGTGTGGTCGTGGTGGAGGTTTTGTGGTAGCAGCTGTGTGAGGATGGTCTGTGATGTGGTAGTGGCTGTGGTGTGTGGATGGTGTGGTAGCAGTAGTGGTGTGTGGGTGGAGTGGTCATGGTGGAGCTGATGTGGTAGCGACTGTGGTGTGCGGATGCTGTGGTCATGGTGGAGGTTTTGTGGTAGCAGTTGTGTGAGGATGGTCTGTGATGTGGTAGTGGCTGTGGTGTGTGGATGGTGTAGTAGCGGTAGTGGTGTGTGGGTGAAGTGGTCGTGGTGGAGGTGATGTGGTAGCGGCTGTGTTGTGTGGATGGTGTGGTCGTGGTGGAGGACATGTGGTAGTGGTTGTGGTATGTGGATGGTGTGGTAGCGGCTGTGGTGTGCGGGTGGAGTGGTCGTGGTGGAGGTGATATGGTAGCGGCTGTGGTCTGCGGATGGTGTGGTAGCGGTAGTGGTATGTGGGTGGTGTGGTCATGGTGGAGGTGATGTGGTAGCGGCTGTGGTGTGTGGGTGGTGTGGTCGTGGTGGAGGTGATGTGGTAGAGGCTGTGGTGTGTGGGTGGTGTGGTCGTGGTGGAGGTGATGTGGTCGTGGTGGAGGTGATGTGGTAGCGGCTGTGATGTGCGGATGATGTGGTAGCGGTAGTAGTATGTGGGTGGTGTGGTCATGGTGGAGGTGATGTGGTAGCGGATATGGTGTGTGGGTGGTGTGGTCGTGGTGGAGGTGATGTGGTAGAGGCTGTGGTGTGTGTGGGTGGTGTGGTCATGGTGGAGGTGATGTGGTAGCGGCTGGTGTGGTAGTGGTAGTGGTGAGTGAGAGGCGTAGTAATGGTACAGGTGTGTTGATATTGTCGCTTGACCGGTTACCTTGACGACGTCTGGGTTTGTGAAGACGTGGTTCAACACGTGCAGCTGGGAGCGCAATGCGAGCGTGTCGAAGATGAAGTCCTCAGTCCGCGTCGACATCTGCATCAGGCACGTCAGGCCCTGGAAGGTGCGATAGGAGTGGTGCTGCGGGAGAAAGCGCATTAATTAGTTGGTTCGTTCTTTTACGTCCCGGCAACATCGAAAGTCATATCGTCCCGGCAACATCGAAAGTCATATCAGGACGGGCACCGACTTGTGGCAGTGCACACACATGGTGACTTTATAGTGCTGCCACAGTGGGAAATCAGGCCACCAGCACCATGACCCAATATTGCACTCATTCACATTATCCTATCCTATTAATGCCGAGTGCCAGGCTAGGAAGTGACAAGTATCAATTTTCTACATCATTGGTTTGACTCGACTGGGAATCGAACTCCCAATCTTGGGCATGGGAGGCCTGCGCTCTACCAATTCGGCCAGAGCGTCGGTTCACAACAATCAGAGCGACGCAATGTCCACTTCAAAGGACGTATTGGGATACACCCGGCTACACAGATACCACAGCCGTGACATAATACTGGTGAGAATAAACATCCAGATCACTGACTCACTCTAATATTACCATCTGACATTCAATAAAAGTGGCCAAGACGGGAGTAGATCCCTACAATTCTCATCAAATACAATTTTACTATTTTATCAGTGCTACCGCAGCCATATAAACAAACATTTCATCTACACTAACCAGCCGTATACACAACCATTTCATCTACACTAACTCAGCCATATACACGACCATTTCATCTACACTAACACAGCCCTATACACGACCATTTCATCTACGCTAACCAGCGGTATACACAACCATTTCATCTACACTAACTCAGCCATATACACGACCATCTCATCTACACTAACACAGCCCTATACACGACCATTTCATCTACACCAACTCAGACTTATACACGACCATTTCATCTACACAAACACAGCCTTATACACAACCATTTCATCTACACTAACTCAGCCCTATACACGACAATTTCACCTACACTAACACAGCCATATACACGACCATTTCATCTACACTAACCAGCCGTGTACACAACCATTTCACCTACACTAACTCAGCCATATACACTACCATTTCATCTACACTAACACAGCCCTATACACAACCATTTCATCTACACTACCACAGCCCTATACACAACCATTTCATCTACACTAACACAGCCCTATACACGACAATTTCATCTACACTAACACATCCCTATACACGATGGTGAGCTGCTCACGGTAACAACGACATACCACTCACCTCCAGATCCACGGCTATCTCCGTCACCGCCTTCAGCTTCTCCAGCACCTTGTTCAGCGTCGCCTCATCTTCCACCAATGTCAGCGGGGTCGTCTCTACAGCAACAGGGTCCTGTGTGCAATAGACCAGCACATATCTTGGTATTATCCCAGGGTTCGTACACATGTGAAGATATGGAATTCAAAGCTATTTCCAGGCTTTTCAAGGTTGTCTTTGATAGGAACTCAAGACTATTTTTATTTGGGTTTCATGGTGAAAAAACAATGGCAAATGACGATTTCGGACTAATTTAGATCAGTGGGCACAGTTTAATGGTATTCAAGGCTTTTCAAGACTAATTACCCAAAATAGGTTAAATTCAAGGCTTTTCAAGGCCTCAAAAATGGGGGAAATGAAGTTCCTTTTCAAATGAAGTTCAAAACTTGTCACAAATTTCCAAGCCCTGTATGGACTCTATTATCTATATAGAAGGGATGAAGCCTTTGACAGGGTCTGAGTGACAAAAAGAAAAGAATCCCCGAAAAACTAGCGGGTATGGGGGCATATCCCGCCCCACGGGAAAGTGTTTAAAACTTACGATTAAAATGGTGAAATCTGGAACCTACTTGGCCATAATTGGCCTTGGAATTCAAACTGTTTTAAGACTAACAAATAATTAAAAGTAAAAGTTTTTTCGCTGACAAGACCCCCCCCCCCCCCCCCCACCCCTCCGCTGATTTGGAAAATCAGAGATTTCGCTGAGAAATGGGATCCCCCCCCCCCCCCCACGTCAGCCACCTGCCCCATCCCTCACATGACAGATCAGGAAGCACGTCTATCATGGTTTTATAGACAGGATAATTATTATCATTATATAAAAAGGCGGAGCGGCTTATCCTTATTATTGCTGATTATTACTGCCCAGTAATTTGTCAGGTATTTAATGACGATTAATATGTGTATTGGCCTATCACAGCTCTATTGGATCGATCCCTCTGTGCGCTACCGTGTGTTGGTGCTCTGCGACCCGCTGCTCGGCCATTTCGCACCGCGTTTTCAAACTTGTAACCGGCTAGGCAATTATCCTGGCCAAGATCTAGTATTAAATTGATCAACTCATACTGATGTTTGTCTTGACTTTCTAGAGCGTAGCCTAACTTTATATGTGCATTATTGAACGAAGACACTGCCAAACTAGTTTGTCTTGTAACGTAACAGCCTAGTTAGCGACAGCCAGTAACTGGTTTGAAGCCACCTCTACTAGGGAGGCCAGTTTATAACGTAATATTTAGAACCAAATGCACTGGGGTTGGTACCACCGCTTCACTAGCCACAGTTGGTCCAATGTGTTACTTGGTTGGTTGGTTGTTTGAGTTTTACGTCCCGGCAACATCTAAGGTCATATCAGGACGTGTGCCGACTTGTGACAGTGCGCACTGGTTGGTTGTTTGGTTGTTGGAGTTTTACATCCTGGCAACATCTAGGGTCATATCAACACGGATACCGACTTGTGACAGTGCGCACTGGTTGGTTGGTTTTGGGAGTTTTATGTCCAGGCAACATCGAAGGTCATATCAGGACGGATACCGACTTGTGACGGTGCGCTGTGGGTTGGTTGTTGGAGGTTTCTGTCCAGGCAACATCTAAGGTCATATCAGGATGGGTACCGACTTGTGATGGTGCGCTGTTGGTTGGTTGTTGGAGTTTTATGTCCAGGCAACATCTAAGGTCATATCAGGATGGGTACCAACTTGCGACAGTGCACACCCATGGCTAACCTTGTGCTCGGAATTAATATGATAGGACAAAGACTGGTTTGCACAGTACCAGGATAATGTCAATGTGTGGGATAGCGGGTCATGGTACTGGCGGCCTGGTCTCCCTGTGGGACAGCACTATAAAGTCACTATGAGTGTGCACTGTCACAAGTCCGTACCCATCCTAATATGACTTTAGATGTTGCTAGGATGTAAAACAACAACAAACAAACAAACAATACAGCAGCCCACCTCTCCATCACCACCTTCAGGCACCCGGATGTAGGAGTCGTGCAGAGTGACAACTGTAAAGTTCACTGGAACGTGCATGTATTTCTATATGAATACGGACTGATCTGCAGCCAAGTTTACCTTCGGTCTGACTTTCTCCAGCAGGCGTTCCGGTGGGACGAAATGGTCCAGTTCATGCTGGTACGGGTGGGGGAATTCCAGGCTAGCAGAAAAAAACACACACAGAAAAAAAGACAATAGGTTCAGACAACTACGCAGCTGATTGATCAATTGTGATTTTACACGGCGGAACAAATGACCATGTGTCAAAAGACAGTAAGATTTCTGTCAAATACACAGAAGTAACAACGATAGCAGGTTGGTTGTTGGAGTTTCACGCCCTGGCAACATCAAAGGTCATATCAGGATGTGTATCGACTTGTGACAGTGCGCGCTCATGATGACTTTATAGTGCAGACCCGATATCCCACTCAGTCACATTATCCTGACACTGAGCTAACCAGTCCTTGCCCTATCCTATTAATGGAGGCAACAAGTATCAATTTTACTCCCTAAGTTCTACCTGTTCGGCCACTGCGTCCGGTTTGGATTTATGCTCAGTGTCTTCGCAATCATAACACCCCGAAGAATCTAAGATTAATTGATTGGTGGTTGTTTTATGCCATGTCGGCAGCAAAGGCCATATTCATGGCAAGAAGTGGTAAAACTTGTATTCTGTCCATTTTCGTTTAACCATCACATTTACACAGGGTGCAAAAATATACATTCACATACGAGTCAAAAGACACGTATGAAGATAAAAAAGCTCACAATTATCAAATAAATTGTGGCCAAGGAAAATAAACTCTAGGTAAACGTCATGGCTGGCTCAGTGCCAGGATAATGTGACTGAATGGGATATTAGGTCATGGTGCTGGTGGCCTAGTCTCCCAGGGGGGCGGGGGTCGCCATGAATCAGTACCCGGCCTGATATTACCCTAGATGTTACCAGGATGTAAAACTCCAAACAACCAACCTTTATGTATTCAACCAATGACATTTTTTTATACATTATTAACAATCTTTAAGATTAATTTTGGTACCTGCACTGGGTGCTCCACGGATTTGTCATGCATAGTGTCATGGGAGTGATGAAAATGGGAAATATTGCGCTTAGAGCGGGACTCGAACCCACATCTCTTTGCATTCCGGGCCAGTATGCTAACCATTACACCACCTACGCTCCCTGATGTCACCACACTACCCAGCCCTACCTGTCTATGCGGCTCTTTACCTGAGAGGTCAGTGCAGACGACTACACTCGCCCCCCCTAGATTGTAAGTCTTTTAATGCTTACAATTACATACATACAGGCAGTGCACTTACATATACATACACAGGGTAGGTTCAACAACTATACAGTGTGTAGCTTGTACAGGATCCTGGTCACAGCAACCAGTGTTCTGAATGTGATGAAAATGGGAAATATTGCACCTAGAGCGGGGCTCGAACCCACATCTCTGCATTCCGGGCCAGTGTGCTAACCATCACACCACCTAGGCTCCCTGATATCACCACACTACCCACGCCCAAGTGTCTATGCGGCTCCTTGCCTGAGGTCAGTGCAGACCACTACAATAGTTTAAAAAAACCGTTTGTGTCTCGCCAAGATGCATTACACATTACATCATTTAAATTTGCTCTCATGATTCTAGCTGATGGGAAATCAGAATGTAAGTGTTGCAACACTCACTCAGTCTCCAAGTCCACGATCATCTTAATATTATCCTGCTGTGCAAGCATCAAACTTTCTGCAACAGAAAAACACAACTGTTAGATATTGTCGTGGGGGCGATGAAAATGGGAAATGTTGTGCCCAGAGCGGGAATCGAACCCCACATGTCCTGCATTCCGGGCCAGTGTGCTAACCATTACACCACCTAGGTTCCCTGATTAGTTATTGCTGCCTCTGTGTATTAAGCATGTTAACAAAACTACATCCATTTAATATATCCCATAAAATGTATCCAAAATATGATTTTGCGCTAAAGTGAAAATATGCATCTCAGCACCATGCATGTACCTAAGCCCCCCCCCCCACCCCCCCACCAACTTTGATCTCGTAAGACATAATCGTTTTGGCTTAACTGTAATCAATAAAATCTTGTTTGAATTTGTTGTGTGTGTTAAAAAGATGTTATGGATGTCTGTTAGAATGATGTTACGGATGGATGTTACACATTTAATTCTAACATTTTTTTCAATTTGAATAAGATCAAAATAAAAAAGTAAAAAAACATAAATTGTTCAACTCTGACATGCAAAATATGTAAACCTCCATAGCAACATGGATTCTGCTATCCTTTGAAATGTTTTCACTTTCGGTTTCCATGTCACAAAAGTGGTACAGTTTCTGAGAATACCCATATATATATATACACATATATATAATTTATACATTATATATCATTTTCGTTTGTTTGTTGTCCTAGCAACATCTATGGTCACATCTGGACGGGTACCAACTTGTTTGCAGTGCGTACTCATCGTGACTTTATAGTGTTGCCCCACTTGGAGATCAGCCCACAAGCACCATGACCCGATATTCCACTCAGTCACATTATCCTGATGCTGAGCTAACCAGTCCTTGCCCTATCCTAGTATTGTAGTAATGCCGAGCGCCAGGCTAGGTAGCGACAAGTATAAATTTTGCAAGCCATTGGTTTGACTTGATCGGGATTCGAACTCCCGACCTTCCGCACGGGAGGCCTGTGTTCTACCAATTCGGGCACCGCGTCCGGCATATATCAGTTTCAATAAATATCATAAAGAATTGACAATTAACAAAAACACCCATCCAACTTCGATAGAAGAGACGATAAAAGTAGTTGTGTGACTGACAGTCAGTTACCTGGCGGCGGTTAGGATAGGGCAAGGACTGGTTGGCTCAGTGTCAGGATAATCTGACTGAGTGGGATATCAGGTTATGGTTCTGACAGTCTGGTCTTCCAGTGGGGCACCACTATAAAATCACCATGAGTGTGCACTGTCACAAGTCGGCACCCGTCCTGATATGACCGTAGATGTTGCCAGAACGTAAAACTCCAACAACCAACCTGGCAGCGGCTTCAGCGCGTTCGGCTTCTCCTTAATGACTGGGATGAAGAGTCGCGCCGTGTTGTCCACTTTCTCCTTGAACTTGAGCTGCGGCCGAGTGATGCCCTTCGCCGACAGGAGGCGGTAGTTGTTGAGGGCCCCTTTGGACGCCTAAGCAAGCAGCCAGCAAATGTATTAGTCAACATTTATAGATTTCTTTTATTAATTTAAAAAGAAAATTCAAGTTCATAGGAAATGTAATTCATTTGAACACGGTAAGTTTTACATTGACATTAAAGCTGCACAGTCAGATGGTTTTGAGTTTTTCTCATTTTCTGAGATAAACATATTAGGTTGTTCATTATAATCTACAGGGATGAAAGTGGTCTCCGGGGAAAAAAGCGGAAATGCTGATATTCTCCCATAGGCTTAGCATTGTCAGGGAATCCCTGAAAATTCCCGGAAGTCAGGTTTCATAAATATTGGTATACGCTGATAGTGCTGCGCAGTTTGAAGCATGTATTGATAGTATACGCTGCTAGTGCTGCAGCGTTTCCACCACATATCGGTATACGCTGATAGTGCTGCGGCGATAGAAGCATATAGTGTGGTGCTGCCACCTGGTGTTGACTGTGAGAACCAATATAGGTTGACTAGTATACGCTGCTAGTGCTGCGGCGTTTGCACCACATATTAGTAAAATAACGTATTGGTAGGTTGGGTGTTGGAGTTTTACGTCCTGGCAACATCTAAGGTCATATCAGGACGGGCACAATGTATTAGTATACACTCAAAGCTACAGGAAAAATCCCGGAAATCCGCGAAATCGCGGAGATCTTTCATCCCTGAATCTACCGTACTTTAGTTTGAAGTAACTTTTATTTTAAATCGCTAACTTTTCCTACCCACGCCTACCTGTCTATGCGGTTCTTTTCCTGAGAGGTTAGTGCAGACCACTACAATAATAATAATATGATATATAATAAATTATGCATATATATAGAGTATGAAGAAGGATTGTGTCGGTGGCACTCACCTTCTTGTTCCAGCTTCCACTGATGTACTTGGGTGTGAGCGTGGCGATCACCAACGCTGTTTCCGCTTTTCGCAGCCCAGCAGCTTCGTCCAGGAAGGTGCCCTGCATCCAACAAAACCGCAGTCAGCAAAACCCAGATTCTATTAACACCACCTGAGTGCGACGTTCCACACAGAAGCTTAATTAACTGCGTGGTTTTTATTTTCAGGTACAGTTAAATGCTTAAGCCCCAGTCACATATAGCCGGATGAGCCCCGGATTTTGAGCCGGACCACCCACGGACCAACAGCCCGGACTGTCCCGGACCGCCACGGATAAAATCACTGTTTTCGTCGATTTTTGCCTCGCAGTCACACTTTCCCGGACGAGCCCCGGACTGGGCCGGACCGGCCCCGGACGAGGCCGGACCACCCCCGGACTATCCCGGTCTTACAGGGGCAGTCCGGGAGTGGTCCGGGGGTAGTCCTGGATAGTCCAGGGATGGTCCGGGTCAAACCGTGGCTCAAAATGACTCCGGACCACCCCCGGACAGGCCCGGTCCACCCCCGAAATACCCGGACCACCCCCGGATCGCAAAATACCCCGGACCGCCCCGGATGTTTTAAACTTTTTAAAACATCCAGGGCTGAGCCCGGATGGCACCGGACGAGCCACGGATCAGGGGGTGTCGGCATGGACGAGCCACGGATCACCCCAGATGGCGGTCCGGGGCTCGTCGGGCCCCTGATCCGGGTATGTGTGACTGTGGCTTTACAAAGAGAGAAAAAAATGCATGCAGTAGATCTATAGCTACACAACTGAAAGTGATAAAACAAGGGGAAACACGAGACCATTACTGTCTAGTGGCGAAAACAAGTCATTAGACTTAACAGTTATAGGCAGCATAAATACACCCAACGCAAAAGAAAAGAGAATAAAAAAAAATAAAAAAGATAATACGATGAGTACAATTCGGTATCCGTCCTGATACATCAGATGTTGATAGGGCGCAAAACCCCCTTCATTCAGCCTATGGCATTGAAAAGTTACATTCTAGCACAGATATAAGTCATTTTGTTTGGTAACCCCATCTCCTTCTCCCACCACCACCCCTTGGAAATCATATTCTGGAATTTCTCATCCTAATTTCTGTACGAAAGCACACCGATTGCTGTCGGCTCGATTTAATTTACATGCACAATTAAGTGTACGAAAACTCACATAACTCAGTTTGTTTGTTTCTTGGGGTTTCAGATCCTAGCAACATATGGTCATATCAAGACAGGTACTGACTTGTGACAGTGCACACTCATGGCGACTTTGTAGTGCTGTCCCACTGGGAGACCAGGTCACCGGCAGCATGACCCGATATCCCGCACAGTTATTTTATCCTAATATTGTGTTAACCAATCCTTGTCCTATCCTGTTAATGCCAAGTGCCATGCTAAGAATTGACAAATATCAAGCCCCAGTCACACTATGGCTTGTGACCACATTGAACCAAAGAACCCGCAGTCACTGGCGAATTCCGTGTGACCAAAGCAATGGTTGCCGACCTCTGGCAGACCATTTTAGTTACAAGGTTTTATTGCAGTAGCTGCAACTTCGGTGCAACCAAAATGGTTACAAAGGAGGTTGGCGACCACTGAGGAACATCCCTTTTTTGTGGTCGCAAGTAATAGTGTGACTGGGGTAGAAGCAGGGCAAACTAGTCGTGGACAATTGGTAGTCCTTATTCCAATGCTCTTATTCTATTATAGTAATGATGAGTGCCAGATCAGGTAGCTAGGCTACATGTATAAACTTTTAGGTCAATGGTTTGAATCAGCTGAGGTTCAAACCTCATGACCTGCCACACAAGAAGTGGGCACCCAGCTAATTCGGCCATCTCGTCTGGTTTCGCGTTAAACTACCATGAAATATTTATTGATTGGATAGTAAATTATTAAAAACAAAATAGAACGGCTACAAAAACCAGGTTATATTTAAGCAGGGTCCGTGATATAGAATTTAACGCTATTTTCATTTTGATTTCAGGAGAGAAAAAAACAATGGCGATTTCAGATTAATTTACATGGTGGTTTAATGGAATTCAAGGCTTTCCAAAATGAATTACTCAAAATAGGTTAAATCCAAGGCTTTTCAAGGCCTTGAAATGGGGAAAATGAAATTGAAGACTTTCCAGGCCCTAAAGTGTAAACAAAATATTAAATAATAAAAAATGGATCTCTGGTCAACTCATTTCGCCCGTAAATTTCAAGGAGCCTTTCAAAAATATAGTGTGGATTGTTCTGCAACCATAGCAACCATGATAACTCTAAAACTGTTTGTATTTCATGGATTTTGATTGCAGCAAATGAAAGAGCACCCCAAAATATCCCTAGATGCAAATTGTCCTAAGTGCAAGCATTAAGAACATATCAACATTTTTCATCAACACCATACTAAACAAACTACGGTATGCACAAAAATATAATAAAAAACAAATTGGAAACACCATAAATAAGTTTACAGAAATTATAGGTTAAAGGAAATCAATCCATATGGATTATGACCACTACTGCATAGCGGCGAAAACAAGTCCATGCACTTAACTGCTATGAGCAGAATAAACAATCACCAAATAAAAACCACACCAATTTTAAAAAAATCATTTACAATTACAGGCTATGTATAACCAGGGACAGTTTTGTTTTGGTAGTTTATTGTTGTTTTACGTCCTGGCAACATCTAAGGTCATATCAGGATGGGTAACGACTTCTGACAGTGCACACTCAAGGCAACTTTATAGTACTGCCCCACTGGGAGACCAGGCCACCAGCACCATGACCTGATATCCCACTCAGTCACATTATCCTGACACTGAGCCAACCAGTCCTTGCCATGTCATAATATTGCCGAGCGCCTGGCTAGGAAGCGACAAGTATACATTTTTACGTCATTGGTTTGACTCGACCAGAGTTCGAACCGAAAATCCCATGGTCTATCAACACGGGAGACGGATAGTAGTGGTGTGGGAGGAGAAAAACAGAAATCGCTGGTGAGGTGGGCCATAATAGTAATACAGTCTCATTAATAACAGCAGAATGCTCTCCAGGCAGACCCCGTAATGATTGGTCATAAGCATTGCGCAAAACCTATGCCAACATTTTTATTTCTCCTCAAATTTACACCTATATCAAAAATGTCCCCCGGCCGTGAAAAAAAATGGAAATCCGCTTAAAAACGGAAAAATATCATCCCTGATAACTCACAACTCGCTCCAAAATCTGGTCATTAGCATCCACGAGAATGTCGAACTTGTCCTCCAGCTCAGAAGCGTCGTGGTTGCGCACGATGGAACCCTTCAGCCCATGGTATCGCATCACACCCTGCAGCCTAGACACACCACCAATACAACTTTTTGATAAACTTTGTAAGATGACAATATCAATAACACATGAGTTGACATCGGAACAAATAAGTTTTCGATTTAAGGGTTTCAGCTTGTGATTATCGGAATATATACACATACACTACTAGACCTTTAATTCCACGAATTAAATCTGCATAATATCATATGATTTGAGTTTTTGCCATATTAATATGGAACTTTAACAATTGCGGCAAAAAATATGGATTCATTACATGGTTAGGAAACGAAACACGTAGAAAACAATATTGGATGAGATTATAAACAGACTTGCATTCACTTCAGAGATCAGCAATAAGTTGCAAACTTAGTCTCAGATTGATTGATTGATGGATGCTTTACGCCGTGTCGGCAGCCTAGGCCATATTCATGCCGAGAAATTTTAGTTTTTTGTTCAAACCATCGCCTTTAAATGTAAAAGCAGACAATCAATTATCTGCCAATAGACACAGGGTCTCACTACAGTGCATAATTTATATTACATATGTGAACATGACTGATAGAGAAGATTGTCCTTACGAGCTCAGGATCCTTTTCGCCTCAATATCCATGACATCTCGGAAGCCATCAAAGCTGGAGTAATAGTCGAAGTCGTCGCCTGCGTTCGGAAGTTCATTGGAGGCCTTGGTCGCCAGTAGGAGTGACCGAAGAGCTCGCTATATATAAATATAGACTTATCATAGTCAATGGTTCAAGTATTTTGTATTCCTCTGCAGAACATGCCAGTGCTGATGCATTGGCCATCCAGCTCTAATGTAATGACAATTGCCAACAGTTACTACACACTAAACAAAGCTAGAATATAAATAGACAGGGTGTAAAGTGAGACAGTGGGTCAAAAAAGTTGGAAAATAGGGATTTCCTTGTCAGAAAAATAGGGATAAAATAGGGTTTCTCCCCACAAAATAGGAATTTCTAATAACTGAAGCTATTCCTTGAAATAAACACTATTTTGGTACATTTGCTCTTATAGTTATAATAATTATGCAGCGGCTATTTTGCTGTGAACCAGTTTTACATTTCAACGGCTATATCAGTATATGGCCGTGAATTGTGGTAGGGCCTATGCATGCGCCAGTGCATCAATGATCTAAATACGTGAATATGGCATGAATACGGGAAAATTAATATTGCATGAACACTGAAATATATCTGTGAACTAACAAGATAAACTTTCTATTTTGCTTAATTTAATCAACATACATTTTGGAATATTTAGATCATTTATTTAATTTTTTAAATGATACTGGAATAAACCATTATTTCATGCGTGATCTAGTATAGTATGTTCACGGTCAAATAGCGAACAAAATAGCTTGCCAGCAGATCGCTTTGACAACAAAGCCAAAGTCCCAAAAAGACACAACTGTGCATGCGTACCGCAATTCACGGCCAAATAACCACAGAAATGTAAAGCTGGTTCACGGCCAAATAGCCACAGAAATGTAAAGCTGGTTCACAGCAAAATATCCACTGCATAATAATTAAAAGGAAATATACCAAAATAGTGTATTAGAGGCCATTAAATGAGCAGTGACTTTAAAAAGTAGGAAAAGAGGAAACAAACGATTGAGTTAAAATTTTAATGTATGGTATGATCATTCTGTGGCTATAGACAATGGGGACATGGGCAACTACTGCCCCATATCACTCCTACCTCTGCCAGGCAAGCTGATAGACAAAGTAATGTACAAGCACATCATGAAACATCTAGATAGTGAGAAAATACTAAATGACAAACAGGGAGGGTTCAGAAAGGGATTCTCCACAACAAAACTATATCCAATCTAACAAATGATATATACTGAGAGGTATGAATGAAGGTGAACAGACAACTGCCACATTCATATATTTAGCAAGGCATTCGATACAGTGAATCATGACATACTGATAAAAATGCTAGAAAGAGTAGGAATAAGAGGAAGAACACTAGACTGTATAAGGAATTACATCAGTGAGAGAAGTCAGAGAACAAAAGTAAATGGCAAAACATCAGAAAATATACAGGTAACCTGTGGAGTCCCTCAAGGTTCAGTATTAGGCCCACTCCTCTTCATCATCTACATCAATGATCTGGAGAAGTCCTTAGAGGGAATCAAATTCCAACTATATGCTGATGACACCGTGATATACACAACAAGCAATAGCAGAAAAGAGAACAGAGATAAGCTAAATGAGAAACTAGTAGCTTTAGATAACTGGTGTAACTCCAACATGATTTCCATAAACCACAAGAAGTCGAAGGTCCTAGTGTTTGGCATTGGGGGGGGATCAACTATGGCAATGAGGAGCCAATAATTTTGGGAGGAAAAGTTCTTGATTATCAGACCAACTACAGATATCTAGGGATGAATCTTGATAGGAAACTAAACTACAATGATAACATAAAAGAAGTTATCAAGAAGACAAACCACAAAATCTGGATATTAGCGAATACCAGAAAATACCTAACTACAAATATGGCTATTAAAATCTATAAAGGTATGATACTACCATCCTTCGTCTATGGTGATGTAATATACATGGGGGGTAACAAAAACATGTTGGATAAACTACAAATACTACAAAATAGAGCGCTTAAGATATGTCTGAAGGTGGAACATAGACACCCAACTGATGATCTCCATAGGAAAGCAAGAGTCAAGACACTAAATGACAGGAGAAAAGAACATCTCAAAATAGTAGCATTCAGGGAGACAAGGAAGCCTTGGAGCATGCGGGTAACAAAAAAGGCAACAAGACGTAGTGATGGCCCCAAACTGATAATAAACAGACCCAAAAACTGATCATATGAGAGGAGTACCGGGAACATGAAGGCAAGGGAATGGAATACACTGGGAGTAGAAGAACATCAAGCACTTCTTCGCCACTTGTTTCATTAAGTATTGTTGTGTTGCCGGAAACAAAGGCATCCTCATGAAATACATGCGCGCGCATCTTCACGTACGTTTAGACTGCCAGGCCACGCGTACGGATCATTACGCATTCTCGATGTCGGCGTGACGTCACAACCCCGGAAACTAGCCCGCGAAGGGTAAAACACCGCAGTGATGTGTGCTGCAGCGATGCTATGTCTATGCGGAGCAGTTATTTTTGCAAAATAAATTTAAAAGCTTTCATTGGATCGATTAAAAATATCTTAATGCGGGATTGAAGAGGAAGATCTGAAGTATTTGATTTAGCCTAAGTCTAAGAACAATTTTCTATGAAAGTATTAAAAACAGAGATAATAGTGAAAGTTGGGATATTCTGATTGTCAGTGCCAATGTTAGCCTTACCAGATCATGGCCTCAAAAACTATTTTAGCAAAATAAATTCAAGAACTTCCAATTGTCTGATAACAAAAAAGCTAATGTGAAATTGTAGAGAAAGATCTGAACTATTTAATAGAGAGAAGAGAAATTTACTTTCAAAGCACCAAAAAGCACAAATTACTGTGTCACAGTAATTTGTAGTCTGTGTGATAGTTAGGGTAGTTTTAATGTTGTCTCTATCAAATCAGTCTATGACAGTGGCATTTGTTTTACCCTTCGAGCGTGGTGAGCGCAAAAATGCCCGGATGTCCGACATCGAGAATAGACACGACCGTGACTACGAACATACAACTTTACAAAAATATTGAAGAAAGTACGCAGAATAAAAGGAAAACACGTGTTGACATAATTATGTGAAGTGGACGAGGTGTTGTCCACATTCATCT
Organism: Branchipolynoe longqiensis; assembly: GCA_030323885.1. Taxonomy (NCBI): domain Eukaryota; kingdom Metazoa; phylum Annelida; class Polychaeta; order Phyllodocida; family Polynoidae; genus Branchipolynoe; species Branchipolynoe longqiensis. Next base: position 5,355,616 of record CM059200.1, read on the forward strand.
AGCCTTAATATGCATTTCAACCAACAATATGTTAAAATGAAATACAGTCTGTTTACCGAACAATATGCAGTCACATCGGCGAAACCTGGGATGAGTTCAGGTTCTGTTTGTGTGGGTTCTTTTCCCGAATCATCAGTTTGGTTGGCCATGTTTCTTGTACAGCGGAAGTAATGTCGGAGTTACGCTTGTTATAGGTCAAATGAGCCTTCACATACCAAGAACAAGCTTCAGTTAGCAGAAATGGTGGCGCCGCCTGGCTTAACAAGAGCGCACTATGTGCGTTTTACCATTAGACACTAGGTGGCACCACAACAAACCACTGGTGTCGCTACCCTAGCGGTTTATTAGAAAGGCTTCAAGGCTTTTCGAGACTAATTACCTAAAATAGGTTAAGTTCAAGGTTTTTCAAGGCCTTGAAATGGGAATTCAAGACTTTCCAGGCCCCATACGGACCCTGTTTAAGTATTAAGAACACAATAGACTACAATACAAATACTAGTGCAGTGTAGGCCTCCATGCCAGATACAATATGAGACTTCTATATTAGAAAAGCGTCCACAAGTAGCCTACTGGGCACATATGCATGAAGTGCTTATCTCGGGGATATCCTCTATCCCCCGGTTTGCTATTGTGAGGATCATGGTGGACCTCATTTCATATCTACGAGCGAAAAATGGGTTGGGGATAGCTATCCTCGCTCCTCGCGGTTAATTTTTTTATTTGGGGTTTCCCTCTCGAACCAATCACTTAAAATTTGATACTTATCACCTCTTAGCAAAACACTCGGCATTATTAGGATAGGGCAAGGACTGGTTAGCTCCGTATCAGGATAGCTTAACTGAGTGTGATATTGGGTAGCAGTGCCAGCGGCCTTGTCACACAGTGGGACAGCACTAAAAAGTCGCCCTAAGTGCACACTGTCACAAGTGCTTACCCATTATGATATGACTTTGGATGTGGCTAGGACCTAAAACACCGACAAACAAATAATCAGTGCAGACTACTATTATACTTTATAGCAACAAGTAAAGGATAACAATGTATATACATTTACACACACACACACACACCTATACTTGTTTAACGACTCCCATCACAAAAGATATATAATTATATATATGTCGTGGGGTGATGAAAATGGGGAATATTGCGCCTACAACAACAGGAATCGAACCCACATCTCTTGCATTTTGGGCGAGCTTCTTGGTTGTCCATTTGTGGCGATGACGACAGCAACTCATCATTTGTTGTGGACAGGTCAATCACTGATGAATCCAATTTGTGCTCAGAATGTGCAGTGGCATTTTAAACATGTGTGTGTAGCTGCTGTCGGAGAGTCTGGTAGATGAAGGAGATGAACTTTTTTCTGTTGACACATTTGCTTAGCTTGAGATATATATGATCAGCTTCAAACTATGTTGTGTCTTCATGAATAGAAGCACGCCATGAACTCCTGTCCTTGGCAACTATTTCCCAGGCTGTATTGCTGACATAACATTTTCTTCAGGTTGTATTTAAGGCAGTTCTTGAACCTTTTCTTCTGACCACCTTGATTTCTGCATCCTTTTACAAGTTCAAATAGAAGAGAGCTTTTGGTATTCTATTCTCATCCATGCGGACTACATGGCCCACCCACCTAACTTGTGTTCTAATGACCATGCAGTCAATGATGACCTTGTTTGCCCTCTCTAAGACTTTAGTGCCTGGGGATCTTATGCTGCCACCTGGTATTTATAATTTTCCTGAGACAGCCTAGGTAGAAATTGTTTAGATGCTTAGTGTGGCGATGATATGTTGCCCATGATCTACAAGCATAGAGCAAGGATGTGAGCACAGCAGCCTTGTATACTTGAACTTTAGGCTCCCTGATATCTGCCTATGTGTTTTCATGCTTAAACTATCTCAATGAATACTAAATCGATTACCAGTAAAGAATATATATAATAGGATATAGTTGTTATTAACTAGTCGCATAATTAAAAATATCAAGTGGCTATGGCAAAGAACATAAGATTTACCCCTATTAACATACATACAAAATAACTACTGATACTGCATGTAAGTACATGAATCCATGACACAATATACATATAATATTCCTATCATTACTTTGTTTTTTACTAACTGTGAAGAGACGCATCAGTATCTCATCATAATCATTAGTTAAAATGTAGCTTAAGTTAATCATTTGTTATTGTCATCACTTATTTATTCACATCATGGAGACCAGCTAGATAAGCATTGCTTTTCTGGGATCCTTTCTGTCTGTAAGGAATTTGTATGCATTTATTGTGTCACCTCAGTTTATTGTAAACATACCTTGCAGAGAGATAAAATAAAAGAATTGAATTGAATTGATTAGAGGTCAGTGCAGTCCACTACACACACACACACACATATATATATATATATATATATATATATATGTATATGTATAATACGTATACACACATCTATATACATAAACACATACATATATATATATGTATATATAAATATATATATATATATATAGGTGTATATTGTAAGTATATTGTAAGTATATTTGTTTTATATATTAAACAAGGGTCATATATAGTATATACAATATATGGGTTGCAATCTATGCAATACAGGTGCATTTGTAATTACAAGCCAAACTAAATAATTATTTGCACTTACATAATGATACTCCGTACAAAACTGTGTGATATCAGAGTCCTACCACAGTACTGTCACGTAACTCAGTACACCTCCACTCTGTCCTACAATAGCCTCTACCCCCCCCCCCCCCCCCCACCCCTTCACACACATCTCTCCACACTCACCTGTCACGGTTGCCGAATCGTCAGACCGCAGCTTCCATATGCGGAATGCCGGGAGTTCGAAACACAGCCGAGTCAAACTAATGGTTGACAAAATTGACAATTGTCGTTTATCTCACTTGGTGTTCGGCATTACTGCGATAGGGCAAGGACTGGTTACTCCCCCCCCCCCCCCCCCGGCTCTCCCGCCCCCCCCCCCCCACGTTCACCCGCCCGACTTTAATAAAATTGACACTTGTCGCTTCCCAGCTAGGCGCTCGGCATTAATAGAACAGAACAAGGACTGTTTAGCTCAGTGTCACTGAGTGGGATATTTTTTTATATATTTTGTTATGCTGTGTTTATACTGTTAATAGCGTGTAAGCTCGAGTGCTCGGGCTTGTTTTCAATGCTGGCCAGTTATAGTAGTGGTTTAATCTTATCACACAGTAGGAGGGGATAAGATGTTTTTGTTTCTCACACAGTACCAGGTACATAGTGACTATTTAGTATCTGTAGATGTTTGAGTTTGTTTTGTCATGGGCCATGGTTTCCCAGTGGGACATCACTATAAAGTCACCATGAGTGCGCAGTGTCACATGTGATATTTCTTTAGATGTTGCCAGGATGTAAAACTCCATCAACCAACCCACCCCCACCACTACCCCACCCCACCCCACCCCACCCACAAACTGTAGGACCTTCCCTTTGCAAACACTTCACTTCTTCTTAATTTGGATTTCTGTGTTTGTGTGGTGAGTGTTACAAGTTACAACTGACCTCCCTACCCACCATACCCCCACCCGCACCCGCACCCGCACCCCCACCCGCACCCGCACCCCCACCCGCACCCCCACCCCAACCCCAACCCCCACCCCCACCCCACCCCACTGCTGGGATGTGCCATTTTATTGCAGATGTGTGTGTGGGGTGTGTGTGGGTGTGTGTGTGTGGGGGGGGGGGGGGTAGGGGTCTGATCGCCCTTGCTCGGTGACACCCCCCCCCCTCACCCCCCATCCTCTAGCCCGGCTCTTATCGCACCGTGAGAACCTCCCAGGGCGGTGCCCTTTGATGTAGCCAGGTGTTACCAGGTGAAAAGGCCCACACAGCGGCCAGCCAGTGCCAATAATTCACCAAGTTACAAACCCATGATGTGTCTATCTATGTGTATGCATATATATATATATATATATATATATATATATAAAAATATATATATATATATATTTAATTATATATATTATATATATATATTATACATGCATACACATAGATAGACATATCGCAGCAAGTGATCTATACAAAGACTGCGGAATAAGTACAAAGAACTACTGGTGGTGGCACCACCGTAGGCGAATGTGCCGCAACAAATCAATCTGAGTCCGTTAATGGATGATAATGGATCATAATAATAATAGGAAAATACCTCATACCGAAGATTTATCCACGTATATACATATACTAACTATATATATATATATATATATATATATATATATATATTTATATAATGTATGTATTTGTAAATTTACAAATCCATGATATATATATCATAGATATGCGATGTATAACGAATTATAAGAGTATAAATTATAGGGGAAGAATGTATTATTTATTTTCGGTTGGTTGGTTGTTGGAGTTGTACATCCTGGCAACATCTAAGGTCATAGGAGGACGGGTACCGGCTTGTGAGACTGAGAGTGCACACTGTGGGTGACTTTATAGTGCTGCCCCACTAGGAAATCAGGCCATGGGCACCATGATCTGATATCCCACTCAGTCATATTATCCTGATGTTGAGCAAACCAGTTCTTGTCCTATTAATGCTGAGTGCCAGGCTAGGAGTAGGAAGTGACAAGTATTAATTTTATAAGTCATTGATTTGACTCGACCGGGAACCAAACTCCCATCTCCCACACCGCAGGTCCACGTTCTACCGATTCGGCCACCGCACCTGGTGGTATTATTATTGTTTCCTCATTACTGCGTATTGGTGGAGTGCCACCACTCCCTTTTCTGTAGAGGAATGTATGTACGCGGGTGCCGCCTCCCCATGCCTTGCACCCCACACACAGGATGGATATATGTATAACGTATTATGCGAGTATAAAGATACAGAAGGGAATATTACTTATTATTATGATTATTGTTATCTGCTGTAAGAATAAGATGCAACACTGTACTAGTGGTGCTATCTCGGCCACCTCGCCTCCACTGGATGTTGACCCGTGTCAGTCGGACTGCAATATATATATATATATATATATATATATATATATATATATAATATATATATATATATATATGAGTCAGCCTCACGAAAACGGGCCAATCGGTGGTCAAGTGAAGATGTCGGCATCGCAATTCTTAAAAGTGTAGTGCATTTCTTTGTTTCATATTAAATTATCCTAGAAACAAATCAAGTTGTTTTATTTTCTCGACCTTTACATTCAGGATAAATTTAAAGACTTTCCAACACCTCTGTCAATGCTAAATCATAATTATCCTGATCGACGCCGACATCCAATCATCGATGCCGACAACTTTAACAGATATCGGCGTCGCAATTCTTAAAGACTCGTACATTTCTTTGTTTTATATTATATTATCCTAAAAACAATTCAGGTTGTTGTACTTTCTCGACCTTTACATTCAGGATAAATTTAAAGACTTTCCAACACCTATGTCAATTCTAAATTATAATTATACCGATCGACGCCGATATCCAAGCTCGACGCCGACATTGACCACCAATTGGCCTCTTTTCGTGATCCTGACCCATATATATATATGTGCTATATAAGTGATTATGTGAATATAAATAAAGAATAGTCCCTAAATGTTTCGGTGCTCCTTCTGGGCACCTGCTCGTTTCCCAACACCCCTTATTCTCAGCAGGCCCCCCTGTAACCGGGCACTCTCTCCTCCCCTGGCCTGGGAACCGTCACTAACGGTCTCCCTGCCTCACTTCAAATTTGTCTATATATATATATATATATATATATATATAATATATGTATGTGTATTATATATACGTGTATATATGTATAAACATCTATCCCCTCCCACATTTCACCCCTTCTTCCCTGTATCCCCCCCCTCCTTCCCCCTTTCTCTACCCCCCCCCCCCTCCCCCCCGCCGCCGTGCCTTCCCACTCCCCTGCTCGTCCAACTTCCTGTTTTCCTCTATCACCGCCCTCCCCTTCCTCCCTCCCCCTCCCCTCGCCATTCGCCTCAACCGTCCACTCCCCATTCCATTCCCCCCTCTTCCCCCCATCCCCCCTCTCTCCCTCCCCTACTCCCTTCGCCCTCCTCCCCTGTCCTTGTCCCTCCCTATCCCTATCCTTCCCCATCGTCATCCCCCTTACCCTTCCCCTCCACTCCCCCCCCCCCCCCCCCACATTCCCACTCCCCGGCCTCCCATCCCCCTCCCCTCCCCTGCCTCTCCCGTCTCCCTCCCCAACCCGTCCCAACCCTCCCCATACCCCTCTCCCCCCTCCCCCAGCCCCTCCCCTACCATCTTTCCCTCTCCTCCCACTTCTCCCCCCTCCTCCTCTTCATCCCCCTCCCTTCTCTCCCTCTCCCCCTCATTCTCCCTCTCCCTCTCCCTTTCCCTCTCCATTTCCTCTCCCTCACCACACCCTCTCGCTTTCCCCATCCCTGTCCCCTCCCCTTCCACCTGCACCTCCCCTTCACCCTTCCCTTCCCCTTCCCCTTCCCCTTCACTCCCCTCCCTCCCTCCCCTCCCCTCCTCTCCCTCTCCCTCCCATCTCCATACCCCCCCCCCCACTCCCCTCCCTTCCTCCCCTCCCTCTCCCTCCCCCCTCTCATCTCCCCCGTCCATACTCTCCCTACCTTCCCCATCTCTCCCTCTCCCTCCCATCTCCCTCTCCCGCCCCTTCCCCTCCACCCTCCCTTCCCCTCCCCTCCCCTTCCCTCTCCCCTCCCCTCCCCTCCCTCCCCTCTCCCTCCCCTCCCCTCCCTCTCCCTCTCCCTCTCCCTCTCCCTCTCCCTCTCCCTCTCACTCTCCCTCCCCTCCCCATCTCTCCCCCCTCCCCTCCCCCACCTCGTCTCATACCTCCTTCCTCTCCCCCCTCCCGTCCACCTCCCCATCTCTCCTTCCGTGCTCCCTACATCTGTGACCGAACCCCAATCCGGGTCCCATCAGCCAACCCGTGACGTCACGGCACGGCGGGCTGATTACGTCACGGCCCGATTCGCGTTACGTCACGCAGATGGAGCCGGCGAAAGCGAGGCTGTCAACAGTGACGACGTAAGAACGCGCCGCGAACCGAGCAGCCAAGTGTCGCAAAGCAGGGCGGTTGTCGCAACACGGTAATGGCGAGGGGCAATTGGTGAATGGGGTAATTATGGGATGTTGTGCCGAGCAGCACACTGGGGAGTCTTTAAAGGCCAAGGAGCGAGGCAAGACCAGCAAGGCTTGAGCAGCGTCCAGAAGGATTAAAAACAAGATCAATATCAAGAGAGCTGTGGTCGAGGGTTTGCGAACACAGGAATGGATGTTCATTGAACTTCAGACAAACCGAGACGTGCAATGGATTAAAGGCAGACATACACCAGACAAATGTGCAATAGATCAATGCCCGCCACAGACCAGACAAATGTGTAATTGGAATAAAGTCTGCCGTGTAGTGCCAATGATTTTCCGTTTCAAAATAAGGCAAATTCCATTTCACCAAATAGCAAATTCCATTTCAATTCCGTTTCAGAAAAAAAAAATTCCATTCCACACTGTTTAATTTTATGCTTGATTATGTTACTTACGTATTGCTATCATGTTAGAATTAATTGAATCTTGTCTAATTGCAGGTAAAGAGCTTTCTGGTGACAGAGTAAGAGACACTGAGATGGTGATGGGGACTTTAGCATTCAACTTGACACTGCACTTTTATTATAATGATACCAATTTGAAATAATAATGTAATAGTTAATACATCGCAACATGATCGTCACACAAAAGAATGACAAATATAATTAAAATAAATACTGATGTTAGATTGGAGATCATGGCTATCTGAAATCCATAAAACAGAATATGAAATTGAATATAACATATAAAAGTTAATAAGATATAAATAAAGTCAATAAATATGCATATAAATCACAAAATAACGGAATTCCGCTTCAACTTATGAGTTCTGTTTCAAACTTAACAATCCACGATTTCCGTCTGTTTTCCGCGATCGCAGAAAATCATTGGCACTACATGTGAAATGTACTAATGCATCCCATACACTAGACAGATGTGCAATGGACTAAAGCCCATCACACACCAGACGAGTTTCCAGATTATTGACAAAACATGTGATGTTATTTTTGGTTAATAACAGTGAAAAGCAGTGTAATGCAGTATGACATGTATATTCAGGAATATACTGGTGCAGATGGAGAGTGCGTGGTGCTAGCCTCTCCCCGGATACTATTACTAATCAAAAGGTTGAGAATTGAGGTTTGACAAGACAGTGTCACCACCGGCAGAGTATTTAGGCTTTGGCCCTACACTCCTATGGACATAAAGAAGATTGACATTTGTGTGGGTGTATTTCTTGTGGAACCAGCCAGATTTTGAATAAAGATAATCGAACCCAGTGTCCTTTCTGTTGACCTTTAAAGTTGCATAGTCCCATGATTTTGAGTTTCTGACATTTTTCTGAGATAAGTATATTAAATTGATCATTTTAATGTACTTTGCTTTAGTTTGAAGTAACTTTTAATTGTAATGGCTACCTTTTGAGATATTTGAAATTCAAACATGTGAAAATAATTTTGGCAAGCATGTCAAAACTCTGATACCATAGGCTTCTGCAATAATAGGTTCTATTAAATTGACTCAGTGTTCCATTCTATGTTGCAATAAATACTTAATAAGTGCATCAGTATCTAGGTTAGATATGTAGAATCAAATCTAAATAATTGTTTTGATTTTGAAAACTTGATGCTTGAAAACTTGAAGGATGATGAAAATATCATGGACAAAGAAGATCACCAACAAAGAAGTTCTCAGAAAAATTAAAAATAAGAAAAGCTTGTTTGCCACTATACAGACAAAGAAACTTATTTATTTTGGCCACATCATTCGTCAGAGTTCAATATACCATACATTGTTGGAAGGGAAGGTGAATGGCAGCAGAGGGAGAGGGAGACCAAGAACATCATGGCTTACAAATATTTCACAGTGGACAGGCTTGAATTATTCACAGTCTATCAGAACAGCACACCATCGGGACAAGTGGAGAACCATTGCATCCAACCCTCGACTAGAGGACGGAACTATTGATTGATTGATGCTTCATTGGACTATGCAGCTTTAACTAAGCTTAAGCGAACACTACAAATTCTACAGCACACTACAAATTCTACAGCAAATATAGCCATAGCAAGCCTCTACAGACCCCCATCAGGGGAAATTGAGCTTTTCATTGAAGCCCTAGAGAAGAGCATAAACACCATAAAAAAACTGACTAAGGCAGAAATCTTCATACTAGGAGACTTTAATGTAAATTACAGCAGCAATGATAAAAATAAACTAATGCTGCAAACCACAATCAAAATCTTAGGCCTACAACAGCTCATCACTGAAAAAACAAGGCTAAGTAAAATTAGCACAGCAATTGACCTAATACTAATTGAATACTAACCAACTCAAACCATGCCACTAAAGGGGGCACCAGAAGCTGGGGTATAAGTGATCATGAGCTAATATATGTAACAAGGAAAAAACTAAAAAACACAAATCACTATGAATATAAGATAGGCAGGTCCCTAAAAAACTACTCAGAAGATGCATTAAAAAACATCTGTTCCAAAATATAAACAACATCACACAAAACAGAGATGATGTTAATATCTATTGGGGAAACATCATCACAGAAATAAGAAAATCAGCTGATGAGATGTGTCCCATTAAGAAAATAAAAATACAAAAAAAACAGAACCCCTGGGTAGACAATGACCTGCTAACACTCATCATAGTCAAATGTAAACGGGGTGATAAAGCAAAGCACACAGAAAGTTTAGAAGACAAACTGGCCTACCATATCTCCAGAAACAACTCTCTCAAAGCTGTGAGAACAGCAAAAAAGAAATACCTAATAAAGCAGGACAAAGACTGGGGAAACAATACAAACATATTCTGGAAAAATGTACACCTATTATTCCCCAAAAGTAACAAAGAAGAGCACACAAACTTCCAAGATAACGAAGGGACAATGCTCACAGACAAAGATGCGGCAAATAAACTGAACACACACTTTGCAACCATAGGGGAAAAGCTGTCAGAAAAATTCAATAAAAGATGGGAAAATAGATCAGGAACTGTGCAGAATGAAATCCCCACCTGCAAAACAGATATAATAGAAGTAAAAAAATTAATAAATGACATAGACACAAATAAACCAAGTGGAATAGATGAAATCCCAACCAAAATACTGAAAGAGGCACTCCAAGCCATCCCGGCCACTATAATAGACCTATTCAACATCTTCTTTGAACAGGGGTGTTTTATCTCAGCCTGGAAAATGGCAACCATCACCCCCATTCACAAAAATGGAGACAAATAAAACATGGGAAACTACAGGCCAATATCAATTCTTCAAACCCCAGGCAAGCTCATTGAAAAAGTGTTACATAGACACATAAATGAACACCTGGAAAAAAACGATATACTAAACGAAAGACAAGGAGGCTTCAGGAAACTGAACTCCACATCAAAAACAATAGCTAACCTAACAAATGACATACTGGCATCAATGAACCAAAAACAAGTAGTAGGAGCAGCCTTCATTGACTTCAGTAGAGCATTCGATACAGTAGACCACAACATACTACTGGAAAAACTAAAAACCATGGGCATAAAATCCAAAACCATGGACTGGATGAAATGCTACCTGAACAACAGGCAACAGAAAACAAAAATAAACAATACACTATCAGACAACCAACCTGTCACATGTGGTGTACCCCAAGGGTCAGCGTTAGGGCCACTACTCTTTATAATCTACATAAATGATCTTGGATAATAGTTGCAAACCGAATGCCTACAACTATATGCAGATGACACAGTCATATATGCAAATGGCACCACAGAAGAGGAGGTAATGACAAAACTAAATAAGCTCCTACTAAAACTAGACGAGTGGTGTGAGTCCAACAAAATAACCATCAACACAAGCAAATCAAAAACAGTTCTCTTCTCGCATAAACAAATGCCAGAAAGAAAACTACACTGTAAGCTAGGAAACCAAATGTTAGAAAATGTAGACCATTACAAATACCTAGGCCTTGAGTTGGACAGCCAACTAAACTACAACCTATGTATAAACAAAATTGTCCAAAAGGTAAACCACAAACTGTGGCTATTTGCAAAGCTAAGAGACTACATGACGCAAGAAATGTCAATAAAAATCTTCAAAGGCATGGTGCTCCCCTATTTTGACTATGGAGATGTAAACTACATGGGTGCAAAAAAAGAACTTCTAAAAAAACTGCAAATACTGCAGAACAGAGCCCTAAAAATCTGCCTCAGAGTATACAAGCTGCACCCCACCTATGACATACATAAAAGAACCAAAGTAAAATTACTAGAAAATAGGAGAATAATTCATTTGAAAACATTAGCATACAGCTATAGTCAAAACAATAAACTCCTGACAAAACCACAAAGGACTACTAGAGCAAATAATGGTGTGGAATGCCCAAACGGTAAAGGAACGACAAATTCCTGACCTAAAAACATACAAAAAATATCTGTGCAAAATAAGACTAGGAAACCCCCACTAAGCTGCACTGCAAAAGGGCATGTGATATGTCACGGCCCACCAGCGGGACACCCAATGGAAGGTAACCATGCCAAAAGTAGCCAGATAGCACACCACACAACTACGTACAAGCCTATGATATGTAAATAGGAGTAGGCTAGTCTAGTAGTAAGAGTAGAAAAATAAAACACATATATGCCAAGAAAATCCCAAAAAACTAACATAGGCTACTAACCATAACACCCAACTATATATCTGCTACTGAAATGCAGACAATCAAATACCTTATCAGCAGCGACTGTATGATAAGATAACACCAACACTACAGCTGGCCAGCATTGAAAACAAGCCTGAATACCCAGGCGTATATGCTATGGACAGTATAAATACAGCCTCAATAAATATAAAAAAAAGAATTTTAATTTGTCACCAATTATAGCAGCTCAATGCAGAGTTTGCTCCACGTCTGTTGTTTGTTATATCTAATTCCAGGGAAATCACAAACCCAAAGTTAATATTTAATAATACCCCCATCAAACCAAAGCACTTCTTCCTACGTTCTTGAAAATGTTGCGGATCATGCTCAAACTGTATGCGAACGGAGTGAACATACTAGCAACGTTTTACTAACTTTTTATGAACTGCATTGACGGGCAAGGACGGAAGGGTGATCCACAACTTTGAGCATGCTCAAGATTTTCGGCGGCCATGTTCTACCCCGTTTTAGAACAGGGTCGGACTTTTTGAGAACTAGTTTGGTGTGATAGGTGTGTAAATATATTAAAATAATGCTTCCGACCGAGTGGCGAAGGAGGGAGGTGCATGCTGGTCCCCCCCCCCCCCCCACCCCATGAAAGGGGGGGAGGGAAAGGAAGAACTACTATAGAACTTATTACCCGGGATAGAGGGTTTATAACTATCCATATATATTTATATATATATATATATATACCTCATACACACAATTTACACACCATGCACATCGTGTATGTACCATATGCACATCCTAAGTAAGCCCTCCCTATACTTGCCATGTCAGAGATTTGGCATGTTTGCCAACATTATTTTCACATGTTTGCGCTTCAAATATCTCAAAAGTTAGCCATTTAAAATATGAGGTACTTCAAACTAAAGTAAAGTAGATTACAACGATCAACCGAATATAGTTATCTCAGAAAATAACAAAAACTCGAAATCATCGGGCTATACAGCTTTAAATGGCCGATACACAATTTACCTACTGTACACACATTTGTACACACCATGCACACCACATCCACACCCTACATACCCGGTTTGTTTGTTGTTGTTTTACGTCCTAGCACATACACGGTATACACGGCATGCACGTCCCACGCACCACACACACTGTTTACACAGCCAGCACCCGTTGTATTCTTATGTCACACACTCCACACCCACTTCATATAATTCCTCCATCACCCATACCTACAACACTCCTCCAGCACACCCTCAACGCACCTCCAGACGGGATGGCCGAATGAGTTGAGCGTCCACCTCCCGTCGTGGGATTCGAACCCATGGGTTCGAACCCAGGTCGAGTCAAACCAATGACTTAACAATTTATACTTGTCACTTCCTAACCAGGTGTTCGGCAATATTAAGATAGGACAAAAACTGGTTGGCTCGGTATCAGGATAATGTGACTGAGTAGGATATCATGTCATGGTGCTGGTGGACTCGTCTCCCAGTGGGGCAGCACTATAAAGTCGCCATGAGAGTGTACTGTCAGAAGTCAGTCCCCATCCTGATATGACATTATATGTTGTCAGGACGTAAAACTCCAACAAACAACCAACCCTCAACACACCCACACAGCGCCACACTTCGTCCATACCTCTCTCTATCTCCTCTCCGCTGGCCTTGCTCCTCCCTGATATGTCTGAAAAACGTTCCAGGAGGGGGAGCCCACCAGCATTTCACTTTCTACTCTTACTCTGTCTGTGTGTTTGGCTCGCCGGCTGGTCACCATAGAGCAAATAGACACGGTCCTTTGACTCAACTCTCCTCATTTCTCTTTCCTAGACTCTACCCTTTTTCTCTCTCCCAGGCATACTCCTCGCCCTGACCAGGGGAGTTGTGTGCTTGGGTGGGGCCCTGTACCTTACCGTTTCTCTCGCTTTGTTCTCATTGCTGGAACCGCTTTGTCCCCCTTTACCCGTCTCTTCTTCCCAAACCCTTGCTGCTGGTGACTGGATACGAGTGCTCTACTATCGCCGGACCAAAGAGATTCGGGGCCGCCCCAACGCTTCGCCGTTTCAATGTTGCAAAGATGTCCCCAGCTTCTACAACCATCCCTACTGAAGATTAATCTTCAACCAAAGATTGGGTCGATTTATCGGAGCCTCTCTATAATGTTGCAGTTCTGCAACCAGTCACCGTCGTAAGGTTACAAACAACCCCACAAGCAAGCAACCAACCACACAGCACACCAACACCCTACATCTCTCCTTCCCACACAGTGCACACATCTCCCAGGCCCTATGTACATCGTGCACACCGTATCAACTCCCAAACACGCCCCCCCCCTCCCAACACCTGCACACACGCACACTCCTCCCAACCACCCACACTCATACCCATTACACACCCACAGCCAAACATCCCAGCACACACACCGCACACATCCCCACATCATAATAACCCAACACATTCCCACCGCTGATACTTAACCCACCTGCTCCCACCCACCCACTCCCACCCACACACCCACTCCCCCACACCCACACGCCCACACACCCACACACTCCCACCCACCCACACCCACCCACATCATAACATCCCAACACGCTCCCACCGCACACATTGCCACCCACGCTCCGCACACCTACACACTCCCAATCCCCCACACCCACACACACACTCCCACACACCAACACACCCACCCACCCACCCACCCACCCACTCCCACACACCCACACCCACCCACATCATAACATCCCAACACACTCCCACCGCACACATTGCCACCCATCCTCCACACACCTACACACTCCCACTCCCACTCCCCCACCCCCACCCACTCCCACACACCCACCCACTCCCACCCACCCACCACACTCCCACCCACCCACACACACCCACATCATAACATCCCAACACACTCCCACCGCACACATTGCCACCCATCCTCCACACACCTACACACTCCCACTCACCCATACCCACATACCCACTCCCACCCACCCACACACCCACACATACCCACACACTCCCACCCACCCACACCCACCCAACACGCTCCCACCGCACACATTCGCACCCACCCTCCACACACTCCTACTCCCCCACAAACACAAATCCACTCCCGCACCCACACGCCCACACCCCCACACACTCCCACCTACCCACACCCACCCACATCATAACATTCCAACACACTCACACCGCACACATTCACACCCACCCTCCGCACACCTACACACTCCCACTGCCCCACACCCACACACCCACACCCACACCCACACACACTCCCACACACCCACACACATCATATCATCCCAACATACTCCCACCGCACACATTGCCACCCACCTTCCACACACCTACACACTCCCACTCCCCCACACCCCACACCCCCACCCACACCCACACACACTCCCACACACCCACACCCACCCACATCATAACATCCCAACACACTCCCACCGCACACATTGCCACCCATCCTCCCCACACCTACACACTCCCCCACCCCCACACCCCCACTCCCACACACCCACACACATCATAACATCCCAACATACTCCCACCGCACACCTTGCCACCCACCTTCCACACCTGACACATAACCCACCTACTCCCACCAACTCCTCAAACACACACACACACACACACACACACACACACACACACACACACACCCACACCCACCATCCCCACCACCATCCATGCGGAACGGCGGCAGCTGTTTTACCTTCCTCGAAGTGACGCTACTCTGGCCTCTTTTATCTGTGCCGCCGTTGCCGTCCTCAAAGACAGTACTTATTAATAAAGTATTTCTTGCGGAACCTGGGCCCGCCTTTGATGTGCCGGTCACGCTTCTCGCACCTGCCGCAGCCTCGTTCTGAGCCCGCCCGCCCCACAACCCCCGACAGTCTGCATGGGCATTTCCTGGCACTGCAAGTATAACCTATTCACTGGGACTTAACCCTTTCACCACGTGACCAGGTGTGTGTGGCTGAATCGGTAAAGTGTGAGAGATCGTGAGTTCACTTCCCGGCCGAGTCAAGGTAATGACTTATAAAATTGATACTTGTCACTTCCTAACCTGCTGCTTGGCATTAATACTAATACTAGGATAGGGCAAGAACTGGTTAGCTCGGTGTCGGGATAATGTGACTGAGTGGGATATCAGTGGGTCATGGTGCCCTGTGGCCTGATTTCTCAGTCGGGTAGCACTATAAAGTTGCCATGAGCGCTCACTGTCACAAGTCGCACTCTCACAAGTCGGTACCTGTCCTGATATGACCTTAGATGTTGCCAGGACGTAAAACTCCAACAACCAACCTTCACCACGCCGAAACCGCATGAAACCTGAAAGCACCAATGCCTGACATCCAGTGTCGTCTGCTGGAACTAAATGTCGTCTGCGGTGATTAGAGTCTAAATGTCGTCTGCGTAGCATTACCGACATGGAATAAACCACATGTGGTGTTGTTGGGGGTGGTGTGGGGGAGGAAGTGAGTGAGTTTCAATGGAATAATACTACATTTGGTGAATTTCACTGAGAGCAGATGAGAATTTGTGCCAGAGCAGACGACAATAAAAACGCCACTGGCGACGAGGCGCTAAGTGTTCGGATAGCCATAACTACACATCGCTCCGCCCTCACTGATGAGCCTGATAAGTTGGGCACGCGAATAATAACAATAATAGAAGTTTGTTGGATTTATATTTCGCGCGGTAGGTCTAAAAATGAGACGGGATTCGAACTTGTGTTCTCCCGGGTGTGGAACGCGTGGACGTGTGTTTTTGTGGATGCTGGGGATGTGTTCTGGTGTGTGAATTTGGCGCGAAATTAAGATTGTCGCGAAGTGGGCAGGTGCTTCTCTGGGCGGGTCAGGTGGTTCTGCTATCAAACGGAGGCTGTTTGTTCACAAAGGCCCTCAGCGTGAAGGCATCCATGACGACCAGAGGGGCATTTATTAGCGGGGCGGGGGTGAAATACCCGCGCGGGCTTGAGACAAATTCCAATGGAGTAACACCTGCGCAGGTACTACTACTACTACTAGTACTAGTAGCACTAGTGGTAATAGTATTACTAGTAGTAACTAGTACTACTAGTTACTACTAGTAGTACTAGTAGTAAATGGTAGCACTATTACTATTAGCACTAGTAGTACTAGTAGTACTAGTTGCACTAGTAGCACTAGTAAGTAGTATCACTATTAGCACTAGTAGCACTAGTAGCACTACTAGCACTAGTAGCACTCCTAGCACTAGTAGCACTACTGGCACTAGTAGCACTAGAATCAAGACATATCCAATATCCATATAGATTCTTTCATATATATATAATATCTATATGATATATATATGCTGTATGAGAATTATACGAGTATAATATTTAAAAAAAGAAGAAATTAATAACCCAGAATAGCGCTTATCTATTTAAATGTATATATATATATATATATAAAGAAGCATCTTATATATAGGTATATATAACTTATAAGTTTCTTACATATAGCTTCTTTATATATAGTTTCTTTATACATATAAATATATGTATATTATAAAGAAGGTATATATACGATTAAGATATTAATAACAAACTTCTTTATATGTACACATATATATATGCATATATATATATATATATATATGTATATATATCAAGAAGCTATATATAAGAAACTATTCTGGATGTGTCTTGATTATATAAATAGGCATTTAAATTAATGATAATGTTTATGCAGAGTGCTAATCAATACATGCCTAAAGTAACTTCTCATACATAGCTTCCTTATATATATATAGGCATTTAATTATAATATTCATGTAATGCATTGTCTTTTATTCTATTCTCTCTTTCAGTGAGTGTAGGATACATATATATATATATACCATATATATACCTATATATACTATATATATATATATATATATATATATATCATATACTCCCTGTATATATATAGATAAATCAGAATGAAAGCCCATACAGTACATAAACATTATAACTAAACCTGATAGTATTTCGCTTCCTAGCCAGGCGATCGGCATTATTAGGATAGGGCAAGGATTGATTGGCTCAGTGTCAGGATAATATGACTGAGTGGGATATTAGGTCAAGGTGTGGGCGGCCTGGTCTCCCAATGGGGCAACACTATTATTATTATTAAGTCGCCATGAGTGCACACTGTCACAAGTCGGTATCCGTCCTGATATGACCATATATATGTTGCCAGGACGTAAAACTCCAACAACTAACCAACCATCTTTGAGGTTGACGGAAGTGTTGGAGCTCATCTCTGTAACCCCCCCCCCCCCCACACACACACCTTGGTTGCACCTGCACGGTCCGCCAGCCCCGATGGCGGTCCCCCCGCGAGGAAATGACCCGCCCGCTTCGGCACGTGCCGGGAACGCGGCGATAAATGCCCCATTGACGACACTCGTCGGCGCCGAGAACTGACGAGAGTTGGGCGCCGAGAACTGACGAGAGTTGGGCGCCATTGATGAAAGTCTTTAATTACACCGTGCTTGACTTCAAAGAACGCCGCCTGCACCGGGCCTAGGGTATAAAAGGGGGCCATGGCGCCCAGCCGGCCAGTTGGGGGAACACTTCCACCGGCAGCAGACGACATTTGTCGCGCAGTGTTTAAAGCCACCAAACAACCAGTTCACTCAACAACTATTTAGAAACAAACCACTGGAATGTGAATTGTAATAACTGACAACCTTATAAGTTATAGAGAATATTTCATTTTTTAAATAAATATTCTCCAAAGAAGAAGACAGCAATCGTCTGCTTCTTCCAGTTTAGAATAGAAAATAGACATCATCACCCATAACAAACACTAATTAAGTTGGATTTAATCGCAAATTCAATAATATTTCACTGAAATCTCACGGTCTTGTGCTGAGGAAGGATTTGGAGGATTGCCAAGTTACTTGGAGGAGATATTTACTTTGGGACCGCCTTCCAAGATGATGTCCGGATGCTTCTCGCCCCCTGGCGGGGGGGACCCCTGGGCACATGACTACGAGGACGACCGGCTGTACCGAATGTCGGCAAGGAAGGTCAGTACTCTCATCATGTTCAAATTCCTTCGACCAGACAGGATGGCCGAATGAGTTGAGCTTCCATCTCACGTCTTGGTAGATCGTGGGATTCGAGCTCACGGGTTCAGACCCTGGTCGAGTCCAACGAATGATTTAATAATTGATAGTTGTCGCTTCTTAGTCAGGTGCTCGGCATTATTTTGATGGGGCAATAACTGGCTGGATCAGTGTCAGGATAATGTGACTGAGTGAGATTGTTATCATGGTGCTGGTGGCCTGGTCTCCCAGAGGCACTATAAAGGCACTATCATTTCTATAAAGTCACCATGAGTGCACACTGTCATACGTCGGTACCTGTCGTGATATGACCTTATATGTTTCCAGGACATAAAACTCCAACAACCAACCTTTATATATATGCACACATATGTTTATTTTCATATATATATATATATATATATATATATATATATATATATATATGTGTGTATATATACATAGGTGTATATATTTATATATTCATATACAGTAAAACCTCTCTAAATCGACCGACCATGGGACCGACTTTAACTTTAAGTGGTCCATTTAGGGAGGTGGTCGGTTTAGAGAGTTAGAATATAGTTACATTACAATGGTATTGTTGGGACCCAATTAAAGCGATCGATATAGGGAAGTGGTCGATCTGTGGAGGTGGTCGGTTAGGGAGGTTTTACTGTATATCTATATACATATATAAATATATACGTATATATGCATTTGCATATATGATTATATATACATATAATTGTATATTTATATATACTCATACAGTAAAACCTCTCTAAACTGACTGAACATCGGACCGACCATAACTGTAAGTGGTCCATTTAGGGAGGTGGTCGGCTTAGGCAGTTAGAATATGATCACAATTGTATTGTTGGGAACCAAATAAAACGATCGATATAGGGAAGTGGTCGATCTGTGGAGGTGGTCGGTTAAAGAGGTTTGACTGTAGCTATATATCTATATACAGTAAAACATCTCTAAATCGACCGACGATGAGACCCACTTTAAATGGTCCATTTAGGGAGGTTGTCGGTTCAGGGAGTTGTATTTTTTGTTACAATTGTAATGTATGGGCGATCGCTTGGCACCCAAATAAAGCGATCGATATAAGGGAGTGGTCGATCTGTGGAGGTGGTCGGTTAGAGAGGTTTTACTGAATATATACATATAAATACATATATGTATGCATTTATATATACATATATGCATACATATATATAGATATGTATTTATATATAAGTACATATATGTATTAATACTATTATATATATATATTTGTATCTATATTTGTGAAGAGGCTCATTGGTCGGCACTTGTCCGTCGATTAACTGTCCGCGCTTGTTTGTCCGGCCGATTACCTCCAACTAAACACGGGCAATAAGGACGCCCATTGGCCCCTCAGGGACCCGCCCTCACACTCACCCCCTGCCGAGAACCAGCCAAGTCTGCTGACGACCAACCAAATCTAGTAGGCCCCCTTCCCAGTCTCACCCCACCTCTTCCCCCTCACACCTCACCGCACCCAACCTCACCTCACCCCTCCTCACGTCACGTCACGTCACATCACGTCACGTCACCTCAACTCAACTCAATTTAACTCAACTCAACTCACGTCACCTCACCTCACCTCACCTCACAGCACCAAACCTCATCCCACCTCACCGCACCCAACCTCACCTCACCCCTCCTCACGTCACCTCACGTCACCTCAACTCACCTCATCTCACCTCACCTCACCGCACCTCACAGCACCAAACCTCATCCCACCTCACCGCGCCCAACCTCACCTCACCCCTCCTCACGTCACGTCACGTCACCTCACATCACACCACCTCACGTCATTTCACCTCACCTCACCTCACGTCACCCCACATCACCTCCCCACACCCAGCCCCACCCACCACACCACACCCCACCACCCATCACCTTACCTCTCCTAACGTCACCATAGCCCACCTCACTCCTGCCCCAACTCACCCCACTTCACACCTCCCACTCACCCCACCTCACCCCCCCACCCCACCCCCCCCCACCCCCCCCACCCCCCCCCCCCCACCCCCCCACCTCCCCCCCCCCCCACCCCCCCCACCCCCCCACCCCCCCCCACCCCCCCCCACCCCCCCCACCCCCCCCCCCCCACCCCCCCTCCCCCCCACCTCCCCCCACCCACCCCACCCCCCCCACCCACCCCCCCCACCCCCCCTCCCCCACCCTCACCCCCCCTCCCCCCACCCGCCCCCCTCACCCCCACCTCACCCCACCCCCCCCCCCCCCCCCCCCCCCCCACCTCCCCCCCCCCCCCCGCCCCCACCCCCCCCCACCCCACACCCCCCCCCCCCCACCCCCCCCACCCCCCCCACCCCCCCCCCACCCCCCCCCCCCTCACCCCCCCTCACCCCCCACCCACCCACCCCACCCCCCCACCCCCCCTCCCCCCCCCCACCCCACCCCCACCCCCCCCACCCCCCCACCCCCCCCCCCCCCCCCCCCCACCCCCACCTCCCCCCCCACCCCCCACCCCACCTCACCCCCCCCACCCTACCCCACCCACCCCACCCCACCCCACCTCACCCCACCCACCCCACCTCACCCCCCCCACCCCACCGCCCCCCCACCCCCACCTCACCCCACCTCACCACCGCACCCCCCCCACCCCACCCACCCCACCTCACCCCACCTCACCCCACCTCAGCCCACCTCACCCCACCCACCCACCCACCCCACCTCACCCCCCCCCACCCCACCTCACCCCACTTCACCCCATCCCATCCGACCACATACGACCCCACCCCATCCCACACCACCCCACCTCACCCCACCTCACCCCCACCTCACCCCACCGCACCCCACCTCACCCCACTTCACCCCATCCCATCCGACCACATACGACCCCACCCCATCCCACACCACCCCACCGCACCCCACCTCACCCCACCCCCACCCCACCCCACCTCACCTATACTGGTCAACATCCGGGAGAGGTGAGGTGGGCTGAGATGGTGCCACCAGTACAGTGTTGCATCTTATGGAGTATAACAATAATCATAATAATAAGTAATATTCCCTTACATATCTTTATACTCGCATAATACGTTGTACATCACATATAGACACACATATATATATGAATATATATATATGAATATATATATATATGAATATATATATATGAATATATATATGTATATATATATATATGAATATATATATACATATATATATATATATATACATGTGTATATATAGACTTACACATTAATCTGGTCATGTATTTAAGATGAAATGTATTTTAATTTGAGTGCGAAATTATACTGTTTCATGCACAATTTAAATACACGCAGTCTTTAACTTTTACTTTAAGTGTGCGTATATATATGTATATATATTAATTTATATTATTATCTACGTATTTCTACAAAGTAGCAAAATTAAAAATGCTCTTCCGATTTGGAGCCTGGCGTGTTTCCAGTTTCCGGTAGAACACGCCGGTGGATAATAGGCCGTGACATGGGTGGGCGGGGCAGTCACTATGGTGACCGTCTACAAAGGCAAGTTGATTGACAGGTGGGCGGGGCGCGCGGTTCCCTCGGCAGCTTACCTGGGGTGGTCAGAGCTGACCAGCGGTCAGCGATGCGCGTGATGGGGGTAAGGTGGAGGGTGGCTGAGTGGGTGGGGGGTACTGACAGGCCGCACGTGCAGGAGTGGTGTATGTGCGTGTGAGTGTGTGTATGGGTGTTGGGTGCACGTGTGCATAGGGGTGGGAGTGGGAGTGGGGTGGGGGTGGGGGTGGGGGTGGGGATGGGGTGGGGGTGGTAGGAGGGCGGCAGGGGAGGTGGTGATGGTGAGATGGTGATAGAGGGTTAGAGGGTTAGTGCATTGTGCCACCTGATCCTCGTGTTATGCCTTCAAACGATGCTGAGAGAACCTATATGTGGTGTTATATATATACTGCAAAGAACATTATATAGAACGCTTAGCACTAGCAGTATATATAAGGATTTGCATAACCTTCAATGCAGCCATAGTTATACACAGCCTTTTTATAGTACTGTGTATATTGGTTTACAGAATCGTGTATATAGCATCATGGAGTGTTATAATATATATATATATATAGAGTGGTATATATATATAATTATATATAGCATTATATGTAGTTTTATATATAGCATTATATATAACATTATATAGAGCATTATTAGTTATATATAACCTTATATATGACATTAAATACAACATTATAATATATTATATATAAGTTTTATAACCTTATGTATTGTATTATATAAAGCATTATATATAGCATTATGACTGTGCTATGTACAATGCTATTTATAATATGAATAGCATTGTACATAGGCTTAAATATATAAATAACATCATGGGTAACCTATTTACACCTAATATAGCTCTTACTAGACCTAGTAGAGAGAGCTGAAAGCGTTGCATCCCCAATTAATGGCGACTTTATAGTGCTTCCCCACTGGGAAACCAGGGCACCAGCACCATGACCTGATATCCCACTCAGTCACACTATCCTGACACTGAGCCAACCAGTCCTTGCCATATCCTAATAATGCCGAGCGCCAGGCTAGGATATGAAGCAACAAGTATCAATTTTTGAATCATTGGTTTGACTCAACCAGGATTAGAACCCTACATATGCGTGTATATACACATACATATGAAGAGTTCAGGCGCAAAACCACGTAAATGCCAATCCAAAAATGAAGATTAACATTGGGATCAAACTTACAAAAAGTAATTCCTTTTATATTCCTGATTTGTGTCCATTGCTCCATAACCATATGATCATATGAAAAGTGGAATTAGTGAGAATTAAAATTATTTTCAGCGAAAAATCTTTTATTTAGACATACATGTACAAGTATACCTATATCATAGTATACGTGGACATGTAGGGTACAAACTCAAATTAATTTTTTTTGGTATCGGGTTATAATAAAGGTATGAAGTAAGTAGCGTGCAAGGAGATAATGGAGGGAGCGTGCAGTGTATGTGTGTGTGTGGGGGGGGGGGGGGGGGGGGAGGGGGTAATGTGGGGGGATGGGGGCTCCAACTGCCGATTACCCAGACTCCAAAGGGCCGCTAAACAGCGCATGCGTGTCTTGTCAGTTTTAACTCAGGGAGGAGCGGTGTTTATATTGTAAACCCCATGTTGATTATCGCAACGGTGTACTTCAATGGAAATGCCATTCTCAGCGAGAAATTATATATATATACATATATGTTATATATATATATATACAGACAAATTCCGGGCGCAAGTGACAGTGGTAATGCCGGAAGTTAAAGCTGCATAGTCCGATGAAATATAAAATTTTCAAAACCAAACCAATTATCTAGATTTGATTTTACATATCTAACTTAGATACTGATGCATTTATTAGGCATTTGTTTCTGCGTAGAATGCAATACTGAGTCAATTTAACAGAACGTGTTACTGCAGAAGTCTATGGTGGCAGAGTTTTGGCAAGCTTGCCAAAACTAATTTTCCATGTTTGCACTTAAAATATCTCAAAAGTTTACCATTTAAAATAAAAGTAAGTTTGAACTAATCTAAAGTAGATACTAGTGATCAATCGAATATATTTATCTCAGAAAAAATACCGAAATTCAAAACCATCGGACTATGCAACTTTAAGGTCGGGGCTGGTGGTGGAGCCACCAGTCCCTATATGAGTAAGGAGCAAATACATGAAGAGTGCCCATTGGCTAATAATATAATATAACAATATAATAGAATAATCCGTCACGTGACTTTATACTCGCATAATGCTTATACATCACATATAATATGAAGAGTTCAGGCGCAAAACTCCATAAATGCAAATCCAAAAATAGAGATAAACATTGTAATCGAACCATCAAACATTTAATTTTGTTGCATTGCTGATTTTTTTGTTCATTGCTCCATTATCATTTCATCATAGGAAAAGTGGAATTAGTGATAATTAAAATTACATTGAGGAAATAAATCTGCTATTTTTGGATTGAGGTTCACAGGGTTTTGTATATGTAAGTATGTAAATATATATATATATATATATTAATATATATATATATTAATATATATATACCTATATATATTTGTTTCTTGTTGTTTTAAGTTGTAACAACATCTAAGGTCATCTCAGGACGGGTACCGACTTGTGACAATGCGCACTCATGGCGACTTTATAGTGCTTCCCCACTGGGAACCCAGGCCCCCAGCACCATGGCCTGACATCCCACTCAGTCACATTATCCTGACACTGAGCCAACCAATCCTTGCCCTATCTTAATAATGCCAAGCGGCAGGCTAGGAACCGACAAGTATCAATTTTTAAGTCATTGGTTTGACTCGACCAGGATTCGAACACATGAACTCATGGGTTTGGATCTCCCGATCTCCCAAAACAGGAGACAGATGCTCCACCACGTCTAGTCACCTATATATACATATATATATATATATACATATATGTATATGTATATATATATATATATATATATATATATATATATATAAGTGCAAGCGTGAGTAAATGAGAGTTCATGGCGATAGTTATTTATGCAGGGATATATTTAGCTCTGTCTCACACTCCTAGTCCTACTTTGTCAATGGGTAGCTATTCAAAACAGCTTAGTGTGTAGAACACTTGCTTAATGGTTGGGAGGTATCGGGTTCGATTCTTTATGGGACCGGATAAGATTTGATTCTACATATCTAACTTACTGGTGGCTTGTGAAATCTAAATCGACCGACCATGGGACCGACTTTAAATGGTCCATTTAGGGAACTGGTCGGTTTAGGGAGGTTTACAAAAATTGTTATAATGGTATTGTATGGGCAATCATTTGGGACCCAAATAAAGCGATGAATATAAGGGATTGGTCCCTCTGTAGAGGTGGTCGGTTAGAGCGGTTTTACTGTATATTTATCTCAGAAAATGACAGAAACTCAAAACCATCGGACATTGCAAATTTAATGTATGAGGATTCTTCCTGTAAAGAATATACAGTAAAACCTCTCTATACCCACCCCTCCCCAAATCGACCACTCACCTATATCGATCGCTTTATTTGGGCCCCAACAATACCATTCTAAAGATTTCTAACTCTCTAACCCGACTCCCTCCCTAAATGGACCACTTATAGTGGGTCCCATAGTCGGTCGATTGAGAGAGGTTTTACTGTATATTCAAATCGTATGGCCGGACCGTTAAGTGTTTGTTTGTTTGTGTTTTTGTGGTGATTTTGGTGATGTTTTCCTTCTCTAGTTCAATAAGCATATGGCCAGACCGTTAAGTGTTTGTGTGTTTGTGTGTTTGTGTGTTTGTGTGTTTGTGTATTTGTGGTGATTTTGTGGTGATTTTGTGATGTTTTCTTTCTCCAGTTCAATAAGCATATGGCCGAGAAAAGACGCCGGTACCGAATCAACACAGCCCTGGAGCGACTCAAGTACATCATCCTGCACGTGATGAGGAGGAACGTGAGTACCGTGTATCATTATTAGCAAATACAAGATTCCTCTTAGTGCCTCAAAGTAGCATCGTGTTCATATTCACTCTCTCTCGATGTGTTAATTATGTTATATATTTAATATATTATGTATTTATTATATTATGTAGGAATTATATTAGATATTTATTTTATTATATATTTATTATATTATATATTTATTATTTTATATATATATATATATTTGTATATATATTCTTTTATATATTTATATATATCTATATATATTAATATTTATATTTATATTTACATTTATATTTATATTTTTACAAGATAAATATATTTATATAGTCATATATTTATATAGTCATATATATTTATATGTATTTATATATATTTATATATTTCTATATATTTCTATATATTTGTTTTATATATTTATATATATTTATTTACATTTATATAGATTTCTATATATTTCTATATATTTCTATATATATATATTTCTATATATTTATATACAGTTCTATATATTTCTAGATATTTCTGTATATTTCTACATATTTATATAGATTTATATAGATCTATATATATCTATATAGATTTATATAGATTTATATAGATGTATATAGATTTATATAGATTTATATAGATCTATATAGATCTATATAGATTGATATAGATTTACATAGATTGATATAGATTGATATAGATTTATATATATATAGAATTATATATTTTTATATATATTATATTTATGATATATATTATTTATAAAACATTTTCACAGGTATACAACACCTCCACTTTTTCATGAGCCCCCCCCCCCCCCCTCACACACACACAATGTGTACAAGAAAAATGTTGATATTTTACAATAATCTAACTGACATCTTAATAATTATTAGAAAGCGCACAGAGGTCTGAAACCCCCCCCCCCCCCCCCCCCAAGTAGGCTTGTACGCTTGTAAAAATGTAGAGAATTGTGAAAGGCCCTTAGTTTGAGCAAAGTTTAGTAGTGTCTGTCACACTCGGGCTCATTGAACCCCCGCACACTGGGGCACCCCCCCCCCCCCCCCCCCGCACACACATACCCCATTAATGCCCAATTGACAGACAACACACCGGAAACCGTCCCCCCATCCACCCCCACCCCCACCCCCGCCCCCTCAATGGTCAGGTACCCATGCCCGGCCATCAGGCTTTATAGCATTAACTAGTATACAGCTCTCCGCGATTCAATGGTCAAAGTATTAGTAACTATTAGTAACAAACTATTAGTAACTAATATATAATAGTAACAGTTCAATATGGACTAGTAGTAATAGTATTACCCATCCATATTGAACTCTTCCCTGATGCTTGTGTTGGTATAATAACTAAATAAACAATTGTGTTGTTATTTATCACAGCTTTGTATAAAATAGATGGTCAACATTTAAGGATGACATTTAAAGTACAGCTTAGCTATTGTTATGTTTGATACACAGAGTAAAACCTCTCTAACCGACCACCACCACCACAGATCGACCACTCCCCTATACCGATAGCTTTATTTGGGTCCCAAATGATCGCCCATATAATATACCATTGTAGCGAAATGAAAAACTCCCTAAGCCGACCACCTCCCTAAATGGACCATTTAAAGTCGGTCCCATGGTCGATCGATTTAGAAAGGTTTTACTGTATAACACTTTGCTGGTTTTAATGTTTTAAAATATCTGATTTTTTTTTATCACAGCCGGAGCATTTTGACAAAATGGAGAAAGCGGACATCTTGGATTTGACAGTCAAGTTTCTGAAGGCGGTCGAGCGTCATGAAGGCCTACCTGGTAAGTTTGCATTTTTACTTAGAGTCAATGGCCTTAGAGTCAATGGCCGAATGAGTTGAGCGTCGGTCTCCCGTTTTGGTAGATTGTCGAAAAATTTATACTTGCCGCTTCCTAGCCAGGGGCTTGGCATTATTAAGATAGGGCAAGGACTAGTTGGCTCAGCGTCAGGATAATGTGTCTGAGTGGGATATCAGGTCATGGTGCTGGTGGCCCTGTCTCCCAGTGGGGAAACACTATAAAGTCACCATGGGTGTGCACTGTCACAAGTCGGTACCCATCCTGATATGACCTTAGATTGGTTTAGTTGTTGGAGTTTTAGGTCCATGCAACATCTAATGTCATATCATTTCCATTGTGTCAGTGTAACTATATGCTGAATAATATTGATCGTATACCATTGTGTCAGTGTAACTATATGCTGAATAAATATTGTGTGAATGTACTGGCAATGCCTGTTGATATACTGTATTCTTCAACCGACTCATTATATATACACATATCCTTACTTTTGGCGCCACCTGTCGGCATCCCTCCACCATTACTCGGTACATTCATTTTTCTCAGTCGGAACCCAAACCAATACAACAATGCACTTCTCAATTATTCAGGAATTTAGGTTCATGCACCCATGCGTATTCGATTCACATAGACATTATTACTCACAACACCACTCATACTCTGTAATTCCCAGGTGCACGCCCGCCGCCAGCGCACTCTCACCATCGCATTTCCGGTTCTGGTACTGGTTCCACTTCCGCCGGACCCAACCTCCCCGCGACGCCGCGTCTGTCTGCTCAGCCAAACATCCGGGTCTACCAGGATTCCCCCCAGATGCCGCTTCCGGCTCCGGCGTCTCCGAGTAGTTCTCAACCCCGCCACCAGGGCGTCAGCAAGGGACGCGCCGCCTTTCCGGGGCTCAAGACACGCAGTGGAAACATTCCAAGTGCGGTAGTGCGCGCCACCCAACAGGAATCTGATGTCACTTCCAGGTTTGCCAGCATGAAGCCTCGCGCTTCGAGTTCAACAACAACGCTGAGCTGTTCACCCATGAAGCGCATGGCGACTGCGTCCGAAGGACTTCCCGGTGCCAAGAAGCTGAGGGTGTCCTCTGCGTCATCTGCGCCAAGCTCGGCTGGGTCGGCCAGGGACTTGGGCTGTGAAGAGAGTCTGCAGCCATTCGGACATAACCTCGAATACCGGGTTCACAGCGCGTTCCACTTCCAAGGTTATCGCGACAGCGATCATATCCCACCGCCTCCACTGTTCCATCCGATCCCGAAGCACTTCACACATGGCCAGGCTTCTTCGACAAGCACTCGGCCATCTTCCAGCGTTAGCAGTTTCCCCACTTCCACTTCCACTTCAGAACAAATTGCTGGTCCTTCGCTTTCAACGAAAGACGCTTCTGCTAAAGCCACTAACACTTTCGCGGTGAAGCCGCTCTCCTCAAAACCGCCTGGCATTGTCAGTACTTCTTCTAAGACTTCGGAGCTGACGATAGAGATACCGGAAGTGGACATCCGGATGGCAGTTCCCCCTTTGCAGCCACTCCCTAGAGTCCTACAGGTGTCCCCACCGGATTTGCTCCCAATGCCACTTCCGCTTCCGGTGTCTCAATCTGGTGGGATGTGGCGACCATGGTAGTGTAGAGAGGTGCACTAGTAGTGTAGTGAGGTACACTGGTAATGTAGTGAGGTGCACTGGTAGTGTAGAGAGGTGCACTGTTAGTGTGGTGAGGTGCACTGACCTCCCAGGTGGAAGTGTCACATACACAGGTAGGCGTGGGTAGGTTGATTCCAGGCTAATAATTCACACTATTCACGCCGCGGCCATGATGAAACCAGACCAAGGCCACGTACCCGTCTGTGAAGCGCCGCTGTATGAAAAGTCATGCAAATACTTTTTTGTCGACCAATACCTGTTGAAATCACTCAAATCTGAGGGTATTAATTTGTTAAATTACCATATTTATCTTTGCATACCTGTTTTCTATCTATTTGCCAATGTTCACGAAGATTGGGTGACCCTTGCATGGTGCTTTTCCCATTCTTTAACTACAATCTGACTGTCAACTTAAAGTCTGCATAGTTATGGTGGTATCATGTACCATGCAGCACTGTCACTAGGGTCAGCGTAGTTATCTGTGTAACACAGTTAAACAACTAGTCTTAGTAATTACAAATTAATAAAAGCCTTAAGAGGGTTAAAATATATTTTAAAAATATATATTAAGAAAGTTATGCAATTTTGAATTTAAGAAAAGATTGGCAACCATGGTGAGTGACTTTGTTGACATTGCCTACTGAAATGCATCTGATCATCACTCAATCTTCATGAAAATTGACCAATAAATAGAAAAAAGGTGTGCAAATATGATTATGATAGTTTCAAAAGTGAATATCTTCAAATTTTACTCCTTTAATTTATGTATTAGTTCATATACATGGGCAGACAGTAGTGTCTTATGGCCATTTCCAATACCGACGCTTACTCAGACTCGTTCTGATGCCGAATTAGGTCACGTGTGAATAGTGAGAATTAGGATGCTAGTCCCAGAAGGCAGATATGTGGGTTCGAATCCCACTCTAGGTGCAGTGTTTCCTATTTGCAAACACGCCCCACTACATTATTCCAGGTTAGTGTTAGTTTATTACTGAGCAATGTCTGCCCATGCGATTGACTTCTTAATTATTAATAATATATAACCTGATGTTATATATACACATGTATATATATAGTGTGTGAAGTGAGAACTTTGAATACAAATTAGAGGACCTGCTACATCACAGAATAAATGAATGATTTGTTTTTAATCTAAAACAAATCACTTTTACTATCCATCATGATTGCCGCCAATCATGACCATACTGCATTCGCAAAGGGCAATTCTACATCCAGGCCAATGTTGTACTGATGAAGCAGGTGCCCTCAATTAGATTAGACAGTTAAATGAGACAAAAACAGTTCATAGATTGACAGAATGTGACTCAACACCACGAAATGAGTCACGTTGCCTCAAACATAGGAACTGAGATAAGGACATATTCAGTTAATGGCATATTCAGAAAGAGCAGAGTGTCAGCTTTAAATTAATGCCAAATGTATTCTTCTAGGATGAAAATTGACCAAATTATTACCAAAAATAGAGCCAAACATTCTGTCATGCATGAAAATGACCTATCTTAGAAAATTGACTTTAAAGTCAAAGCATAGGTGTGAACAACTTGAATGCACATTACAAAATACGTTATACAAGTACTTTTTCGTCGTGTTATAAACATAGTTTTATCAAGTGGATATGAAAACATACTCAGTAAAGGCAAGTTTTATGGGATTAAAAAAAGAAACGTCACCCACGTAAACTTTGACGGCCTATTACTCAAAATGCATAGGTGCACAACCCAACTCATTTTGAGGTGTCGGGTCACAAATGTATACATGGCAGGAGTTCGACGATCACGGGGCACTATTGAAAACAAGTGCTAATGTAGTTGTACCCTTTATAAGTTGCATCCACTGTACATATGTGGCTACTTTCCATTTTTATATGCTGTATAAGCCATTATATGAATATAATAAGCCAGAAGATTCATCTACTCCCCAGCCACTAAGTCACCCACTCATTAAGTCATCTACTAGTGCCTCATGACCTGAGCATGTGGCGCCACCTTCTCGCCCACGCCTCAGCGGCCGTTGCTTTCACTCACTGTACCACTGAAATCTGTTGATACAGTTGTATGAATTACTTCGATGTGAATTGCTGAACCGATTATGCTATATTATCGCATGCTGGGTTTCTCCTGTACATTCTGTAAATACCGCCTCAGCGTCTTAGTTTGAGTCCTTCTAGATAATTCTGCTATTAAACTTAAAGCTGCATAGTCCGATGAAATATCATATTTTCAAAACCACCCAATTATCTAGATTTGATTTTACTGAGTCAATGTAATAATACAATATAACCTGTTACCGCAGAAGCCTATGGTGTCAGAGTTTTGGCAAGCTTGCCAAAATTAATGTAGCGTGTTTGCACTTCAAATAGCTCCAAAGTTAGCCATTTAAAATAAAAGGTACCGCAAACTGCAGTAAGACAGATTATAATGATCAACCTGATATATTTATCTCAGAAAATGACAGACAATCAAAGCTACCGGACTATGCAACTTTAATGTCGATGAATAGAGTACATAATCTGTGATATTATTATACTGTATCATCAAGAAGACAGGTTGTTTGTAGTTAACCTGGAATTTGCTTAAATTATGAAAACTATATGGACTGAAATTGTTTATATCAAATATGTTGGCTATTCTTGAACTCAGGCAATTGTTGAAATTTCAGTGATGGTGATTATACATGAACTCGATCAATTGCTGAAATATCAGAGATCTTGGTTATACATGAACTCGGTCAATTGTTGAAATATCACTGATATTGGTTATACATGAACTCGGTCAATTGTTCAAATATCACTGATATTGGTTATACATGAACTCGGTCAATTGTTGAAATATCACTGATATTGGTTATACATGAACTCGGTCAATTGTTCAAATATCACTGATATTGGTTATACATGAACTCGGTCAATTGTTCAAATATCACTGATATTGGTTATACATGAACTCGGTCAATACCTGAAATATCACTGATATTGGTTATACATGAACTCAGTCAATTGTTGAAATATCACTGATATTGGTTATACATGAACTCGGTCAATTGTTGAAATATCACTGATATTGGTTATACATAAACTCGGTCAATAGCTGAAATATCACTGATATTGGTTATACATGAACTCGGTCAATTGTTGAAATATCACTGATATTGGTTATACATAAACTCGGTCAATAGCTGAAATATCACTGATATTGGTTATACATGAACTCGGTCAATTGTTGAAATATCACTGATATTGGTTATACATGAACTCAGTCAATTGTTGAAATATCACTGATATTGGTTATACATGAACTCGGTCAATTGTTGAAATATCACTGATATTGGTTATGCATGAACTCGATCAATTGTTGAAATATCACTGATATTGGTTATACATGAACTCAGTCAATTGTTGAAATATCACTGATATTGGTTATACATGAACTCGGTCAATTGTTCAAATATCACTGATATTGGTTATACATGAACTCGGTCAATACCTGAAATATCACTGATATTGGTTATACATGAACTCAGTCAATTGTTGAAATATCACTGATATTGGTTATACATGAACTCGGTCAATTGTTGAAATATCACTGATATTGGTCATAAATGAATTCGGTCAATTGTTGAAATATCACTGATATTGGTTATGCATGAACTCAGTCAATTGTTGAAATATCACTGATATTGGTTATACATGAACTCGGTCAATTGTTGAAATATCACTGATATTGGTTATGCATGAACTCGATCAATTGTTGAAATATCACTGATATTGGTTATACATGAACTCAGTCAATTGTTGAAATATCACTGATATTGGTTATACATGAACTCGGTCAATTGTTCAAATATCACTGATATTGGTTATACATGAACTCGGTCAATTACCTGAAATATCACTGATATTGGTTATACATGAACTCAGTCAATTGTTGAAATATCACTGATATTGGTTATACATGAACTCGGTCAATTGTTGAAATATCACTGATATTGGTCATAAATGAATTCGGTCAATTGTTGAAATATCACTGATATTGGTTATACATGAACTCAGTCAATAGCTGAAATATCACTGATATTGGTTATACATGAATTCGGTCAATTGTTGAAATATCACTGATATTGGTTATACATGAACTCAGTCAATAGCTGAAATATCACTGATATTTGGTTATACATGAACTCGGTCAATTGTTGAAATATCACTGATATTGGTTATACATGAAGTCAGTCAATTGTTGAAATATCACTGATATTTGGTTATACATGAACTCGGTCAACTGCTGAAATAAAAAGCCATATTTATTACATGCAGCCTTATGTTTTAATTTAATTTAATCCACTAGATGATATAGAAAACTACATTTGACGTGGGAAGCTGACATCATCTAGATATTTAATTCAGTGGTCTTTATAACTATAAGTAACATATGAATATAAACATATAAAACAACCTCTGGGGGGTGGAGCTAAATAGCTCCTCTCCAGGGTGCTTCCAACAGTACCCAAAGACAGGTCTTTGAGGTGACACTGGCCTTGATATCTTGAAAAACTTGAAAACATTTAACATCAAAGACGAACCTTGTTACCGATCCATTGTGTTTTGTGTGATTCTCATTTTTCTCTCTCCATACAATTAATACTTTTACTTGTTTGTTGTTTTACGTCCTAGCAACAACTAAGGTCACATCAGGGCGGGTACCGACTTGTGACAGCGCGCACTCATTGCGACTTTATATTGCTGCCCCACTGGGAGACCAGACTGCCAGCACCATGACCTGATATCCCACTCAGTCATATTTTATTGACACTGAGTGAATCAGTCCTTGCCCTATCCTAATAATGCCGAGCGCCTGGCTAGGAAGCGACAAGTATCAATTTTTAAGTCATTGGTTTGACTCGACCAGTGTTTGAACCCACAAACCCATGGGTTTGGATTCCCAGATCTCCCAAAACAGGAGATGGACGCTCAACTCATTCGGCCATCCAGTCTGGTCTCCATAAAATACTTAATTCATCGAAATAAAAATTATTTTGTTAAACCAATTCTTATTCAGGAGCGACCAGACGGGCTGGTCGAATCGGTAGAGTGCAGGCTCTCCGTGCGGAACCCAGCTGAGTCAAACCAATGACTTATAAAATTGACGCACCAATTTTGTGGATTGACGCACTGTGCTTCCACCTCACCAGAGCAGGGCCAGAATCCATCATTGGGGATCTGCTGGCTCCCAGCACCGGCATCTCTGAATAATCATTTTGTCCGTGCTTCAAATGCAAGAATACAAAAATCGCTCAAGTGAATAAATCCCGATAGCACGATTTTAATCAGAGAACTCAATCGTGTATATTTAAAGCTGCATAGTCCGATGAAAACATCAAATTTTCAAAACCAAAACAATATCTAGATTTGAGTCTACATATCTAACTTAGATAACGTGCACTTTCAAAATATTTGTCTCCACATAGAAGGGAAATATTGAGGCAATTTAATACTAATAGAACCTGGTACTGCAGAAGCCTATGGTATAAGAGTGTTGATGTGCTTGCCAAAATTAATTTTGCATGTTGGCATTTCAAATATCTCAAAATTTAGCCACTTAAAATAAAAGTTATTTCTAACTAAAGTAAGGTAGATTATAATGACCAACCTAATATATTTATCTCAGAAAATGACAGGAAGTCAAAATCATCGGACTATGCAATTTTTAATCAATAAGTGCAACAATAAAAAAAAATCGCTCAAGTAAATACATCCTGAAAGCATGATTTAATCAGAGAATTCAATCTTGTTTATTTAATTAACTACAATCATGGTAATATTTTAGGAGAACAATGCTTTCGGAACAGAACATTCCCACCGATTCTGGTTTTCAGAGACCCGTCAGAACGAGCACCAAATTGTGTAAATCATGGCACCATAACTTTAGTTTATTGCTCGTCTATACATTGTGCACACATGTGAGCAGGTGGAATTCTTGTTTTGGTTTTGAATTTAGTTTCTGTAGTTCAAGGCAAAAAATATTATTTAGCACTTAGTGACCCACTTCTGAACAATTTATTCCTATCTCATATTTCTTGTGAACTTAGAGCTGCATAGTCCGATGAAGCATCACATTTTTAAAAACCAAAACAATTATTTAGATTTGATTCTATGTATTTAACTTAGATAATAATCCAATTACAGTACAACCCCGTTAAACCAAGGTGAGTTAAACCAAATGATCGGTTAATCCAAACTTTTTTTCGGCGGCCCAGAAAAATACTCAGGTATATATATATATACATAAAAAACAATAATCAAAGTGTCCACATACATTGTATATTACATTCATAATTCGCTACACTCGGTTGCAGTAGGAAACAGAGACAGAGACAGATATGGATTAATAGAAATTTAATAAAAACAAGTCGGGAACCAAAATAGGTCCAGCAAACATTGAATCAGGCGGCTACTATGGCCGAGAATCAGGCACTGACTGGATTGCGCTACCAGATGGAGTGAGTTCTTGAAATGTGAGTTCATGGTAGAGCAGGTCGGGAATCAGCGCTCACCCAACATCCGGGCAAGCGCTGATGGAGCATCTTTTATCTCGAGCGAAGTCAACAGTAGCAGCGGTGAAAGCAGAGTGACGGTAAGCAAGAAATACAGCACGAGGAAAGTTAATAATAGACCAACTTCGTGAGCAAATTTCCCATGTTAGCC
Organism: Branchipolynoe longqiensis; assembly: GCA_030323885.1. NCBI lineage: Eukaryota > Metazoa > Annelida > Polychaeta > Phyllodocida > Polynoidae > Branchipolynoe > Branchipolynoe longqiensis. The sequence continues at coordinate 5,392,148 of CM059200.1, forward strand.
TCCGACCAACATGCACAATGCACCCGTGTTTTTGCCAAAGCCAAGTCAAAGTCGAAGCCAAAGCTCGGCTAAAGCAATGATTGGTTAATCCAAACAAATTTCTAGGGTCCCTTCAAGTTTGGTTTAACGGGGTTATACTGTATTGGGCATGCTTTGCCATATAGAAGGAATACTGATTAAATTTAACAGAACCTGTTTCTTCAGCAGAAGTCCAAGGTGTCAGAGTTTAGACGTGCTTGCCAAAACTAACTTTACATGTTTACGCTTCAAATATGTAACAAATTAACCATTTAAAATGAAAGTTACTTCAAACTAAAGTAAGGTAGATTATAACAATCAATTTCATATATTTATCCCAGAAAAATGACAGAAACTCAAAACTATGGGTATGGTATGGGGTGTTCGTAACCTTACGACGGTTACCGGTTGCAGAACTGCAACATTTATAGAGAGGCTCCGATAAATCGGCCCAGTCTTTGGTTAAGACATGTCTTCTGCGGGTGAAGTGGTCTCAGAGGAAGTGGTGTGAAGGCTGGGACATCCTTCAAGACGTAGTGGGCGGCGGGGCGCCGGGTGGCAGCGGATCTCTCCGTGCCGTCTGTTTGTAGTAAATCTGTATGGTGTCTGTAGTGTAGCACTTGCATCCGGTCAGCAGGGGTTCGAGGAAGGCGGGCAAAGGTGGGAGCAGCGGTCGTTCCAGCAACAAGAACCAGACAGAGAAATGGTAAAAGGTCAAGAGCCCCACCAAGAACACAACAACCCTGGTTAGGGGAAGAAGTGAGCCTGGGGAAGAAATCGAGTGGGCAGATCTAGGAAAGAGAAATGAGGAGAGTTGAGTCAAAGGCCGTGCCTATCTGCCCTATGGTGACCAACCGGCGAGCCATAGACACGGACAGAGTAAGGGTAGAAAGTGAAAATGCCGGCAGGCACCCCCTCCTGGAACTCTTTTCAGACATATCAAGGAGGTGTCCGGCCGGCGGAGAGGTGATAGAGAGAGGTGTGGACGAGGTGCGGTCCGGATAGCAAGTCAAAACTATGCCACTCCAGAACACTTTGTACAACTTTCCGTGCTGTCCGGTAAACGGTATACAGTAAAACATCCCTAATGCCTAGTACACACCTCCCGTATAGGATTCGCGCACTAAAACTCGCGACTCAACCCGACCCGCTTAAAACTGAAAACGGGCCGATTCGTTTTTCGAATCGCGAATCGCAATCGTAATCGGCCGCTTTTAGCCCGAAAAACTGAGTTTTATACGCGAATCGCAATTGCTAGGTGTGCGCGGGGAGCGCACACCAAGCGATTTTTGTGGGCGAAACGGGCAGTTTTCGATCGTATACGGGAGGTGTGCGAGCACAAACGGTAGGTGTGTACCAGGCATTACCGACCTCCTCTACAGATCGACCACTCCCCTATATCAATCGCTTTATTTGGGTCCAAACAATACCATTGCAACCATATTCTAATTCCCTAAGCCATGAATATGGCCTATGCTGCTGACACGCCGTAAAGCAACCACCACCCTAAGCCGACTACCTCCTTAAATGGACCACTTAAAGTCGGTCCCAAGGTCGGTCGATTTAGAGAGGTTTTACTGTATATGGCAGTGGAAATATTAAGGTGTTCATCCTTTTGTTGCAGTAATAATTGTGATGTTTGTAATACTCTGTGATGGAAATGTTCGGGTGTTCATCCTTTTGTTGCAGTAATAATTGTGATGTTTGTAATACTCTGTGATGGAAGTGTTAGGGTGTTCATTCTTTTGTTGCGGTAATAATTGTGATGTTTGTAATACTCTGTGATGGAAATGTTAGGGTGTTCATTCTTTTGTTGCGGTAATAATTGTGATGTTTGTAATACTCTGTGATGGAAATGTTAGGGTGTTCATCCTTTTGTTGCAGTAATAATTGTGATGTTTGTAATACTCTGTGATGGAAATGTTAGGGTGTTCATCCTTTTGTTGCAGTAATAATTGTGATGTTTATAATACTCTGTGGTGGAAGTCTTAGGGTGTTCATTCTTTTGTTGCGGTAATAATTGTGATGTTTGTAATACTCTGTGATGGAAATGTTAGGGTGTTGATCCTTTTGTTGCAGTAATAATTGTGATGTTTGTAATACTCTGTGATGGAAATATTAAGGTGTTCATCCTTTTGTTGCAGTAATAATTGTGATGTTTGTAATACTCTGTGATGGAAATGTTAGGGTGTTGATCCTTTTGTTGCAGTAATAATTGTGATGTTTGTAATACTCTGTGATGGAAATATTAAGGTGTTCATCCTTTTGTTGCAGTAATAATTGTGATGTTTGTAATACTCTGTGATGGAAATGTTCGGGTGTTCATCCTTTTGTTGCAGTAATAATTGTGATGTTTATAATACTCTGTGGTGGAAGTCTTAGGGTGTTCATTCTTTTGTTGCGGTAATAATTGTGATGTTTGTAATACTCTGTGATGGAAATGTTAGGGTGTTGATCCTTTTGTTGCAGTAATAATTGTGATGTTTGTAATACTCTGTGATGGAAATGTTAGGGTGTTCATTCTTTTGTTGCAGGATTAATCGTTATGTTTTGTCAGGCTCTTTTTATTACGATAAATGCTAGCTGATGTAGTTAATTGGTGCTCCTTTTAAAAGAGGCTTTGATAATCTGCCGCACCAAAGCGAAGATGGGGTGGTGGGTGGGTGGGTGTGGGGGGGGGGGTGTGCGTGACGTGGGAGGTGAGGAAGGGCAACATATACTGATAGTGATATAGTTGTATAGTTGTGTGAGGGCGGTGTCCACAGAAAGGAGGGAGCAGGCGAGATGTGACAGGTCAATGCTGTAGAGAATGGTGATGGCAGAGTTGGGATATATTCAGGGGAGGGCGGTGTCCACAGAAAGGAGGGAGCAGGCGAGATGTGACAGGTCAATGCTATAGAGAATGGTGATGGGAGAGTTGGGATATATTCAGGGGAGGGCAGTGTCCACAGAAAGGAGGGAGCAGGGGAGATGTGACAGGTCAATGCTATAGAGAATGGTGATGGGAGAGTTGGGATATATTCAGGGGAGGGCGGAGTCCACAGAAAGGAGGGAGCAGGTGAGAAGTGACGGGTCAATGCTGTAGAGAATGTTGATGGGAGAGTTGGGATATATTCAGGGGAGGGTGGTATCCACAGAAAGGAGGGAGAAGGTGAGAAGTGACGGGTCAATGCTATAGAGAATGGCGATGGATGGTTTGGGATATATTCAGGGGAGGGTGGTGTCCACAGAAAGGAGGGAGTAGGTGAGAAGTGACGGGTCAATGCTATAGAGAATGGTGATGGGAGAGTTGGGATATATTCAGGGGAGGGCGGTATCCACAGAAAGGAAGGAGTAGGTGAGAAGTGACGGGTCAATGCTGTAGTGAATGGTGATGGGAGAGTTGGGATATATTCAGGGGAGGGCGGTGTCCACAGAAAGGAGGGAGTAGGTGAAAAGTGACGGGTCAATGCTGTAGTGAATGGTGATGGGAGAGTTGGGATATATTCAGGGGAGGGCGGTGTCCACAGAAAGGAGGGAGTAGGTGAGAAGTGACGGGTCAATGCTATAGAGAATGGCGATGGATGGTTTGGGATATATTCAGGGGAGGGCGGTGTCCACAGAAAGGAGGGAGTAGTTGAGAAGTGACGGGTCAATGCTATAGAGAATTATATTAGGAGGGGAAGGGGTATATTTGGGGAAGGGCGATGTCCACAGAAAGGAGAGAACTGATGAGACCTGACTGACAAATACTATAGAGGATTGCAAGTCGAGCACAAGGTTGTTGGTTGGTTGTTGGTTGGTTGTTGGAGGTTTTCGTCCTGGCAATATCAAAGGTCATATCAGGACGGGTGCCGAATTGAGACATTGCGGATTTATGCGACTTTATAGTGCTGCCCCACTGGGATACCATGTTATCATCAGCATGACCTGATATCCCACTCAGTCACATTATCCTGACACTGAGCCAACCAGCCCTTGCCCTATTCTAATAATGCCGAGCGCCTGACTAGGAAGTCCCAAGTTAGAGCACGGGGAAGTCAACGTTCATATAGGCGGGAGGGTGCTTTTACATTAGGATGTAGGGTAGGCAGATGTTGAGAGACTGATGCACAAGCACGGGGTGGTCACGGTCCGGTGATTATAAGGTCTGTATGTCGCTTAACACTCAGTCACGCTCTAATGAACAAAGGCGATGCAGCGGCAGACTGAGAGCGAATGGGTGGTATGGGGAGGGGTGGCTGGTTGGTTGTTGGAGTTGTTATTATACGTCCTGGCAACATCTAAGGTATTAACTTGTGACAGTGCGCACTCGTGGTGACTTTAAGTGCTGCCCCACTGGCTAATGAGGCTGCTGGCACCATGAACCGATATCCCACTCAGTCACATTATCATGTCATCAAAAATATGTTGGATAAACTACAAAGAGTACAAAATAGAGCGCTTAAGATATGTTTGAAGGTGGAACATAGATACCCAACTGATGATCTCCATAGGAAAGCAAAAGTCAGCACACCAAATGACAGGAGAAAAGCACATCTCAAAATAGCAGCATTCACAGATACAAGGAAGAGTTGGAGGGTGCATGTAACAAAAAAGGTAACAAGAGGTAGTGATGGCCCCAGACTGATAATAAACAGAGCCCAAAACAGATCATATGAGAGGAGTACCGAGTACATGAAGGCAATGGAATGGAATACACCGGGAGTAGAAGAAAGAAGTACAGGGACAATAGAAACATATAAAACATTAATCAAAAGAGAGCTAAATGCACTGCTAGACTAATGACAACAACAAATAAAATGAATTAAAAAAGAAAAAGGAAGATAAATAAATAAATATAAAATACCCTGATAATTCAAGCAAAGGTTTACATACAAAATGTAAACTTTAAACTTTAAATCAAAACCTAATGACCACCAACACAGCAAGATGAAGACATTCAGAGAAATTAACTATTGGTAACCAAACAATTATCCGATTGTAGAACAAACAAACTCCCAGAGGTTTGGGGGATGTGGGAGAATGCTTACAAACAGAGAAAGAATGCACTCAGTAGTTAGCTCCACAACAACTGAACGTGATAAAAGAAGGGGAGTCACAAGACTATTTATTACTATCTAGCGGCGAGAACAAGTCATTAGACTTAACTGTTATGGGCAGCATAAATACACCCATCACAAAAAAAATGTCACTGACCTAACCAGTCCATATCCTAATAATGCCAGGTGCCAAGCTAGGAAGCGAAAAGTATCAATTTTATAAGTCACTGGTTTTACTCAACTGGGAATCGAACTCCCGATCTCCCGCTCGGGCGACCTATGCTCTACCGATTCGGCCACCGCGGCCGGTGGTATGGGGAGGGAGGTTTAGCTCTCTGCTGTGAGAGTGATGTCCATGAGTCGGTCCTAATGTCTCTCAGCTTCAGGTTTCTCTTGATGGTATCCTTGAACCAGAGACGAGGCCGCACTCCCTTTCTGTAACCAGAAGACAGTTGGGAGTAGAGGATCTGCTTTGGTAGCCTGTCTGATGACATCCTCATGTCCAGTCCACCAGAGATTCTTTTTGATCAGAAAATCTTCCATAGAGGGCAGCCCTGTCCGTTCGAGTATTTCCTTATTTGTCACTTTGTAAGGTGGTGTAAGGAGGGTGGTGTAGGGAGGGTAGTGTAGGGAGGGTGGTGTAGAGAGGGTGGTGTAAGGAGGGTGGTGGTGGGATGAAACTGAAGGGAGGGCGGCATAAGGAGGGTTAGGGAGGACACTACTGGGCTGAGAGTGTAGGGAGGTTAGGGACGGAGGTGCAGCGCGTGGGTGTAGGGAGGGCAGTATAGGGAGGATGGTGGGGGGAGGGCGGTGTAGGGATAAAAATATAAGGAGGGCAGCGTAAGGAAGGTTATGGAAGGAGCTGCAGGGCGGGGGTGTAGGGAGGTTACTATAGGGAGGTGGTGGAGGGAGGGAGGTTTAGGGAGGGAGGTATCAGGAGGTTCATAGAGAGGAGGGTGTGTCGGGGGAGGGCATGCGACTGGGACTCATTTAAAGTTGCATAATCCGATGGTCTCGAGTTTCTGTCCCTTTTTTAAATAGATAAATCAGTAAGTTGATTGTTGTCAGCTACCTTACTTTATTTTGAAGTAACCTTTAATCTTAAGTGACTTTAAAAAAAAAAAATTTTGTATAGATATTTGAAGTGCAAACATGCCAAATTAATGTTGGCAAGCACACCAAAAGTGTGACCCCCATATGCTTCAGCAGTAACAGGTTCTATTAAATTGATGCAGTATTCCTTTCGATGCAGCACTAGTTTATAATAAGAGCGGCAACATCTCAGTTAGATATGTAGAATAAAATGAAATAATTGTTTTGGTTTCAAGATAGGGACAACTGTCGATTCTATATGTTGCTGGTTTAACTTGCCCGGGGTTCGAACCTACGATTTTCCGCACAGGAAAGCAGCCATCGCTGTTATTAATTCAGCCACTAGGTCCGATTATATAGACACAAGTAACGTTGTCTTACCTTTCATCTGTACATCATAATATATATTTATTTTATGCATTGCAATAAATTTATTTTGATCCCTTCTTAAAGTTGCATAGTCAGATAGATTTGAGTTTTTGTCAATTTTCTTAAATAAATATACAGTATAACCTCGTTAAACCAAACTTGAAGGGACCCTATAAATTAGTTTGGATTCACCGATCATTAGTTTAACCGAGCTTTGGCCTTTAACTTTGACTTTGAATAAGCATGTATTGCACATGTAATATACAATGTATGTGGACAATTTGATTATTGTTTTTTTATGTAAATACAGTATAACCCCGTTAAACCAAGCTCGGTTAAACCAAATGATCGTTCAATCCAAACTTTTTTCGGCGGCCAAGCAAAATACTACCATTTATCATATAAAAAAGTCTGTGGGGTCTCAGATGATGTTATAACCACATGAAAGTTTGGTTTAATCATACCGGAGTGGACTGGGGTCCGACAATTTTGTTTGGATTAACCGATAATTTGGATTAACCGACTTTGGTTTAACCAACTTTTTTATATGGTAGATGGTAGCATTTTGCCGGTCCCCCGAAAAAAGTTTGGATTAACCGATCGTTTGCTTTAACCGAGCTTGGTTTAATGGGGTTGTACTGTATTACATTTGGGGGTGATGAACATGGGAAATATTGCACCTAGAGGAGGACTCGAACCCACATCTCTTTGCGATTACACCACCTAGGCTCCCTGATATCACCACACTACCCATGCCTACCTGTCTATGTGGTTACTTGCCTGAGAGGCCAGTGCACACTACTACACTCGTCCCCCTGGAATTGTAAGTCTTTTAATGCTTACAATTACATACATACAGGCAATGCACTTACACATACATACACAGGGTAGGTTCAACAACCATACAGCGTGTAGCTTGTACAGGATCATGGTCACGGCAACCAGTGTTGTGGGGGTGATGAAAATGGGAAATATTGTGCCTAGAGTGGGACTTGAACCCACATCTCTTTGCATTCCGGGCCAGTGTGCTAACCATTTCACCACCTAGGCTTCCTGATGTCATCACACTACCCATGCCTACCTCTCTATGTGGCTCCTTGCCTGAGAGATCAGCACAGACCACTACACTCGTCCCCCTGGAATTGTAAGTCTTTTATTGCTTACAATTGCATACATACAGGCAGTGGACTTACATATACATACACAGGGTAGGTTCAACCACTATGCATTGCGTAGCTTTACAGGATAATGTTCACGGCAACCAGTGTCATGGGGGTGATGAAAATGGGAAATAGTCTGCCTAGAGCGGGACTCGAACCCACATCTCTTTGAGGACCACTACACATTGATTGCTATAATCTACTTTACTTTAGTTTGAAGTAACATTCATTTTGAAAGGGTAGATTTTGAGATATTTGAAGTGAAAACATGCAAAGATATTTTGGGCATCCATATAAAAAAACTCTGACACCGTAGAATTCTGCAGTAACATATTCTATTAAATTGCCCCAGTATCCTCTTCTATGTGGTGACAACTGCTTAATAATTTAATTTAATCATTATTTAAGTTAAATATGTAAAATTAAATCTAGATCATTGGTTTTAAACAATTGATGTTTTCATCAGACTATGCAGCTTTAAGTTAATTACATTTGTATTTCGATAATTGAGTGATTACTGACAAACATGAAGCAGATTACTCAGGATATGATATTCCTGCAATATTTATTTACACATACCTTTATGATATTTTTACAGACAAAGATCCTGCTTAGATATATAATTACAAATCTATGTACACAGTGAATCATATTATAATAATTATGAAGACACTAATTAGTGTTAAGATAGAAATACAAATTTGTACAGTGTAGATGTATAAATAATTGATATATGATACTGTAGACAAACAGGAGAAGGCAGCTGTGTATATATGAGCCTGTCTCAAAAGGTGATCACTCTTCTTTTTTTTGTCCATTGTAACAATTGACACAAAACAGCACAGAAATGGTTACACTGAAAACACAAGGACATTTGCTTCAAATCAATATGTATTCTAATGGGATTATGAAACACCACGTAAAAAACAAATCAGTTTATCCTGAGCAAATGCATAAGCAGATAGTATGTTGATCGTTACAATGGACAAAGTTTGGTCCCATATTGCTTAGCACCTTTTGAGACATATATATTCTCTACTAAGACTAAGAGTATTAGTTTGAACGATTAAAAACACACACATGAAATATTGTCTGCAGTGGCTAATAAAATTAGCCATAGGTATTTCGTGAGGAAAGCTGCCACTGTGATGTGAGAAATATTGCTCCGAGAGCAAAATTAGATTCCACAATTCTTGCCATTTTGGAGCTAGCATCCAAACCATTAGTCTACCTAGGCTCCCTGATGCAATCACCTTATCCACACCCACCTGTCTGTCTGTGTGGCTCCTTATACCTGAGAGGTTAGTGTAGATTACTACACTCTTCCACTTGGAATCATAAGCCTTTTAAATGATTTGCGTCCGTAAGTTATTTAATATTCATGAGTACACACATATAGGCAATGCACTTACACACATATATTATATACAGAGATATATATATGTGTGTATATATATATATATATATATATATATATATATATATGACGACTTCAGGCGCAAAACTATTTTAAACGCCAATCCAAAAATGTAGTTTAAATAAAAGATTTATTTACCTGAAAATAATGTTAATTCTCACTAATTCCACTTTTCACGTGATTACATGCTTATGAAGCAATGAACAAAAAAGAAGGACTATAAACAATTTTACTTTTTGAAGGTTTCATTCGAATGTTTATCCCCATTTTAGGATTGGCTTTTATGTGGTTTTGCGCCTGAACTCTTCATATCCAAGCTGTGGAAGCGCTGGTTCCAGATTGCCATGTTTTATCTATAATGGCATAGTGTTAAGGAATGATGAGAGAATGCAAAAAGAACTAACATGGTGACAACTAGATGCTCTGGATGCCATTTTAAATTCTAATATGAATAAGCAATGTTTAGGACCGACCCTTGCTAAATCCTCAGAGAATTATTTATTTATCAACACAAGTATATTATTAACCAATCGCTGTCATCCACCCTGTGTGCTGCGTAGCGAAGTTCGAAGAGCTATTTACATTTACATTTGCTGGATTTTGATTATTCAACATGAGTATACAAATTGCGTTGCCCATATAGAGCTATTTCCGTTTGATGGATTTTGATTATTCAACATGAGTATTCAAATGGCGGCGCCCATATAGAGCTATTTCCGTTTCCGTTTGCTGGATTTTGGTCATTTCATTCTTCACCTCTATGAGTATGGCTCTTGTTTACCTATATATATATATATATATATATATATATATATATATATATATATATATATATATGAAGAGTTCAGGCGCAAAACCATGTAAACGCCAACCCAAATATGGAGATAATCAGTGAAATTAAACCTTCAAAACGTATATATGTTTTATATTCCTACTCTTTTCTTTATTGCTCCATAACCATGTGATCATATGGAAAGTGGAAGTAGTGAGTTTTAAAATTATTTTCAGGTAAAAATGTGTTATTTAAAGTACACTTTTGGATTGGCGTTTACATGGTTCTGCGCCTGAACTCTTCATATACACATGTTAGTCCTTAGCCTCCCCCTTGGGGGGTCGGTATTAATGTACATGCTATAATAAAATGTTCACTCCAAGCATGGTGGGCTATGACAGATAAGCATTTGAATGATATATTAATAACACTTTAAGTTGCAAATTCATATGGTTAGTCCACTCTCTCGACACTTTTTCTATCAGGTGATCTAACAGCCCTGGAAGCAGGGCTGCATCAGTGATTACGCTGTGGACTGTCTTCTTTTTGTTTGCAAATGGGAAGCATTACACATAGAGCAGGCTTTCGAACCTCTTTGTTTTAAGAGTTCCCAAACATACACAATCGGAATCTAGCTATTGGATTTTAATCAACATAACGTAGGAACGCCAAACTAAGACCATCAACAATGAGACACATTTTCTCCAACTTTTACACAGGGCTGTAATTCACCTCTGAACATGGTCAGCGGTGAATCATTTATCTAGAAATAGACATGCATTCCATCGTCACCATGGTCGCCATGGTGACGACGTCCTGGTGTCCGGCTGACGCTGCTGATCGCCCAGCATCATTAGATTCCGCAGCACCAGCCCTTCAGGATGCACCACCCCCGGAATGACGTCATCGAATGGATAACAAAACCCAGCACCACCTGCGCATGCGCCTGCGGATGCGTGCTGCTGCTGCTGGTTCCGGAACTGCATCCGGTCAACCTCGTTTTGGTATTCTAACAGTTTGTGAAGGTCAGTGTTGCTGAACCTGCTGTACGAATTCTGCGGTTCATGCGCATGCTGCGCGTGTGCAGTGAGTGGCGCGGCAGGAGTGGTGACGTCACGGCAGGGATGAGGTCTCATGGCATCTCGGGTTAGAGTCTCGGGGTTTGACTTCCGGCAGCGTCTGAGGCAAGACACGGCCAAGTCGAGAACCTGGGCGGTGTCAGCATCTTCCAACTGTGGGTGGAACATTGGAAACTTTTGTAAATAATTATATGCTGTATAAGCCATTATGTGAGTATAATAAGCCAGAAGACCCGACCCATCTACTCCCCAGCCACTATGTCATCGGATGGTCACCTACTCATCAGGTCATCTATTGGTACCTCATGACCTCCGCACGTCGTGCCACCTGCTCGCCCATGCCTTCGCAGCCATTATCCTGACTCAACTGTACCGCTGTACAGTGGTTAGAGTATCTGACCTTTTTCTAGGTCAGACTCCTAATCTGAAGGTTGATGGTCCGATTCCCCATGCCATCACCTCTGTCAATTTGGATTTCCACTGCTGTGTATAAATTATAGTGTCATCAAAGGTCAGTTGCTTTCATACCATATCTATGTGGTGTGGGAGGTAAAAAATCCCTTGGGTCGGCAAAGGTGTAGACTCAGGCTTTCAATCGACAAACTGTCAAATGGTGAAAACAAGACTATTCAGACATATCCATGATAGGCAGTATTAAAAACATAATCATGTTTGAAATTGCTGAGCCCAGAATGAGGCTGGCCCGGCAAACAAATAGCGCCCTCCCTGCTGCATTGGCCTTAACTTGTTTCTCCTCTTGCGGTTGCAAGAAAAAAAGAAGTCAAAAGTCAATCTCTTAGTAAATAAACACGATAGTGAATTTCATTCTACATTCATGTAGCAGACTTATCTGATTTCAATTATTAATAATGGGGAATTTTTCTATTTGTTTGTTTGAGTTCTACGTCCTGGCAACATCTCAGGTCATATCAGGATGGGTACCAACTTGTGACAGTGTGCACTCATGGTGACTTTTTAGTGCTGCCCCATTGGACGACCAGGCCACTGGTACCTAGACCTGATATCCCACTCAGTCACATTATCCCGACACTGATCCAATCAGTTCTTGCCCTATCCCACGGTGGACTAATAATACCGAGCGCCTGGCTGGGAAGCGACAAGTATCAATTTTTAAGTAATTGATTTGACTCGACCGGGGTTTAAACCCATGGGTTTTCGAATCCAACGATCTCCCAAAATGGGAGACGGACGCTCAACTCATTCGGCCATCCCGTCTAGTGCCAGGGTACATAACACAAGCACTCACCTCGCCCACCTCCCCCTGGAGCAGGTCCCTCAGGGCGGCCAGGGACCCATTCATGCGCGCCCGACGCTGCTTCTCAACTGCAATCTTCTTCAGCTGAAAATAAAACAAGACATTCTTCATATAATAGCTGTTTTGTATGATTTCCTTTGTTTCGCTTGTTTCTTCACTACATTCGTACTGGATGCGACGACCGAATCGGTAGAGCGCAGACTTCCCGTGTGGAAGGTTGGTTTGTTATTGGAGTTTTGCGTCTTGGCAACATCTATGGTCATATCAGGACGTGTAGCAACTTGTGACAGTACACACTCATGGTGACTTTATAGTGCTGCCCCACTGGAAGACCAGGCCGCCACCATGACCTGATATTCCACTCAGTCACATTATCCTGACACTGAGCCAAGCAGTCCTTGCCCTATCCTAATAATGCCGAGCGCCTGGCTAGGAAGTGATATGAAACAATTGTAAGTCATTGGTTTGACTCGACCAGGGTTCGAATCCACGACCTACCAAAACGGGAGACGGATGCTCAACTCATTGGGCCATGCCGTCTGGTGCCGTCTGGAAGGTCGGGCATACTGTATCTAGATTTGATTCTACATATCTAACTTAGATATTGCTGTACTTATTAAACATTTGTTGCCACACAAAAGTGAATACTGAATCAATTGAATAGAGCTTGTTACTGCAGAAGCCTATGTGTCACTCTCAGAATTTTGGCGTTATTGCCCAAATTAATTTTACATGTGTTCACTTCAAATATTTCAGAAGTTAAGTAATTAAGATAAAAGTTACTTCAAAGTAATGTAGAGTAAATAATAACAATTTATTTAATATATTTATTTCAGAAAAATGAAAGAAACTCAAAATCATCGGACTATGCAACTATAAGTTGTGTCTATTACTAGTATTAGCGTCATCCAGCCCTCGTTACCATCCTCAGTGACGTAGAATCGGGCATGTTACAGACTTTGAAAGTAAGGCAACCCCTACTATCAGTATCACGTGATACGATAGTACTGTTAATGGATGTCAGTGCCCACTATCATGGTTCGAACCCTTGTCGATTCAAACCAATGACTTAAAAATTGATACTTGTCGCTTGCGAGCCTGGCACTCGGCATTATTAGGGTAGTCCAAGGACTGCTTGACTCGGTATCAGGATAATGTGACTGAGTGGGATATCAGGTCCTGGTCCTGGTGGCCTGGTTTCCCAGTGGGGAAGCACTATAAAGTCGCCATGAGTGCGCACTGTCACAAGTCGGCACACGTCCTGATATGACCTTAGATGTTGCTAGGACGTAAACAACAAACAAACAACAACAAACCAAAAAAAACCCATTATCATTCACACATATTCTGCTTGAGTGTGTACATTTCATGGCCTTGTGTCAACACTGTTTTAATGTAAATAACACGTGAGAACTCCTTAAGCCCCAGTCACACTACAGGTTGTGACCACTTTGCGACCATCTTAGACCAAAGAACCCACAGTCACCAGTGACACCCAGACATTGACAATATCGGAATATTTTACACATTGTTTTGGTCACACGGACGTCACTGGTGACTGTGGGTTCTTTGGTCTAAGGTGGTTGCAACGTGGTCGCAAGCTGTAGTGTGACTGGGGCTTTACCAACATGAAGTGCAAACAATTTTTAGAGTTTCTAAGAACAACTGTGTTATGTCAAATCTGTAATTTTAGTTATGTTTTGTGAGTTAAATATTGTTGTTAATTGAAACAAATTTAATCACTTCAAAAGTTCACCGGAGATCATTTTTGGTGTCATTTGACATCGATCTGACCATTTCGGAATTTGTTCTCAATTGGAAACCTCAGCCTCTTTGAATTAAAGCCGTGTTATGGTCCGATGAAAACATCAAATTTTCAAAACCAAAACATTTATCTAGATTTAATTCTACATATCTAACTTAGTCTTAGATACTGGTGCCCGTATTAAACATTTGTCACCACATAGAAGGGGTACTGAAGCAATTGAATTTAATAGAATCTATTTCTACAGAATCCTATGGTGTCAGATTTTTGGTGTGCTTTCCAAAATTAATTTGACATGTTAGAACTTCAAATATCTCAAAAGTTGGCCATTAATTAAAAGTTACTTCAAACAAAAGTCAGGTAGACTATAGCGATCAACAAAATATATTTATCTAAGTAACTGACAGAAACACAAGCCATCAGATTTATGCAACTTTAAATAATGATTAAGTAAAAGCAGAGAGCGTGTATATAAACAGATGAGAGGGACAACTCCCATACTAGAGCATGTAACATCTGCCGACTGTGGCGCTCCAAGTGGTGGTTGTTGAACAGCTTAAGCATATGGGCAAACCTCAAGGCATTTTCAATGGCAGTGAGCAATCTTCATCCAGAAAAAGTGAAATATCTCTAAAACTACACCACCTAGAAACAAACTGATTGGAATACACATAGAAAACATGTTTACCAACAAGATTATATTAAATTGATATGGTTAGGGTTCTGGATTTCTATTAATTTGGAATAAAACTGACGTTTTTCACTACGTGTACGGCAAACTCAAGGCATTGTCAATGGTCGTGTGCAATCTTCCTCCAGAAAAAGTGAAATATCTCTAAAACTACACCAAATAGAAACAAGCCGCTTAGTACACATATAGAAAACATGTTTACCAAAAGGATTATATTAAATCGATAAGGTTAGGCTTCTGCATTTCTATTAATTTTGAATAAAAACAAATGTTTTGCACTACACGTATGGCAAACTCAAAGCTTGTTCAACACTAACCGCCAGGAACGCCACTGTAGCCTGTGTTACCGATTTTCGCGGGAGTTGTCTCTCTCATCTGTTTATATACACGCTCTCTGGTAAAAGCAAGCCAAATCTTCGATCACTCACCTTTCTTCGCTCAATGGCTGATTGTTGTTTGGAAACTCCTGGTTTTTGATCTGCAGTTCCCGATTCCGAAGAGGCCTTCGCCATTTTCCTGTCAGTGTCAACTTCAACTATGTAGTGACAGTGCCCTGCAACGTGTATTGACAGTATCACACAATGTGTACTGACAGTCTTGTTGAAGATGTATTAACGGTACCAGAAAATGTGTATTAACAGTGACACAACATGTGTACTGACAGTGCCGCATATAAACTGTAGTGACAGTGCCGTGTAAGGTGTACTGACAGTGCCGCACAATGTGTACTGACAGTTATGTTGGATATGTAGTGACCATGCGGTGACAGTGTAGTGACAGTGCCACACAATGTGTACTGGCAGCGCCAAATATAAACTGTAGTGACAGTGCCGTATAAGCTGTAGTGACAGTGCCACATAAACTGTAGTGACAGTGCCGCATAAACTGTAGTGACAGTGTTGTATAAGCTGTAGTGACAGTGCCGCATAAACTGTGGTGACAGTGTCACATAAACTGTAGTGACAGTGCCGTACACGCTGCAATGACAGTCCCACATAAACTGTAGTGACAGTGTCGCATAAACTGTAGTGACAGTACTGTATATGCTGCTGTATATGCTGTAGTGACAGTGCCGCATAAACTGCAGTGACAGTATCGCATATAAACTGTAGTGACAGTGTCGCATATAAACTGTAGTGACAGGGCCACCTAAACTGTAGTGACAGTTCCACCTAAAGTGTAGTGACTGTGCCGCATAAACTGTAGTGACAGTGCCGCATATGGTATAGTATATAGAGATAGTACGACCCAATGCTTAGTGACACTGCTGCACACTACGCAGTGACACTGACGCGTAGCGTATACTGACACTGACACTGACAGTGACAGCCACAGAGGGATGGTGTGCGATGACACTTGACAGTGGTAGCAGATGCTTCTGCTGTGTAACGTATTTCGCCACTGCCGCCTCCCCACCCTGACTGGTCCCCTCGCCCCCTTCCACGCGCTATATGACGGTGCGCATGCTGGGGACCAGAGGGTGCATTGCGCATGTGTGCGCGTTTGTGAGGGGGTGGGGCGGGGTTTGCCTGTGTGTGTGGTTGGGGGTGGGGGGGGTTCTGTGTGAGTGCGGGGTGGGTAGGTATCCCTATGTATGTGTATATGTGGGGGGGGGGGGGTCCGTATGTGTCTGTGTGGGGGGGGGGGTCTTCTGTGGGGGGGGGGGGGGTCTTCTGTGTGTGTGTGTGGGGGGGGGGGGGTATCTGTGTGTATGGTAGGGGGTGTCTGTCTGTATGTGTGGGTATCCTTGTGTATGTGTGGGGGGTCTGTGTGGAGTGGTGGTGGTAGGTAGATATCCCTCCGTATATGTGTGTGTCTGTCTGTGTGGGTGGGTGAGTGGGCGTGTGTGTGTGTGTGGGTGGGGGGGGGTTATGTATGTGTGGGTGGGTGGGGGGGAGGTATCTGTGTGTGGGTATGCGCCTCAGTGCCCATACAGGGGGACACAGGGGCACACAGGGGCACACCCACCTACATGAATAAGTGGATGGGCGTGGTGGTCACAGGTGTGACTTTGAACCCTGGGTAGAACCGGAAAGATCACAGACTTCCGGTTTGGCGCCGAGTGGACCCGGATAATGGTGGATTTAATGAAGTGATTGTTTACCCAACGCGTTACACACGATATTGGTGGCCCCGAACCTGGGTATTCATGTCAAGCAGGGCACGGCCCGCCACCTCCGCTTCATTATGCATGTCTGCGGGGCCCCCTTTGTCTCTGGCTTCTCACCCGTGGTAGTATTTAGCCTTTGAGCGTCCAGTGGTGTTTGTTGCACTTTAAAACTATCAAACCTAATTAGGAAGCAATCGTGATATGTCCTAATTGTTAAATGCTTACGTGAGTTCCGCGTTTGATTATCGTCCAGCAATTAATGGTGTCATCATAAGGAAATAATAATTGATATATGTTATTGGATATGCAATGCTATTTTTATTTTTTTTAAATGCTGCTTGCTGCTGGATTAATGTTGCATGGTCCGATGGTTTTGGGCTTCTGTCTTTTTTTTTCTGAGATAAATATGTATATATTCTTTACTAAATTTATTTTATTCATTGAATAATATCTCTTGTCAGTGTCAGAGTGTTACCCCAAAACACTAACATAGAACCTTAAGAAAACAACTAACATTGTAATAAGAATAAACGTACCAACAGATCTATCTGCTAGTGCTACTGAAATGCAGACAATCAAATAACTTATCAGCAGCTACTGTTTGGTAAGACAACACCAACACTACAGCTGGCCAGCATTGAAAACAAGCCTGGGTACCCAGGCTTACATGCTATGGACAGTATAAATACAGCCTCAATAAAAAAAAAAAAAAAAAAAAAAGAAAAAAAAGAACTGGTCTTCCGACCGTACAGTACCATTCCTTGATGCATAAATGAAACTATCAGTTGTAATCTAATACTACTAATAGTAACTGATTGTTATAATCTACCTTACTTCAGTTTGAAGTAACTTTTAATTTAAATGGCAAAGTTTTGAAATATTCGAAGCGCAAACATGCTAAGTTAGTTTTGGAAAGCATGCCAAAACTCTGACACCCTAGGTTTCAGCAGTAACAGTTTCTATTTGAGTGCCTCCGTATTCCCTTTGCTTTGGCAACAAATGCGTAATAAGTCCGTCAGTAGCTCGATATCTAGAATCAATGCTAGATAATTGGTTTGGTTTTGAAAATTTGATGCTTCATCGGACTATTCATCTTTAAGTGATGTGAAAACCTTATTAAAATTGCATAGTCCGATGCTTTTTTTTGGTATTTTCTTTGAGATAAATATATGAGGTTCGCCGCGATAATCAACCTTATTTTAGTTTGAAGTAATTATAATATAAGTGGATAACTTTTGAATATTGGAGATATTTGCACAGACCAAAGAAAACATCAACTTTTCAAAACCAAAACAATTATCTAGATTTGATCCTACATATCTAACTTAGATACTAATTCACTTATTAAACATGTGTCATGATATAAAACGGAATACCAAGCCTATTTAATAGAACTTGCTACTGCAGAAGCCTATGGTGTCAGACATTTGGCATTCTTGCCAAAATTAATTTATCATGTTTACACTTCAAATATTTCAAAAGTGAACCATTTAAAATAAAAGTTACTTCAAATGAAAGTAAACTAGATTACAACGATCAACCTAATATATTTATCTCAGAAAATGACAGAAACTCAAAACCATCGGACTATGCAACTTTAAGCCGTCATGTGTGCCTTTTCGTGATGTTTCTTATTTCCACAGAAATCACATCAATTTAATCATTAAACAACACTGACGCGACCCACTTAAAGTAACATATTTACACCCGCGGAGATAAATGCGTTAGTGTTGACTATTGATTAGTTGATGAAACGTAAACGTCTAGTATGGTTAACGAATTGCTACTAAACTGGCACCGCAGCGAACGCTTGGTGCAACTTCCGCCTCGGTTACGTCACTAATTATGCGTCGGCTTCATTAAGCAATGGAGGAGGCAGTGTTTCCCGCTGGGGGCGCCAGTGTGCAAACAAGGTGTGGTGAACCCTTTAATATATATGTCAACAACCATCTTTAATCACACCAGACGCGGTGGCCGAATTGGTAGAGCGCAGGCCTGGATTCCAGTGCGGGAGATCGGGAGTTCGCTTCCCGATCGAGTCAAACCAATGACTTACAAAATTGATACTTGTCGCTACCTAGCTTGGCGCTCGGCATTAATAGGAAAGGGCAAGGACTGCTTAGCTCAGTGTCAGGATAATGTCACTGAGTGGGATATCAGGTCATGGTGTTCCCAGTGGAGCAGCACTATAAAGTCACCGAACCAGCGAGCGCAGGCCTCCCTTGCTGGAGATCAGGAGTTCGCTTCAAACCGATCGAGTCAAAGCAATGACTTACAAAAATGCATACTTGTCACTACCGAGCCTGGCGCTCGGCATTACTAGGATAGGACAAGGATTTGTTTCCTCACTGTCAGGATAATGTGACTGAGTGGGATATCGGATTATAGTGTCACTGTCAGTGGCTTGATTTCCCAGTGGGGCAGAACTATAAAATCGCAATGAGTGTGCATCGTCACAAGTCGGTACCTGTCCTGCTATGACCTTGGATGTGCCCACGATGTAAAACTCCAACAACCAACAACCAACCATCTGTAATTAGACCCAGGATGCATCTGAGGTACACATACAGAATTGTTTGTTTGTTGTTGTTTTACATCCTAGCAACATCTAAGGTCCTATCAGGACGGGTACCGATTTGTGACAGTGCGCACTCATGGCAACTTTATAGTGCTGGCCCACTGGGAGACCAGGCTGCCAGCACCATGACCTGATATCCCACTCAGTCACATTATTCTGACACTGAGCCAACCAGTCCTTGCCATATCCTAATAATGCAGAGTGCCTGGCTAGGAAGCGACAAGTATCAATTTTAAAGTCATTGGTTTGACTCGAGAGCTAAATGGAGAGCGGCAGTCAAGTAATGAAAGCAGTCTGACAGCATGATGATGATGATGGTTTGACTCGACCAGAGTTCGAACCCACGATCCGTGGTCTACCAACACGGGAGACGGATGCTCTAACTCATTCGGCCATCCGGTCTGGTCCGCCCACACTGACAAAAGCTCCCAAGGAAAAAGCTCACAAGTCATAACCTCAAAAGACACAAACTCACACCTTTAAAATTGCACAGTCCGATGGTTGTGAGTTTCTGTCATTTTCTGAAATATTAGGTTCATCGTTATAATCTATCTTAGATTAACTTGAAGTAATTCTGATTTAAAATGTCTAACTTTGGAGATAATTGAAGTGTAAATATCCTAAATTAATTTGGCTTGCTTTCTTGAAGATTTCTACTGCCTGTTATGGATAAGTCTGAATAGACTTGTTTTCACAATTAGACAGTTTGTCGATAGAAAGCCCAAGCCTACACTTTTACCGACCCAAGGGATTTTGAACCTCCCACACCACATAGACATGGTATGAGAGCAACTGGCCTTTGATGACGCTGTAAGTTAACCACAGCGGTGGAAATCCAAATTGGTAGAGGTAGGGTCGTGGGGAATCGAACTACCAACCTTCAGATTAGGAGTCTGACCTAGAAAAAAGTCAGACACTCTAACCACTCCGCCACAGACAACACTGTGATCCCATAGACTTCAGCAGTAACAGGTTCTGTTAAATGAACTTAGCATGCCCTTCTATGCAGCACAAATACTTAATAAGTGCATCAGTATCTAAGCTGGATATGTAGGCTCAAATCTAGATCAGTATTTTGCTTTTGAAAATGTGATGCTTTCATCGGACTAGACAGCTTTAATGAAAAAATAGAGACAAAAGCACAATTAAAAATTGTATTTGTTTATATACATATGTGAATAAATGCCACCTGTGTTACTTATCACATTTAAATGCCACATCATCATCATCATAATGCTGTAGGTCGTGATGCGACAAAGACTGCTTTCATTATTGACTGCCGCTCTCCATTTAGCTCTCTGCTGTGAGATTGATGTCCATGAGTCGGTCTTAATGTCTCTCAGCTTCAGGTTTCTCTTGATGGTCATTTCATGAAAGCTGCCTGCAAAAGTGTTGAAGTGCTGCTGGCTTTTGCAAGTTACCAGCGGCACTCTCTCAGGGACAAATAGAGGTTTCACACTGGCAAGAACATGTCCAGACAGACGCAAACCTATTTGTCGCTGCAGTGGCTGGTCGGGAGATGTTGGGAGTTCCATACATCAACCGCCCTTGATGCTGCCACAGTGACATGGTTTTCTGTTCAGGGTTTGCTCCCTTAGCCTTCGGTTCTGTCAAGAACCTGTACCACAAGGCAGTGGTTTACAACTCTGCAGGGCAGGGGCGTCAAACTCCCTGAGGTATTGCCACAAGTGTTACATATCGCATACAAGTTATAACATATCACATATCGTAGAGGAAATGTGATAAATGCCACCTCCCTTGTTGATACTGATGATCTCCATGCTTAGTGGGTTTATAAGTGATTCTCAGCCTGAGATCTTTATGTACTGACAGAATTGTAGCCCATCACTTTCAAGAGCTGCTCAAAATAACTTAGAAACTGTTCACGTGACTGAGAACATAGGTGTCTTTTTATATAAAAGATACCAAATCTTTGTATGTATGTGTCATTCGGGAGGCGTGGAATGTAAAACTAAACTTGTTTTATTTAATGACGTCTCTAGAGCACATTGATTTTCATATCATTAGCTATTGGATGTCAAACATATGGTCATTCTGACTTATTTCTTTGGATGAAATCCGCTGTTGCCTACTCTTTCCGATAATCAGCAAGGGGTCTTTTATATGCATTTCCACAGAGAGGACAGAACATACCACAGCCTTTGACAAACCAGTGGTGGACCACTGGTTGGAATGGAAAATAGTCCAAACTGTAAATGGGTCCACTGAGTAGGATCGGTAGGATGACCGACACCTTCACAGGTGGACACTGTACCGCCTGAGCTACGTCCCGCTCCCCTGTGTGTGGTGGGTGAGAACAACAGACTCTGTAAACAGGTAACATCTCTAATTAAGGCTTGGGAGCTTTTCCCTCCCCCCCAGTTGTTTGTGTTTTTTATTGTTGTTTTACGTCCTAGGAAATTTTTTTTTTCATTAAGGGTAGAAGATCAGGATGGGTAATCCTACTGATTTAACATAAATTGTGACAGTGCACACTCATGGTGGATTGTATAGTGCTTCCCCACTGGGAGACCAGGGCACCGGCACCATACTTGACATCCCATTGAGTCATATTATCCTGATAGAGATAGTTCTTGCCATATCCTATCAATGCTGAGCGCCAGGATAGGAAGCGACTAGTATCAATTTTATCATTCGTTGGTTTGACTCTGCTGGGGAAGTCGTTGGTAGGGTGAGGGGGGTGGGGAAGGGCAGTGGAGGAGGGTGGGGGAGGGGGGTTGTGTGAGGGGGCGAGGAGGGAGGGAGAATGTGAGGGAAGGAGAAGGGGATGGGAGGGAAAGGGGGTGGGAGGATTGGGTAAGGGAAGGGAGGAGCTGTGAGGAAGGGAGGGCGTTATGTGGTGAGGGGAGGGTGTGGAGGGAAGGGGTGAGGGGAGGGGAGGATTTGGTAAGGGAAGGGAGGGGGTTGTGGGGAGGGGGGGGGGGTTATGTAGGGAGGAGAGGGGAGAGGAGAGGAGGGGGAATGGGAGGGAAGGATTGGATAAGGGAATTGAGGGGGTTGTGCGGTGGGGGAAGGGGTTATGTGGGGACGAGAGGGGAGGGGTGGGGACGGGAGGTTGAGGGGAGGATTGGGTAAGGGAAGCGAGGGGGTTATGGGGAGGGGGAGTAATTATATGTGGAGGGGAGGGGAGAGAGGGAGGTGAGGGGGTTCTGATGGGGGGAGGGGGAGGGTGTTTACAACACACACATAGGGAGTATATCTTCACTCAACTGTGACTGTTAATGTAGAAGGCTGGAGTGGAGGTGTGTGTGTGAGTGGGAGGGGAGGGTGTGTGGGGAAGTGGGAGGGGTGTGCGTCTGTGTGAGGACGAGGGTGTGTGTGTGAGTGCGAGGGGTGTGTATGTGGGTGTGTGCGAGGGGAGGATGTGTGGGGGAGTAGGAGGGGAGGGTGTGTGTGTGGGAGGGTATGTGTGTGGTGTGTGGGGGAGGGGATGATGTGTGTGGATGGGGAGTGGGTGGGGAGGGTGTGTGTGTGTGAGGGTCCCTTTTAGGGACCCTGTATAGGTTAGTTCCGGGAGGAGGGTTGTGTTCTTACACGGTCAGACAAACCCGTGTGATATTCACCACCGACATGTTATAATGATGCACCTCTGTCTCCCACCTGTCCCACCCCCACAGACCCACGCCCCCTCCCACCTGTCCCACCCGTGCCCCACCTTTTAGGCCTACATCTGACCCGCCCCGCCTCCACCTGCCCCCTTCTGCCCCTTCTGCCCGCCCCCCTCACCTTCCGCCATCGCAGCGAGCCCCAGCGGCGGTATGCAGAACTATTGTTCGGGGCCTATATCACCTCTGCAAACTGCATTGTCATGCGGCGAGGCTTGGGCGATAATGGAGTGGTTTCCCCATAGACACGCACAGCACCCGGGCGCGCACCTTGTGACTTCAAAGGGCCGCCGATGGGCGGATGCCGATGCTGGCGCCACCTGGCGGTGGCGGCCGGTGGACGCTGGGGAGGCCGTGGCGTGTTCTCGGCGCCGGGCCGCGAAATTTCGGGGAACGCGCACGTGCTGCGCACGCGCGGAGCGGAGGTCGCCGGTAGAGGGCGCGCGGGAAGAACGCTGGCCGCCAGACGACACGACTGGGTGCACGCACACTGCAGGGAGCGTCCGGGTGATGAGTGGGAGGAGGGGGGGGGGGGGATAGGGATAGAGGGGGGTGGAGGAGGTGGGGAAGGGGGATATGGAGGGGGGAGAGGGATTAGGGGTAGAGGGGGGAGGGGAGGGGATATGGAGGGGGAGAGGGATTAGGGATAGAGGGGGGAGGGGAGGAAGGGGGTTATGGAGGGGGGAGGGAATAGGGATAGAGGGGGAGGGGAGGAAGGGGCGTATGGGGGAGAAGGGATTAAGGATAGAGGAGGGAGGGGAGGAAAGGAGTTATCGAGGGGGGAGAGGGAATAGGGATAGAGGGGGTGGAGGAGGTGGAGGAGGTGGGGAAGGGGGATATGGAGGGGGAGAGGGATTAGGGGTAGAGGGGGGAGGGGAGGAAGGGGGTTATGCAGGGGGGAGGGAATAGGGATAGAGGGGGGAGGGGAGGAAGGGGCGTATGGGGGAGAAGGGATTAAGGATAGAGGAGGGAGGGGAGGAAAGGAGTTATCGAGGGGGGAGAGGGAATAGGGATAGAGGGGGAAGGGGTGCACAGGGAAGGGGGAGAGAGAGAATAGGCATAGAGGGGGGAAATGGGGGAAGGTGGTAGGGAGGGGAGGAGGATGGAGGGAGGAGGGAGAGAGAATGAATCAGGATAGGGAAGGGAAAGAGGAGGAAGGGGGAAGTGGGGATGGAGAGTAAGGAAGGGAGGAGAGGAGAAAGGAGGGGGAGAGGGAATAGGGATAGTGGCGAGAGATGGAGAGAATGGGAAAGGCGGGAAGCGGGGGTGGGGACTAAGGAAGGGAGGAGAGGAGAAGGGAGGGGGGAGGGAATAGGGATAGAGGGGAAGGAGTGGCGAGAGATGGAGAGAATGGGAAGGGGGAGCATTAATAGGGATTGAGTGGGAAGAGGGGGCGGGAAGGGGAGAGGCGCACGAAGGGTAGATAGGGAATATGGATAGAGGGGGTAAATGGGAGGAAGAGGGGGAAGGAGTGAGAGAAGGAATATGGATAGAGGTGGAAGGAGGGGTGGGAGATGGAGGGATGGGGAAGGAGAGAAAATGAATATGGATAGTTGGGAGGGAAGGGGAGGAGACAGATGGAATTTGGATAGATGGGACAGAGGGAAGGGGAGGGGCAAAAGTTCTTGGGGCATGCGTAGCTTCTATGGCTCCCACCCCCACCCATACCCCACGTAATCATCCATGCGTGACGCTGTACACTACCGGTTGTCGGTTAACCAGGGTTGCGTGACGCCAGTGGCAATAATAACGCTACGAGAGACAACGCGACCCAAACGTGAACATTTGTCCAAATAAAGGCTCAGTAATTGCGGGGGTCACTCCACTCCGACTGTGGGGTCGACGCCGCTGTGGCGACTATTGGCGGTGCGCACGCAGCCTCCGTGACGACTGTGATATGCGCGCGCAGCTACAGATGTGATGGGGACCCAAACGTCATTATCTAAGGAAGGGAGTATAGGTCCACCATATTCACTAATCTGAAATTCTGAAATACGAAAAGTTTCGAAAACCGATTAAAAAAAACAACTTTACAGTATACATGTATATATATACTATATAAGTTTGAAATCGGGGCTGAGGATGACTGCCTGGCACGCGCACAAGCCAGAACTGACCAGTGGTGGCGCTGGTCTAGGCCACATCGGGGCAAATGCGGCCAAGTCAATGATTGGACATAATAATTAGTCGAGAAGTAATAATAAATAATAATAAACATTATTATTAGATTAGAGTTCCGCCCCTTTTATATACGCATAATAAATTATACATTCTATAGTATATAAAGAAGGAGGGGGAGAGGGCACCCTCGTCTCCGGTTTAAGGATACCATCAAGAGAAACCTGAAGCTGAGAGACATTAAGACCGACTCATGGACTCAACTCTCACAGCAGAGAGCTAAATGGAGAGCGGCAGTCAAGTAATGAAAGCAGTCTTTGTCGCATCGTGACCGACAGCATGATGATGATGATATATATAAACTGTAATATTATTTATGGGCTTTATTTGTCTCCCCCAGTCTGAATATTCATTAAAAGAATTCCGGAGAAATATTAATATGTTTTATTATGGTTTATTTGAAGCTGTATATATGGTGGCTTAGTTGTTGGAGCTTTATGTCTCCCAGTGGGGCGGCACTATAAAGTTGCCATGAGTGCGCACTGTCACAAGTCGGTACCCGTCCTGATATGACGTACTGATATGTTGCTAGGATGTAAAACAACAATACATACCTTATGCGCGCGCACCACCTGTCAGGAACACACGGCAGGAAAAGACCAGCGTCCCACCGACCTACCTGGCCGAGGCGGCACACATGACAGCTCCCCCTACCGGCCCATCACCTCACCTGCAGACCCCCCTAGCGGGACCAGGTGCGCAGCCACAGATAATGCACCTCAGCGACTATCAGCTGGCCCCACTCACCAGAGAATCGTCGTCTCATTTCTCACCGTTTATTTAATGTTGCATACTCCAATGGGCTTTCAAGGTTTTTTGTTTTTTGTTTGTTTTAGATATATTAGGTTTATCGTTGTAATCTATTTTTGTTTTTGTTTGAAGCATGTTGTGTGTTAAAGGGTTAACTTTAGTGATGTTTGAAGTTGAAGTGTGCCAAATTAATTTTGGTGTGCACACTGAAATGGTGGAGATAGGCATCGTTATCCATCTTTGAGTGCAGCAGAATGCATGTTTAACGATTGCATTAGAAATAGTGGTGTTTGAAAATGATGGTATATATCTCAAGTTAAGCAAAAGCATCAGCAGAAGAAAGATCGTCTCCTTCACCCACCATACTCTCCGACAGCAACTATTAGTATTACACACACATCCAACGTGCCACTGCACATTCCAAGCACGAATTGGACTCATCAGTCATCGACAAGTTCATGACAAATGATGAGTTGTTGCCATCATCACCACCGATAGACACCCAAGAAGATTTTGTTTGTTTGGACTTCAAATATCTCAAAAGCTAGCCTTTTAAAATGAAAGCTACTTATAACTAAAGTAATGTAGATTACAACAGTCAACTTAATATGTTATCTCAGAAAATTACAGAAACTCAAAACCATTGGATAATGCAACTTTAAATTGACTGAGTAGTCCCTTATTTACAGCAACAAATGCTTAATAAGTGTGCCAGTATCTAAGTTGGATGTGTAGAATCAAATTTAGATAAATGTTTTGGTTTTGAAAATTTGAAGCTTTCATCGGACTATGCAGCATTAAGTTCCGCGTCCATTGCTTTGCAGTTCGGTCAAGGTTCATGGTCATAATAAAAAACAGAAAAGTATACCAGTGTCTAAGTTGGATCATCATCATCATCATCATGGTGTCAGTCGTGATGCGACGAAGACTGCTTTCATTACTTGACTGCCGCTCTCCATTTACCTCTCTGCTGTGAGAGTTGCGTCCATGAGTAAACATTTTATGGAAGCTGCCTGCAAAAGTGTTGAAGTGCTGCTGGCTTTTGCAAGTTACCAGGGGCACTCTCTCGAGGAGCAAATAAAGGTTTCACACCGGCAAGAACATGTCAAGACAGGCGCAAAACTATTTGTCCCTGCAGTGGCTGGTCGGGAGATGTTGGGAGTTCCATACATCAACCACCCTTAATGCTGCCACAGTGACATGCTTTTCTGTTTAGGGTTTGCTCCCTTAACCTTTGGTTCTGTCAAGAACCTGTACCACAAGGCATTGGTTTAGAACTCTGCAGGGCAGGGGCGTCAAACTCCCTGAGGTATTGCTATACCTGCAATACCTGCATACCTGAGTTGGATAGGTAGGTTCAAAATGGAGATAAGTTTTGTTGGTTTTGGAAATTTGCTGCTTTTATCAGACTACGCAGATTTAATGGATGAGGTGTGTGCCTCTAATTAGAGCAGAGTGTGTACGTGCAGACTTGGTGTAAAAGTGGTTGTTATCTGTGGGTGATTGGTGTTCAGGTGTAAGCGTTTAAACCACACTCTAATCGACCCGCGCTGCCCCACCACCTCTGTACCACTTTGAGATAACATCTCACCGCCCCTCCACCGCCCCGGGTGGGAGACGCCTTGGTGTGGTAACTGGGTGTGGATGGGTGGGGAGGTTGAGGAGGGGGGGGGGGCTGAACCGGTCACCAATTGTTACTATATATTTATATATATGTATAAATTTTAGAGCGAATGGTACAGGCGTGAGCCAGAGACAGTCGAGTAGGTCGCGGCAGGTGGCGCCACCAAGCGAGCCTGAATGAAGGCTTCACCAGTAGATGTTGGTTGGTTGTTGGAGTTTTACTTCCTGGCAACATCTAAGGTCATATCAGGACGGGTACCAACTTGTCACAGTGCGCACTCATGATGACTTTTATAGTGCTGCCCCACTGGGAAATCACTCTGCCGGCACCATGACTCGATATCCCACTCAGTCACATTATCTTGACACTGAGCTAAACCAGTCATTGTTCTACTCTATTAATGCAGAGCGCCATGCTAGGAAGTGACAAGTATAAATTTTATAAGTCATTTGTTTGACTCGACCGGGACTCAAACTCCCATTGACCAGTAGATGACTGGAGTAGTGTCAGTTAGTGGTGTGATGTCAGATTCATATGAACTGAGGATTTCCAGATAATTATACTGGTATAATTGTTTATACAGCACATATACATACATATTTATGGCACTACCTGCGTGTGGCAAACCACCACCTTCAACACCATTTTAATATGTGATGTATAAGCATTATACTAGTATAATTAATCGGAAGCTTTCACTCCTTATTATTATCCCAAGTCATCCAATGTATCGCTCTTACTATTATTATTAATTGTTCATCGACTACATATATGCTATATAAGTTATTATGTTAATATAAATGGGTGGAACCTGGCTACTTGTTGATTACTTAATTTATTATTGTACTATATTGTTACTAGGTGTTCAACTGCATTATTTATTCGCCACGGGTTATTCCGTTTGAATTTGATGGTGGCGCCACCACCTGGCCACTTTCAGACATATCCAACTCACCAGGGTAATCATTCATCAGAAAATTTTTAGCTCTGAAATTATATGGTAGGTTTTTTTTGGTGCTTGGCCAGAGCCAAATAAAATGGCTTACACCCACACCTGGCCTTTGTGTATCCCATCTTCCTTGCATAGCCAATATACATATATATATATATATATATATATATATATATATGTATATATATGTATATATGTATACATATATATATATATATGTATATATATGTATATATATATATATGTATAGATACATATATATATATTGTTTGATTCATGTTTTACATCTTAGCAACATTTAAGGTCAAATCAGGACGGGTACCGACTTGTGGTAGTGCACACTCATGACGACTTTATAGTGCTGTCCAACTGGGAGACCAGGCCACCAGCACCATGACCTGATATCTCACTCAGTCATGTTATCCTGATGCTGAACCAACCAGCCCTTGCCCTATCCCTATAATGCCGAGCGCCTGGCTATGAAGCGCAAAGTATACATTTTTAAGTCATTGGTTTGGCTCAACCAGCTATATATATATATATATATATATATATATATATATATATATATGCATATATCCCTATATATCCATATGATGAAATCCCATATTTTAATATATATCAATGACTTACAAACTTGATACATGTTGCTACCTAGCCTAGCACTAGTCGCAGTCCTGAAGGGTCCAGGGGAGTTCTGGCAGTAACAGGTTCTGTTAAATTGATTCAGTATTGCCTTCTACGCAGAAACAAATGCTTAATAAGTGCAGCAGTATCTAACTTCTAAGTTAGATATGTAAAATCAAATCTAGATAAATGCTTTGGTTTTGAAAATTTTATATTTCATCGGACTATGCAGCTTTAATGTGACAATGTATTAAGCATTGTTTTGAGTTTTAATATTTTATTTGAAGGAGTTATTGAAAATAAAATAAAATTGGAGGTTGGGGGTTGAACGTAGTTTTTTTAATCTGATCTAAATTGTTTAACCCGCAAACATATCAGGGACAGCTTATTCATGACTAAATCGGCAACTGATGATTTCATCAGACATCATCACCATGAAGTTATCCATCAGAGAACCGGTAACTAGGTCATGGTGTTGCTATTTAGGTCACAGTTGGACGGTGTTCTGATACTGTGATTGTAACGCGGGACCCTGTGTTGATAGTGTACTGATACTTTAATTGTAACGCGGGACCCTGTGTTGATAGTATTACTACAGTCGGGGACACTAAGCGTTTTTTAATCTGACCTAAATTGTTTAACCCGCAAAGATATCAGGGACAGCTTATTCACGACTGAATTGGCTACTGATAATTTCATCAGACATCATCATCATAACGTTATCCATCAGAGAACCGGTAACTGGGTCATGGTGTTGCTATGTAGGTCACAGTTGGACGGTGTACTGATACTGTGATTGTAACGCGGGTCCCTGTGATAGTATTACTATGGGTGGGGACACTAAACATGTTTCTTTAATCTGACCTAAATTATTTAACCCGCACACAGATCAGGGACAGCTTATTCATGACTAAATCGGCAACTGATGATTTCATCAGACATCATCACCATAAAGTTATCCATCAGAGAACCGGTAACTAGGTCATGGTGTTTCTATTTAGGTCACAGTTGGATGGTGTACTGATACTGTGATTGTAACGCGGGACCCTGTGATAGTATTACTATGGGCGGTGACACTAAACATGTTTTCTTTAATCTGACCTAAATTGTTTAACCCGCACACAGATCAGGGACAGCTTATTCACGACTAAATCGGCTACTGATGATTTCATCAGACATCATCACCATAAAGTTATCCATCAGAGAACCGGTATCTAGGTCATGGTGTTGCTATTTAGGTCATAGTTGGACGGTGTACTGATACTGTGATAGTAACGCGGGACCCTGTGATAGTATTACTATTAGTACCACGGGACCTGCCACCTGCCCTGCTTAGTCTCCATAGGGGCAGGTGCCTACTCAGCATACACATGCAAACCTACACCCAACCCCGACAAGTAATATTAGTATTAAATGTGTCAATCTCACACAATTCTGTTTTAATATCAAAAGTAACAATAAAATATCTCACTACATGCAGTACATGTTCTATTTATAATGCATGCACAATGTTTGTAGTTATTTGAAAATGTGTTGGTGCTAACCGCGAAAATTACATGCTTGTTAAAATACCATGCACCTGGTGACGCGTTAGTTCATCAAAGGTCCGCTTCAGGCTGGTAGTGGTAGCCATCTTGACAAGGTTGAGTAAATTCACCATTAGATCAAAGGAAAGGCCTAACCAATAAGCTCAAATATTTCAAGAAATTGTCTCATGTAATGAAGAAACGCGATTAGTCTGAATATTTTATTCCAGCCTTTTGAATGGCGAAGTTATTCATTTAAAATGAACATTTTTGCAAATTGGAACTTTGTTTGATTTTTTTTAGTTGTGATTTATTATATTCAATGTGACATCTCTTCTAACGAGATATATAGTGTAATGGCCCACGGCCCTCCGACTCTCAACCTGCCACGCACACACAGAAGAATGCCAAGATCCAATATAAGTACGCTTCAACTTGGTTTATTAAACCTATCTGCTCTCCGTGGCGTCCACAGTCACCTGACCCGCCCCCTCACTCGCTAGGTCCCACATCGACTCTATAGGTGTGTGGGGGGAGGGGGGGGGGGTGAGCTAGCCACACGCAGTAGAGGGCAGCCCAGTTTGGGTCTGCCCGGTGGCTAGCCTGCCACCACCTAGCGCACCCTCACACCTCCTCACCCCCTCATATACCCTCACACCTCCTCACCCCCCTAACACACCCTCACGCCTCCTCACCCCCTCACACACTCTCACACCTCCTCACCCCTTGACACCCTCACACCTCCTCACACCCTCACACACCCTCACACCTCCTCACCCCCTAACACACCCTCACACCTCCTCACCCCCTCACACCTCATCACACCCCCTCACCCCCTCACACCTCCTCACACCTCCTCACCCTCTCACACACCCTCACACCTCCTCACCCCCTCATATACCCTCACACCTCCTCACACCCTAACACACCCTCAAACCTCCTCACCCCCTCACACACCCTCACACCTCCTCACCCCCTAACACACCCTCACACCTCCTCACCCCCTCACACACCCTCACACCTCCTCACCCCCTCACACACCCTCACACCTCCTCACCCCCTCACACATCCTCACAACTCCTCACCCCCCTCACACACCCTCACACCTCCTCACCACCTCGCCCCCCACACCTCCTCAACCCCACACACAACCTCACACACCCACCACCCAACTCAGCCCCCCGCTTCGGGAACAAAACCCTAAATCCGCTATGAGTATGACGTCACACAGACCGCACTAATTTGCATAATCTGCATCCGGGCGACAGACGCGGCCGGAAATGGGAAGGCAATGCCGGAAGCGTCATTCTAGCGCAGGACATTCAGACGCGGGGAAGTTGACTTCCGGTTCGGAGGCTTTGAGGCTTTGAGCTTGTTGTTTCCTATAACTGAATGGATTTCTGGTCGTTCTGATCTAAATTTATTTGTTGTTTGTTGTTGTTTTACGTCCTAGCAACATCTCATGTCATATCAGGATGAGTACCAACTTATGAGAGTGCACACTCATGGCGACTTTATAGTGCTGCCCCAGTGGGAAATCAGTCCACCGGCACCATGACCAAATATCCCATTCAGTCACATTATCCTGACACTCAGTGAACCATTCCTTGCCCTATCCTAATAATGCTGAGCACCCGGACGGCAAGTGACAAGTGACAATTTTAAAGGCATTGGTTTGACTCGACCAGGAACCGAACTCCCGACCTTCCGCACGCTAAGCCCGCGCTCTACCGATTAGGCCATGGCGCCCGGTCTCTGCTGTATGCACAAAGTGCCGTGTGTAGCTCAGCCAGCTTGGTTGGTTGTTGGAGTTTTACGTCCTGGCAACATCTAAGGTCGTATCAGGACGGGCAACCAGCATGGTGCCGCCCTTCTAACCTGTGCTGTTTTGTATAGGCATGTGTTTATTTTATTGAATTAAAGTGGCATCAACTTTTCAACACCAAAGCGATTATCTAGAATTGATTCTACATCTCTAACTTAGATACTGACGCACATTTTAAAGCGGCATAGTCCGATGAAAACATAACATCTAGAAAACCAAAGCAATTATCTAGATTTGATTCTACACGTTTAACCTTGATACTGGTGCACTTATTAAACATTTGTCGCGACATAGAAGGGAATACTGGGGCAATATAAGAGAACATGATACCGCTAATCGCCTATGGTGTCAGAGTTTCGACATGCTTGCCAAAATTAATTTAGCATGTTTGCACTTCAAATATCTCAAAAGTTAGCCATTTAAGATAAAAATGACTTCAAACCAAATCAATGTTGACAATAACAATCAATTTAATATATTTATCTCAGAAAAATTACCGAAACTCAAAACCATTGGACTATGCAACTTTAAATTGACTCAGTAGCCCCCTTTAAAGCAACGCATGCTTAATAAGTGTGTGAGTATCTAAATTGGATATGTAGAATCAAATCTAGAAAAATATTTTGGTTTTGAAAATTTGAAGCTTTCATCAGACTATGCATCATTACGTTCCGCGTCCATTGCTTTGCAGTGTGGTCACGGTTCATGGTTATAATACAAAACAGAAACACTTCGGTGTATCGCGCTTTGCGTGATGTCTGGGGGTCTGGCATTCAGGCAACAAGCACATCGAGTCTGGACCACAATGGGAACTGTACACGCCTGTAAGGATGGCCACAGAGCGCTACGGACGACCACAACAAACTCAAAGAGCACAATATAAAGAGGGTGGGGAAGGGGTCACACTCGCACACTTATTTTATTCTCAAAGCGCCATGTGGCCCCGTTAATAACTTACCCACTTACACCGTCCACCTTTCATCTCCCCGAACCCGTGACCTCATCCTGGAACCAACATGGCCGCCCCCTGCGCGCCTGCACGCCTGTGCGCCTGTGCGCATGTGTGTATTGTGCGCATGTGCCGGCATGCGTCCGCAGGCTTGGCGCGCTTTTCGGCCGGTTCCATGGCAACACCTGGTGCACGACATTTGTGCGAGATGTCGTCTGCGTCCGCGTCTCCCGCGCTTGCTCTCCAAGCACAATCGTTGTGATTTCTAACATGTGCGTAGAACATTGGGGGAGTGGAGGGGAGGGGAGGGGAGGGGAGAGGGGGAGGGGAGGAGGAGGGGAGGGGAGGAGGAGGGGGGGGGGAGGAGAGAGGAGGGGAGAGGAGGGGAGAGGAGGGGAGAGGAGGGGAGAGGGGAGAGGAGGGGAGAGTAGGCGACAGGAAGGGAGATGAGTAGTGAGGAGGGGAGAGGAGGGGAGAGGAGGGGAGAGGAGGGGAGAGGAGGGGAGGGATGGGGATAGGATGAGGGAGGAAGGGGAGGAGGGGAGGGGAGGGGATGGGAGGGATGGGGATGGGGATGGGGATGGGGAGGAAGGGGAGGTGAGGAGGGGGGAGAGGAAGTGAGTAGATGGGAGAGGAGGGGAGGAGAGGGAAGGGGAGGAGAGATGAGGGGGGAGGAGGGGAGAGGGGGAGGGATGGGGAGGGATGGGGATGGGGAGGAAGGGGAGGTGAGGAGAGGGGAGAGGAGGTGAGGAGATGGGAGAGGAGGGGACGGGAGGGGAGGGAAGGGGAGGGGAGGGGGGGAGGAGGCGGCGACATGTGTTTGGAGAGCGTATCACCTGGCGCCCCCTCGTGGCGGTGATGGTGGTGCCAGGTTTGGGTGATGGTCATTTAGGGAAAATGTCGTCTGTTTGATGATTTTTTTTTCAAAGAAGTTTTTTTTTGTGGATTTCTTTTTTTGTGTCTGGGACAAAATGCCCCCGCGGCCCTGATGAAGTGTTCCGGTGGTATCTGGTGAACTAAAAGAAATAATTGTTAAACTCGTCTGCTTTGAAGGAAAGGACATGTCCTTCAGATGTATGTCATCCATATTAAAGCTGCATAGTCCGATGAAAACATCAAATTTTCAAAAACCAAGACAATTATCTAGATTTGATTCTCCCGTCCTGATATGACCATAGATGTTGCTAGGACGTAAAACAACAACACACAAACAACAAACAAACAGATTTGATTCCACATATCTGACTTAGATACTGGTGTAGGTATTAAATATGTGTCACCCTATAGAAGGGAATAATGGGGCAATTTAATAATAGAATATGTTACTGCAGAAGCTTATATCTATTTTATAGTATATAAGCAGTACCGGTCCTGATATGACCTTACATGTTACCAGGACGTGAAACTCCAACAACCAACAGCTGGCGTCGGGCTCTTTGAGGACCGCAGCTTGAGGATTATTCTTGTTTTGTGAGTTATCGCGTTACATGAGACTGGACGCTTATCTCACCTCGGGACTGGGGGAGATTAAACCCTAGAGGTGTGTGTGTGTGGGGGGGGGGTAATAATACCACGGGGCCCCTTAGGTGGTGGGGCGGGGACAGGGGAGAGGGGGGGGGATCATGCGCAATGGTTATTCTAACTTTATATGGCTTGTTGCTGTAGTGTGTGTCTGTGTGTGTCTCTGTGTCTGTGTGTGTGTGTCTCTGTGTCTCTGAATTTTGTAGTGAATCTGTAGTTACCCTGTAGGTATGTAACACATATTTACTCTAGGCAGTTAATTTAAGACGAGACGGGATGGCCGAATGAGTTAGAGCGTCCGTCTCCCGTGTTGGTAGACCGTGGGGTCGTGGGTTCGAACCCTTGTCGAGTCAAACCAATGAGTTAAAAATTGATACTTGTCGCTTTTCTAGCCTGGCACTCGGCATTATTAGGATAGGACAAGGACTGGTTGGCTTAGTGTCAGGATAATGTGACTGAGTGGGATATCAGGTCATGGTGCTGGTGGCCTGGTCTTCCAGTGGGGCAGCACTATAAAGTCGCCATGAGTGCGCAATGTCACAAGTTGGTACCTGTAATGATATGATCTTAGATGTTGCCGGGATGTAAAACAACAACGAACAAACAAAGAATTTAATTTATTATCCAACTACAACGGCAGGCAATGTACCATCAGTTATAACCGCAAAATCCTTTATTCTAAAATTAAAAATCATTCTAATATATAGCCGGAAGACTAGTGCTCTGGCACTTATCAAAGGTATTATTCGATGCATACAATTTCATGCATTAAATTAGTTTAGTTTAGTTTTGGCGTGCTTGCCACAATTAATTGCACATGTTTACACTTAAAAAGTTTACACATGTTTACACTTCAGAAAAGTTAGCCATTTGAAAAAACAGTTACTTCAAACTAAAGTAAGGTAGATCATAGCAATAAATTTATCTCAGAGGAAATAGAAAAATCCGTGCGAGTGAGGCAGATAGTGGGGATGGGCGCAGTCACGTGACCCAGCCCATCGATACAGTTGCATAGTTTAGAGCAGTGGAGCAGTTACCCAAGGCGCTCAGGGCCTGGATAACAAGGAACAGTGAGTTCAACCTTAGCAGATTGCGAGTGGCCGATATTGAAACATAATAAGGTTACTGAGTAGGATATACAATAAACACATTTGCAAGTTAGTTAATAAAGTAACCCGACACTGGGTATGCATTAGCTGGACGGTTGTATCAGAATAAGTACTAGACTATGACAATCAGTAAAGATGGAGGATCAGTTTGTTTGTTTGTTGTTGTTTTACGTCCTAGCAACATCTAAGGTCATATCAGGACGGGTACCGACTTGTGACAGTGTGCACTCATGGTGACTTTATAGTGCTGTCCCACTGGGAAACCAGGCTGCTGGCACCATGACCTCGTATCCCACTCAGTCACATTATCCTGACACTGAGCACACCAGTCCTTGCCCTGTCCTAATAATGCCGAGCACCTGGCTAGGAAGCGACAAGTATCAATTTT
This sequence comes from Branchipolynoe longqiensis, assembly GCA_030323885.1. Lineage (NCBI taxonomy): Eukaryota > Metazoa > Annelida > Polychaeta > Phyllodocida > Polynoidae > Branchipolynoe > Branchipolynoe longqiensis. Next base: position 5,428,571 of record CM059200.1, read on the forward strand.
TAAGTCATTGGTTTGACTCGACCAGGGTTCGAACCCACGACCCCACGATCTACCAGCACGGGAGACGGACGCTCTAACTCATTCGGCCATCCCGTCTGGAGGATCAGTGTTTGCCTGCATCCTAAATAATATTTGTATAACAAGTTATACCTCAGGACAGAAACTCAAAACCATCGGACTATGCAACTTCAATATTCCTTCCATGGAGCAAGGAAATTCCCAGGTAGTGCTTTTTAGGGGTAAATTAATTTGATTCATATATATATATATATATACAGTATAACCCCATTAAATCAAACTTGAAGGGACCCTAGAAATTTGTTTGGGTTAACCGATCATTGGTTTAACCGAGCTTTGACTTTGACATGGCTTTGGCAACAACTTTGCTGCATTATGAATGTAATATACAATGTGTGTGGACACTATGATTATTGTATTTTATGCATATACAGTTTAACACCATTAAACCAAGCTCGGTTAAATCAAACAATCGGTTAATCCAAACTTTTTTCGTGGCCCATCAAAATACTACCATCTATCATATAAAAAGTCTCAAATGACCTTAAAACCACATGAAAGTTTGGTTTAACTGTACCGGCAGTGGCCTGGGGCCGACAATTTTGTTTGGATTAACTGATACTTTGGATTAACCAACTTTGGTTTAAGCAACTTTTTTATATGATAAATGGTAGTATTTTGCCGGGCCGCTGAAAAAAGTTTGGATTAACCAATCGTTTGGTTTAACCGAGCTTGGTTTAACGGGGTTGCACTGTATATATATATATTTTTTTTTTGTCAGTGCCATAATACTGGTCTTCCGACCATAAGTGTTACTGGTATATAGTGTATTTACACAATGGTTTTTTTTACATGGTTTATGTAGTAAATTCAAGTGAGAAGTAAATTCTGAAATCCGTGCAATAAGGAATGAATATGAGGTACAGTAAATCATTTTACATTTACATGCACGATTTTAGTTGTTGGCTTAGAATTTAAGACCCAGTATCTAACGCGAATATTCAGGATCAAATTCACACAAGTAGGCCTACATCGATTTCTAAAATAGTATGCCGTCGGCGGATTGTGCAATTTTAATCTCAGCACGCCCAGGAGCATCAGTGGCGATAGGGTGCGGGTTAGTTAACAATTGTCCCGCCAGGTGGCGACCGCTGTCCGCTCTCCTGGTACCGGCGGGTTGTTACGTAAGAAGGCCAACTTCCGGGAATGCCTCGGAGGGGTCGCCAGGGAACCAACTTCCTGGCATTTCGCGGGAACACTGAGATGAAAGCGGGCCGGGTGTTGTTTGATCTTCTGGAATCACTGGTGCGGAACGAACACGCATGCGCATAGCGCGCGGGGACGATCACGTGAGCAGTTTTACCAACACTTCAACCGGACGGTGTGGGTGTCTTATACCCCAGTCACACGAGAGCCAGCGTTCACCGCCAACCTGCCTACGCCCAAAAGGACGCCAACCACCCAGCGTTCCATTCGATACACTGATTCAAATACATTTTATGCACCATGTCGGCGCCATGTCGGCGTCATGTCGGAGCCATGTCGGCGCCATGTCGGCGCCAGGTCGGCGCCAGGTCGGGGCCGACCACATGGTGACTGCAGCATCGCATGTGTTAGCACCAACCCAGTGCGGGGCCAGGGCGGGGCCAGGGCGGCGCCAGGGCGGGGCCAGGGCGGGGCCAGGGCGCCGACCATTTTGAATGGCGCCGCCGGAACAGGGCGTAAGGAGGTTGCACGTGCAGCAGCAGCAACCTCCTTGCGTCCAAAATTCCCGAAATGGACGCCGGGAGGTTGGCGTCCTCACGGCGACAGCACTCAATCAGGGCGTAGGGAGGGCGCAAGGAGGAAGTTTTGACGTCGCGAATCGATCGTTAGCGAACGCAGGCCTCGTGTGACTGGGGTATTAGTCGATAGAGCGCAGGCTTCCCGTGTACTAGGTCAGGAGTTGGAATCGCGTCAAACCAATGACGTACTCCCAGTGGGGCAGCACTATAAAGTCGCCATGAGTGCGCATTCCCGTGCACTAGGTCAGGAGTTGGAATCGCGTCAAACCAATGATGTACTCCCAGTGGGGCAGCACTATAAAGTCGCCATGAGTGTGCATTCCCGTGCGGTAGGTTGGGAGATGGAATAGCGATCGAATCAAACCAATGATGTACTCCCAGTGGGGCAGCACTATAAAGTCGCCACGAGTGCGCATTCCCGTGCGGTAGGTTGGGAGATGGAATAGCGATCGAATCAAACCAATGACATACTCCCAGTGGGGCAGCACTATAAAGTCGCCTTGAGTGCGCATTCCCATGCGGTAGGTCAGGAGTGGAATCGCGTCAAACCAATGACATACTCCCAGTGGGGCAGCACTATAAAGTCGCCTTGAGTGCGCATTCCCGTGCGGTAGGTCATGAGTTGGAATCGCGATCGAGTCAATGCAATGACTTGCAAAATTGATACTTGTCACTACCTAGCCTGGTGCTCTGCATTTTCAGGATAGGGCAAGGACTGGTTAGAGAAGAGTCAGGATAATGTGACTGAGTGGGTGGCCCGGTGGCCTGGTTACCAGTGGTGTAGTTAGAACTCAGACATACATAGCAAGTGGGGTAACACTATAAAAGGTGTCACGGGTGTGCACTGTCACAAGTATGTATCCGTTTTGATATGACTCTAGATTTTGCTAGGATCCAAAACCACAAACACCAACAAACAAACCACCAAGATCAGTATTGAGGTTCTAGTGTCCTGCACAGTCCCAAAGACCCTATAATAGTTAATACTGAGACGGCTCACTCCCTATCTCTCCCATGGTACCGCGCCGGTCATCATTAGGTCGATAGAAAGCCCGAGCCTACACTTTTACCAACCCAGATTTGAATCTTCCCGTCCCACACCACCTAGACACAGTTAAAGACCCTATAATACTAAGACGGCTCACTCCCTATCTCTCCCATGGTAATGTAAATTTCGCAGTGCCACCTTGTGGTGGGTTTGATCAGCCCGGTTGCTGGTTGGTGTTTCACATGTAAACACATACAATTATATTATACATGAGATAGGTAAGTATGAATACACATCAATATGAAATTGCTATGAACAAATACACATCATCATCAGCATCATCATCATCATCCATGCCATCATCACACATCTTTCACATTCATACATACATTTATACATATAGTATAGCAACTGTTTAACCAAGAGAACAGCCAGCGCACCAAGTGGTGGGTTTGATCATTCTGATTACACAGTACTGGCTGAGTGAGCCGTCTTAGTATTATAGGGTCTTTGACAGTCCCCAAAAAGCATCAAATTTTCGAAAGCAAAATACTTTTCTAGATTTGAACCTAGATAGCCAACTTAGATACTGGTGTACGTATTATTATATTAAGCATTTGTTGCTAAATATAAGTGCACACAATGACATGTTGATAGAACCTGTTACTGTTGAAGCCTATTGGGTCAGAGTTTTGGCAAGCCTGTCGAAATTAATTTGGCATGTTTAGACTTTAAATATCTCCAAAGTTAGTCCTTTTAAATCGAAGTTATTTAAAATTAAAATAGGGTAGATTGTAAGGAGCAACCTACTATTTTTATCTCAGAAAATGACAGAAACTGAAAACCATCGGACTATGCAATTTTAAACCCAGGCCCAAGCCAGCCAAGTTGCTTCACATATATGGTGTATAACGAATTATGCACGTATAAATAAATGGAAACTTTCATAATATATATATATTCAGTACAACCCCGTTAAACGAAGCTCGGTTAAACCAAACGATCGGTTAATCCAAACTTTTTTTCGGCGGCTCGGCAAAATACTACCATTTATCATATAAAAAAGTTGGTTAAACCAAAGTCGGTTAAACCAAATTATCGGTTAATCGAAACAGAATTGTCGGCCCAGGCCACTTCTGGTACAGTTAAACAAAACTTTCATGTGCTTTTAAGGTCATCTAAGACTTTTTTATATGATAAATGGTAGTATTTTGACCGGTCGCCGAAAATAGTTTGGTTTAACTGAGCTTGGTTTAATGGGGTTAAACTGTATATGCATAAACAAAATAATCATAATGTCCACACACATTGTATATTACATTCATAATGCACCAAAGTTGTTTCCAAAGCCAAGTCAAAGTCGAAGTAAAAGCTTGGTTAAACCAATGATTGGTTAATCCAAACAAATTTCTAGGGTCCCTTCAAGTCTCGTTTAACGGGGTTATACTGTACATATATATATATATATATTCCAATTGTCTCTATATATATTCCAATTCTATCTACCGTATGTTGGTAGCAGGGCTCAAACATGCCAAAGCTTCTGTACTTTTTCACACAGTTATTATAATCGAATATGACGAGTTCTAAATTGCATAATGTCGTGGGATGTGATGAAAATGAAAAATATTGCGCCTAGGGCCGGGACTCGAACCAACATCTCTTTGCATTCCAGGCCAGGGTGCTAACCATTACACCAGCTACGCTCCCTGATGTCACCACACTACCCACACCAACATGTCTATATGGCTCCTTGCCTGAGAGGTAGTTGCAGACTACTACACTCGTCCCCCTGGAATTGTAAGTCATTTCATCATCATCATCATGCTGTCGGTCGCGATGTGACAAAGACTGCTTTCATTACTTGACTGCCGCTCTCCATTTAGCTCTCTGCTGTGAGAGTTGCGTCCATGAGTCGGTTTTAATGTCCCTCAGCTCCAGGTTTCTCTTGATGGTATCCCTGAACCGGAGACGGGGGCGCCCTCTCTTTCTGTAGCCATAAGTCATTTAAATGCTTACAATTACATACATACAGGCAATGCACTTACATATACATACACAGGGAAGGTTCAACAACTATACAGTGTGTAGCTTGTAGAGGATCCTGGTCACGGTACCAGTGTCGTTGGGGTGCTGAAAATGGGAAATATTGCACCTACAGCAGGACTCGAATCCACATCTCTTTGCATTCCGGGCCAGTGTGCTAACCATTACACTACCTAGGCTCCTTGATGTCACCACACTACCCACACCCACCTGCTTATGTGATTCCTTGCTTGAGAGGTCAGTGCATACCCCTACAATAGTTTGAAACAACTATTTTCTAGGAGTTATGTAGAGTCCAACGGGGGAATAAACGTTTATGTGGTCAAGCTTATTCAGCCCCAAATGACTGTCCCCATAACATATTTGAAACTAATGCAAGCCGTCAATCAATCAATAGTTCCATCCTCTAGTCGAGGGTTGGATGCAATGGTTCTCCACTTGTCCCGATGGTGTGCTGTTCTGATAGACTGTGAATAATTCAAGCCTGTCCACTGTGAAATATTTGTAAACCATGATGTTCTTGGTCTCCCTCTCCCTCTGCTGCCATTCACCTTCCCTTCCAACAATGTATGGTATATTGAACTCTGACGAATGATGGGTCCAAAATAAATAAGTTTCTTTGTCTGTATAGTGGCAAACAAGCGTTTCTTATTTTTAATTTTTCTGAGAACTTCTTTGTTGGTGATCTTCTTTGTCCTACCACTTAAAGTAGATTTGAAGCTTGTTGAGCATGCCTTACAGCCTCTGCACATCCACCGTTCCCTTTCCTGTGTGACGTCATAGAACTACTAATTATAGTCAAGGCAGCGCAATCTCAGCCTAATGGGTTTAAGTTCCAATATCCCATTCTAAGCATGATCCAATATTAAGGATATTGGTGTAAGGAATACATTAAGCACTGGCTTCTGGTGCCCCCTCTGTGGTGGAGAGGTTAGAGTGTCTGACTTTTTTCTAGGTCAGACTCCTAACTAGAACCCTCCCGTCCTGATATTACCTTAGATGTTGCCATGATGTAAAACTCCAATAACCAACCAACCTTAAGCCCCAGTCACACCTACCCGGATGAGCCCGGATTTTGAGCCGGACCACCCCCGGATCAATCGCCCGGACTGTCCCGGACCGGCCCGGATAAAATCACTGTTTTCATCATTTTTTTGCCTCGCAGTCACACCTTCCCGGACGAGCCCCGGACCAGAGGCCAGGCCCCGGTCCACCCCCGGACCACCCCCGGAGTACCCGGACCACCCCCGGATCATGCCAGATTGAGCCCGGATCGCAAAATCCCCCAGACCGCCCGGATGTTTTAAACATTTTAAAACATCCGGGGCAGGGCCGGATGAGCCACGGATCAGGCCGGATCAGGGCGGGTCACCACGGACGAATCACGGATCACCCCGGATCGCCACGGACCACCCCGGATGATGGTCCATGGCTCGTCCGGCCCCTGATCCGGGTAGGTGTGACTGGGGCTTAACCTTAAGGTTGGGGGTTTAATTCCCCATGCCATCAACCTCTGCCAATTTGGATTTCCACTGCTGTGTATAACTTACAGCATCATCACAGGCCAGTTGCTCTCCTACCATGTCTATGTGGTGTGGGATGTTAAAATCTCTTCCGTCGCCAAAAGTGTAGCCTCGGGCTTTCTATCGACCAACTGTCTAATGGTGAAAAAAATATGGCCGTATACATCTTCACGAAAATACATGGCTAAATCATGGGACCAGATTGGAAAATTCTAGTTTAACTTTGGTGTGAATTTGCCAGTGAATTACTATGTTTGAGCCGTCTACTTAATCCCTTGATGGCTGATCAGTGCGGGTCACTGATGCGTAACCAAGGGGCGCGTGATTAGCTGTGATTAGGTTGGTTGGTTGTTGGAGTTTTACATCCTGCCAACATCTACGGTCATGTCAGGGTGGGTACGGACTTGCGACAGCGCACACTCATGGCGACTTTATAGTGCTGCCTCACTGGGAGTGGGAAATCAGGCTGCTGACACCATGACCCATCATCATCATCAAGCTGTCGGTCGCGATGCGACAAAGACTGCTTTCATTACTTGACTGCCGCTCTCCATTTAGCTCTCTGCTGTGAGAGTTGCGTCCATGAGTCGGTCACATGACCCACTCACTCACATTATCCTCACACTGAGCTAATCCGTCCTTACCCTATCCTATTAATGTCGAGCGCCAGGCTAGGAAGCGACAAGTATATATTTGACAAGTCATTGGTTTGACTCGACCGGAAACCGAACTCCCGGTCTCCCGCAAGCGAGGCCCGCGCTCTACCGATTCGGCCACCGTGCCTGGTAGCTGTGATTAGGAGTTCCACCATTGAATATTTGCCCCATTATCATGGTGGATGTTATGTAAGGTCAGGTCACACCGGGGTGCCAGTTGTTCTGTACCTGGGAACGCGATGTGTGTGTGTGCGTGTGTGCGTGTGTGCGTGTGCGTGTGTGTGCGTGTGGTGGTGTGTGGGTGTGTGGGTGGGTGATGAGAGGGTTACGTAGGTGGTGTTAAGGGTATGGGTGTGTGGGGGTGGGGGTGGGTGGGTGGGTGGGGGGTTCTTGATGTAAATATAGTCTGGGATAATTAGACCACACGGGACAAAAGAAGGGACAAAGCGTCTGTGGTTGCTAAGGGGCAACACATTTTCGATTTCTAAGGGACATGGCATTGCTGGTTGCTAAGGGACAGGGCGATGCGAATTGCTAAGGCATAGAGCACGGTTGGTTGCTAAAGGACAGGGCATTGTTGGTTGCTAAGGGACAGGGCATGGATTGTTGCTAAGGGACAGGGCATTGTTGGTTGCTAAGGGACAGGGCATGGATTGTTGGTAAGGGACAGGTCATTGTTTGTTCCTAAGGGACAGGGCATTATTGGTTGCTAAGGGACAATGCATTGCTGGTTGCTAACGATGGTTAACTAACCGCCCTAACTCAAGTTTGTATACGACATCCCTCTGGTATTCACATTGTTGGTTCAAACCCTCGGTGGGTGGGATGGATGCTCATTGCAGATTCCACTATAGAACGGAAATACGACATTAGATTCCAAACCTAGTAACTGTGTGTGGGGTGAGGCTGGTTGGTTACTCTTGTGTCCTACGTTTGTATCATAACCTAGTAACTGTGTGTGGGGTGAGGCTGGTTGGTTACTCTTGTGTCCTACGTTTGTATCATAACCTAGTAACTGTGTGTGGGGTGAGGCCGGTTGGTTACTCTTGTGTCCTACGTTTGTATCATAACCTAGTAACTGTGTGTGGGGTGAGGCCGGTTGGTTACTCCTGTGTCCTATGTGTGTATCATAACCTAGTAACTGTGTGTGGGGTGAGGCCGGTTGGTTACTCTTGTGTCCTACGATTGTATCATAACCTAGTAACTGTGTGTGGGGTGAGGCTGGTTGGTTACTCTTGTGTCCTACGTTTGTATCATAACCTGGTAACTGTGTGTGGGGTGAGGCCGGTTGGTTACTCTTGTGTCCTACGTTTGTATCATAACCTCGTAACTGTGTGTGGGGTGAGGCCGGTTGGTTACTCTTGTGTCCTACGTTTGTATCATAACCTAGTAACTGTGTGTGGGGTGAGGCCGGTTGGTTACTCTTGTGTCCTACATTTGTATAATAACCTAGTAACTGTGTGTGGGGTGAGGCCAGGTGGTTACTCTTGTGTCCTAGGTTTGTATCATAACCTAGTCACTGTGTGTGGGGTGAGGCTGGTTGGTTACTCTTGTGTCCTGCGTTTGTATCATAACCTAGTCACTGTGTGTGGGGTGAGGCCCGTTGGTTACTCTTGTGTCCTACTTTTGTATCATAATACAGTGAAACCTCTCTAAATCGACCGACCGTGGCACCGACTTTATGTGGTCCATCTAGGGAGGTGGTCCGTTTAGGGAGTTAGAATATGGTTACAATGTTATTGTTGGGACCCAAATAAAGCGATCGATATAGCGGAGTGGTCGATCTGTGGAGGTGGTCGGTTAGGGAGGTTTTACTGTACATGGCTAGCTCTCAGCATTACTAGGATATGTCAAGGACTGGTTTGTTCAGTATCAGGATAATGTTTTAAAATAAAAGTTGGTTAGAATTGAAGTAATGTGAATCTTACAAAATAGCAGTCAATGTGTGTGTTTGTTTGTCTGCGTGTTTGCAAAAAGAAATCTAATGACCTAAATGATTGATTGGTGGTTTCTTTACCTAAATGAACATTTACATAATGTAGTAGCCCAGTACAGCAACAACTGTTAAGTGTTAAGCAGCCTCGATAGCTCAGTTGGGAGAGCGTTAGACTGAAGATCTAAAGGTCCCCGGTTCGATCCCGGGTCTGTGCAGGCTTTTGTTTTATATGAATGTGTTTGTTTGTTAAGGCCCAGTCACACCTCACCTGATTGGTGGAAACGGACAAAAAACCAACAATGTCCGGTTTGTGTCCGTACAAGTTTTGAACATGCAGAAAACTAGGAACGGATGCCGCCAGACTGATGTCTACGGTTCTTGTCCTGTTTGATTTCGTTTCGTCTGTTGGCTATCTGTTTCATGTCCGTTTCATGTCTGATTCATGTCCGTTTCATGTCCATTCGTAGACCCGATGTCGCAATGCTTTGACCCATTTTAATACATTTTGATACTTATCACCACCGGACTAGACAATTCTGTCCATTGCTAAATCCGGCATAGTGTGACAGGCATTTTATGAACAATTATGACGAAAGTGTCCTAAATGGCAGCAAATATAACATTGGTTGGGATTGTGATGTCGGCGATGACCAAACTGATGGTGCTGGTAATATTTTATAGCTTTTATTGTATGCTCCAATAAATTGTCTACTCATTAAATTCGTTTTATTTGATTATTCTACACCCTTAGTTATATGGGCAAAAGGCTCAAGTAGCCAATATTTTATAGCTTCATTGTTTACTCCAATAGATTCTTTACTCAGTGATCTAAAACTAGTTGTTTTTTTCATTATTATAAACCCTTAGTTATATGCAACGAAGGCTAAAGTAGCCAAGCTTTGAAGTCTGCGCCTTTTAAGCTTGTTATAGCAATAGACCTCATGTATATATGCATACATGTATATATACATACATGTATATGTACATACATGTATATTATATACATGTATGTATATACTCGGCTGGCCCCCCTGTAACTGGGCACTCTCTGCTTCCCACTCCCTGGGAACAGACTCCAACGGTCTCTCAGCTCTCATTGTAGTGGGCGAGACTATAATTAAGCTGTGGCCAGTGCGGGCTTGGGTCGAGCAACCCACATTTGGAAATGCGGGCTGCTCGGGCTGCTCGCCAACACATGCCCGCATTGGCCATCAAATGTGGCGAAGGGTTCACTGCTGTTGCTAGGAGAGACGTGCCGTGAGGTCTCACGCTACTCTCCTAGAAATGTAGAAGGGTTGAGCCATCGGGCCCGGACCCATCGGACCTGTTTCATGCACGCTCTGATCTTTTAGACGATATTTTAGGCTCTAATTGTGGAAATTCAAAACATAGTTAAATGGGAGTGGAAGTATCTATTCGTACTGGCGATGTTGATGAAATTAGATTGTTTTGGTAGGAACAGAAATAAAGTCGTGAGCTCTTAAAAGTGATTGAAACGTTCCTTGCATTCCTTACTTCTAATTATAAAATGTATATGCATATATATATATATATATTTTGTTATATATGCATATACATTTTTTTTAAACTAAAAAACAACTGAGAAGCCACCCAACTAGACACTCTTTCGACTGGCATCGAGCCATTCCTCGACATGGAGGGCACACTAATTTTACCAACCCACCCACCCCACATTAAATAATATGCAGCGTCCGAGTTCCGTTGGTACGTCGGGAGTGACGGAAACGGACACGCAATACGCTAAGTCACAGCTACAACTAAACTAGTTGTCAAAACGTCCGACCTCGTTCTAAAACGGGGTAGAATGTGGACGCCGAAAATTTTGAACATGCTCAAAGTTCTAAAGCACCCTCCCGTCCTTGCCCATCCACGCAGTTCATAAACAGTTTGTAAAACCTTGCTACTACTTTCACTACGTTCGCACACAGTTTGAGCCCGTTCGGTAACATTTTCAAGAAGGTAGTAAGAACTACTTTGGTGTGTGATGGGGGGTATTAGTTGAAAACTGAGCTCAAAGCTGCATAGTCCGCAAAACAGTTTTAAAACCAAAAAGACTGACCTAGGTTTGAACTTAGATACTGATGCACTGATTAAGCATTTGTTGCCACATAGAAGGCAATACTGAGTTAATTTAATGCAACCTGTTACTGCAGAAGCCTATCGTGTCAAGAGTTCTGGCAGGCTTGCAAAAATTAATTTGGCATATTTGCAATTCAAATATCTCAAAAGTTAGTCATTTGAAATAAAAGTTACTTCAAACTAAAATTTGAATATATTGATTATACCGACCAACCTCATCATCATCATCATGCTGCCAGTCGCGATGCAACAAAGACTGCTTTCATTACTTGACTGCCGCTCTCCATTTCGCTCTCTGCTGTGAGAGTGATGTCCATGAGTCAGTCATATATAAACCTAATATATTTATTTCAGAAAATGATAGAAATTCTAAACCATCGGTCTATGCAACTTTAAAGTATTGGGTCTAATCGTAAAGGATATGAGTCAGGCCTGGAAGGGGCACCAACCCCAACTTCCACCCTATAACTAAGCTGAAGCTGCGACCCGGCGTACAGAGTCGGAGATTCAGTTCTTTCTAGGGGACCAATGGAACTCGGAATATCAGTTTTAACCCACGTAGTTCTGAGCAATACCTCAGGGAGTTTGACGCCCCTGCCTTGCAGAGTTCTAAACCACTGCCTTGTGGTACAGGTCCTTGACAGAACCGAAGGCTAAGGGAGCAAACCCTAAACAGAAAACCATGTCACTGTGGCAGCATTATGGGCGGTTGATGTATGGAACTCCCAACATCTCCCGACCAGCCACTGCAGGGACAAATAGATTTGCGCCTGTCTTGACATGTTCTTGCCGGTGTGAAACCTCTATTTGCTCCCCGAGAGAGTGCCGCTGGTAACTTGCAAAAGCCAGCAGCACTTCATCACTTTTGCAGGCAGCTTTCATGAAATGTACAACCGCACAAAACACCATACCGGCTCGGTCGTCGCCCGGGTTATCAAGGACCGCGCTGCTCGAGCTCATCTTCCGTCGACAGCGGAAAATCAGCTAGGAGGAACACAACGCAACACAACACAACTACTGACAATTGCCCAATGGAACGTCAGGACTCTTCTCGACCGAGAAGCAGCTGACCGACCAGAAAGACGTACGGCACTAGTAGCAATGGAACTGGCAAAATACAACATCGACATTGCCGCCCTATGCGAAACAAGGTTCTCAGAGTCTGGTAGTCTCAATGACCTGGAATACTCTTTCTTCTGGAGTGGCAAACCCGAAGGAGAGAGAAGGGAGGCAGGAGTGGGCTTTGCTATCAAAAAGGACATCGTCACAAAGCTGACAGAAATGCCACGGCCAGTAAGTGACAGAATCATGACGATGAGACTACCTTTGAGCAAGGACAACTTTGCTACAATTATCAGTGTGTACGCTCCAACAATGACAAACCCAGATGATAACAAGGAGGCCTTCTACAACCAGCTGGCAAGTACGCTCAGTGACATCCCTCACACGGATAAGCTACTGCTGATAGGAGACTTCAATGCAAGGATAGGAAGAGACAATGACAAGTGGCCCTTGGTCATGGGCAAACATGGAATCGGGAAATGCAACTCCAATGGTGAGCTCCTACTGGCTTTGTGCTCTGAGTTCGAACTGATAGTAACAAACACCATGTTCAAGCAGAAGGATGAACGCAAGACCACTTGGATGCATCCTCGTTCCAGGCACTGGCATATGATCGACTTCATCATCACAAGGTGCCGGGATAAGATGGACATCCACAGTACTCGAGCCATGCGTGGAGCTAACTGCTGGACCGATCACCAGATGCTAAGGTCAAAAGTGGCATTCAGAATACGAGAAAAACACAGCAGGCAAGGGACAAATAAACCGACAAAGCTCAACACAGCAAAATTAAGTACCATCAGTCACAGGGAGAGCTTCAAGCGGGAGATGGACAGCGCTCTCGCACAATGGGAGGAGAAGGAAAGCCCAACACCAGATGAGGAATGGGCAGCGTTGCAGCAGGTTGTATACAACACAGCTAAAACTTATCTCGGCAAGCCAGACAGAAAACATCAGGACTGGTTCGACCCCAACAATCAGGAGCTACAGAATCTTATGAGCAGAAGAGACCAAGCCCACCAGAGAGTGTTGCAGACCAGGAACACTAGATCCACCACTGCAGCATACAAAGATGCCTGCAGATTGCTACAAAAATGCACCCGTGCATTGAAGTCAGACTGGTGGGAAATGAAGGCAGAGGAGCTGCAGAGAGCTGCAGACAGAAACAACATGAAGGGCTTCTACAGCGGACTGAAGGAAGTGTGGGGACCCGTGAAGAAGGGAGCTGTTCACCTGAAATCAACAGATGGAACGGAGACCTTTTCCGACAGCAAGAGAGTTGTGGCAAGATGGAGCGAACACTTCCAGAAGCTACTCAACGTCCCTGGTGACATAGATCACGAAGCTCTGAACAACATCCAGCAGCGCATTACCAAAACATGCCTCGATGAGATTCCAACCATGGATGAGATGGCTAGAGCAATCGCCAGCCTGAAAGATGGCAAAGCACCTGGGGGTGATGGAATTCCTGCCGAGGTATGGAAGCATGGAGGAGACAATCTGCTCAAAAGACTGCACCAACTAATCACCAATGCCTGGGAGGAGGGTTCTGTACCCCAAGCATGGAAGGATGCCAGCATTGTAACCATCTACAAGAAAGGTGATCGAACAGACTGTGGGAACTATAGAGGAATCTCTCTTCTTTCCATAGCAGGGAAGATCTTCGCCAGGATCCTACTCAACAGACTATCTATTCACATAACACCTGGTGTGGTTCCAGAGTCACAGTGTGGCTTCAGAGGTAACCGGAGCACTGTGGATATGATATTTTGTCTCCGACAGCTACAAGAAAAGTGCATTGAGCAGGACCGACCACTGTACATGGTATTTGTCGATTTCACTAAGGCATTTGATACAGTCGGGAGGACCGGGCTATGGCAGCTACTGAGGAAGTACGGATGCCCAGAGAAGTTCACAACTATGATCGAGGCTCTACATACAGGAATGATGGCGAACGTTAGTGCTGGAGGGGAAGTCTCGGAATCGTTTGGGGTTACCAATGGGGTCAAGCAAGGTTGTGTACTGGCCCCCACGCTCTTCTCCATCTTCCTATCAGCAATGCTAGACGAGGCTTTCCGAGACATGGGGGATGGCATCTATATACAGTCCAGACAGAGCGCTGACCTATTCAATGTCGCACACTTCAGAGCGAAGACCAAGACTACTCAGATACTGGTGAGAGAGCTACTATTCGCAGATGACAGTGCACTGGTTGCCCACTCTGCTGAAGAGACCCAGAAAATAGTGGACGCTTTCTCCGATGCATCAAAGAAGTTTGGCCTGAAAATTAACATCAAGAAGACGGAGGTGCTGTACCAACCCAACTCTACAAGAACCCGAGAGGAGGAGATCATGGTTGACGGAAACAAGCTGAACTCTGTTCCGGAATTCACCTATCTCGGATGCACAATATCAAGTGATGGACGCATTGATGCTGAGATACAGAGGAGGATGGCCAAGGCTAGCGCATCTTTCGGCCGACTACGCCAGAGACTCTGGAACAACCACCATGTGTCCATTCGGGTCAAAGGTAAGATCTACCGCGCAATCGTGCTATCCACCCTACTATACGGAGCCGAGGCCTGGACAGTGTACAGACAGCAGGTGAAAAAGCTGCATGCCTTCATGATGCGACATCTGCGTTCAATCATGAGGCTAACCTGGAAGGACAAAGTGACGAATAAGGAAATACTCGAACGGATGGGGCTGCCCTCTATGGAAGATCTTCTGATCAAAAAGAATCTCCGGTGGACTGGACACCTCATGAGGATGTCATCAGACAGGCTACCAAAGCAGATCCTCTATTCTCAACTGTCTTTTGGCTACAGAAAGAGAGGGCGCCCCCGTCTCCGGTTCAAAGATACCATCAAGAGAAACCTGAAGCTGAGAGACATTAAGACCGACTCATGGACACAACTCTCACAGCAGAGAGCTAAATGGAGAGCGGCAGTCAAGTAATGAAAGCAGTCTTTGTCGCATCGCGACCGACAGCATGATGATGATGAGTTCTGAAGGACAGAAAGAGAGGGCGCCCTCATCTCCGGTTCAAGGATACCATCAAGAGAAACCTGAAGCTGAGAGACATTAAGACCGACTCATGGACATGGACATGACTCTCACAGCAGAGAGCTAAATGGAGAGCGGCAGTCAAGTAATGAAAGCAGTCTTTGTCGCATCGAGACCGACAGCATGATGATGATGAGTTCTGAAGGTGGCCACTTGGAAAAGCAAACGTGTTTGTGTTCATAAGCATCCCCATGCCAATTTGGATTTATTCCGCTGTGTATAAACTATAACTTCCAGCTTCATCCCAGGCTAGGTGCTCTGATACTGTGTCAAAGACCCTATAATACTAAGACGGCTCACTCAGCCTGTACTGTGTAATCAAAATGATCAAACCCACCACTTGGTGCGCTGGCTGTTCTCTTGGTTAAACAGGTGTTATATTATATGTATAAATGTATATATGAATGTGAAAGATGTGTGATGATGGTGATGCTGATGATGATGCTGATGATGATGTGTATTTGTTCATAGCAATTTCATATTGATGTGTATTCATACTTACCTATCTCATGTATAATATCAAACCCACCACAAGGTGGCACTGTGAATATTTACATAACCATGGGAGAGATAGGGAGTGAGCCGTCTTAGTATTATAGGGTCTTTGACTGTGTCTAGGTGGTGTGGGACTCGATGATTAAAATCTGGGTTGGTAAAAGTGTAGGCTCGGGCTTTCTATCGACCAACTGCCTAATGGTGACCGGGCGCGGTGGCCGAATCGGTAGAGCACAGGCCTCGCGTGCGGAAGATTGGGAGGTCGCGAGTTCGGTTCCTGGTCGAGTCAAACCAATGATTGATACTTGTCACTTCCTAGCCTGGTGCTCGGCATTATTAGGATAGGGCAAGGGCTGGTTAGCTCGGTATCAGGATAATGTGACTGAGTGGGATATCAGGTCATGGTGCCAGCGGCCTGATTTCCCAGTGGTGCAGCACTATAAATTTGCCATGAGCGCGTACTGTCAGAAGTCGGTACCCGTCATGATATGACCTTAGATGTTGCTAGGACGTAAAACAACAACAAACAAACAAGCCTAATGGTGAAAACAAGACTACTCAGATTTATCGATCATAGGCAGTATATCTCTTCAATAAAACAAAATTTAAACATTTTAAATAAACATTACTTCCAGGGCCTGACCCCGGCCATACTGATAGTAGGCTAAGTAGTATATCTGAAGTGTGTTGGCCTCAGGCTATCAAACAAATAAACTCCAGTGAAGTAGTATATGAAAGTATCCATATAGCCGGGTGTTGACGAACTACGATGTGTTTGATTGCTAGGATTTTATGATTTAGTAATATCTCAGGCCATATCAGATTTTGCTTGTTTATCTGTTGGATTGGTTGGTTGTTGGAGTCCAAGCAAAATCTAAGGTCATATCTGGACGGGTACAGACTTGTGACAGTGCACACTCATGGCGACTTTACACCGGGAAATCAGGCCACCAGCGCCATGACCCACTATCCCTCTCAGTCACATTATTCTGACACTGAGCTATCCAGTCCTTGCCATATCCTATTAATGCCAAGCACCTGGCTAGGAAGCGACAAGTATAGATTTGGTAAGTCATTGGGTTTACTTGACGGAGAATCAAACCCCGATGTCCCGCACAGGAGGCCTGCGTTCTACCGATTCGACCACCACGCCCGGTTTGATTGTAGGATTTTTTGTCACAACATATATGGTCATTTCAGAATGTGTAATGACTTGTGACAGTACGACCTCATGGAAACTTTATAGTGCTGTCCCAGCAGCATCAGCATTCTTAGTCTTAAATAGTGAATGTTCAAGAACTAAAGTTGTTATCAAAAGTTCACTGTGCAACCAGAAATCTTTGACAGTGAAGCGATTATCATTATTTGGATAAATTTATCTCTATAATCATAGTTGCTTGCTGTTAAAGCAGCATAATCCGATTAAAGCATCAGATTTTAACAACCGAAGCGCTTACCCAGATTGGATCATATGTATCCAACTTAGATACTGGTGCAATTATTAAACATGCTGTAAAATATTGCGATATATGGCAATGGGGGGAATGCAAATGTTCTATTACTGATCGGTGTACGTGACCAGGCGCATGTATGTATGTATATATATATATATATATATATATATATGTAGGTGCTGGTGGTGCCTGAGTGGGATGTAAATAGACATTGTGGTGCTGGATTGTCTGGGTGTGATTGCACTCAGGGCCTACCCCCTCTGCTGGGATAGGGATCACCACACTCAAAGGTCAAGGTTGGTGGTGGCCATGGGGGCCATACAGCTTGGTGGTGGTGGGCAGACCGCTGGTAGTCATGGGGAGCAGGAATGCTGGATCCCTATTGGTAGAGCCAAGAATGCTTGTTTTCCATTGGGGAAAGTGGTGGGGTGCTACTCTACAATGAACCCATGTAACCATATAAATAATAAACCAGAGGGCTTGACTCTCGCTTCTTCTTTCCACTTTATACTCTTCCTTTCTCTTTGTCTGTATTGATTTCACTATAGCCTGCCTACAAAACCACATATTCAAGCTTTAGCCATTTTACAATGCGTTGCTGCATATGTAATACTAAGGTAATACTAATAGAACCTGTTAATGCCGGGAGTTCGCAAGTTTGGTTCCCGGTCGAGTCAAACCAATGACTTAAAAATTTATACTTGTCACTTCCTAGCCTGGTGCTCAGCATTATTAGGATAGGCCAAGGACTGATTAGCTCAGTGTCAGGATAATGTGACTGAGTGGGATATCGGGTCATGGTGTCGGCAGCCTGATTTCCCAATGGGGCAGCACTATAAAATCACCATGAGTGTGTACTGTCACAAGTCGGTACCCGTCCTGATATGACCCATAGATGTTGCTAGGACATGAAACAACAACAAACAAACAAACCTGATAATGCTGAAGCCTATGGTTGGTTGGTGGGAGTTTTACGTCCTGGCAATATCTAAGGTCATATCAGGTACGGGCACTGACTTGTGACAATGCTCACTTATGATGACTTTATAGTGCTGCCCCGCTGGGAGACCAGGCTGCCACCACCATGACCTGATATCCTACTCAGTAACATTATCCTGACACTCATTTGACCATCCCGTGAAGCCTATGGTGTCAGAATCTGTACACTTTCGCAACAAAAAATAATTTGGCATGTTTTCACTTCAAATATAGCTAAAGTTAGCCTTTTAAAATAAAAGTAACTTCAACCTAAAGTAGACGATAACGATCAATCTAATATATTTATCTCAGAAAAATGCAGGCATCGGACTATGCAACTTTTAGTTTTACACACACAAACAAGTCCTTCCCAGGGCTTATTCTAATGGTCACGAATGTTAGTTTAAAAAAAACTGTTAACACATATTAAAATCATCATTAAATGACCATAACATTGCGATGCATGACAAAAGAAAGAATTGTAATCATATATATTTATTTGTGTGATTTATCCACATAATATATCGACCAGCGACTGTTATATTTACACATTAATTCTAAGTACATCCATATTTACAAGATTAATACAACCGGTTACATATTATTAACAGCGTAGTTATTTCCTGCCTGTCGTGACAGTACAATAGCGTTTGGCAATGGAATGTTTCATTTAACAGAGAGGAATGAATTAGACTTAACAACGGGTAATTAATATACAGCAACATGCTGAAAATATCGGATGTCAGCCATTGTCTGTTAGATTAACTGTCGACAACCCAATGGCGTGTGAAGATAATAATATACAAATGAAGTGGAATGTTCATGAATGAAGTATTATTCGAGGGTTGGCCTTGATTTAGGCCACGACCTGCCCCTCCCACGGCCGCCACACGTTGACATTGACCCCGTGGTGGTGGGCGGGGCCACTGCGGTGATTGACAGCCGGGTGCAGCTTGGGCCGAGAGGTGGCGCCACTCCGCATGTCCTGGAGTGACGTCACCAGGGCGCTGCCGCTGATCGCCCTGCTGATGTTCCTGCACAGCCTCGGGGACGGGTCACAGCGCTTCACCGTCGCAGCGGGATGCGAGAGAACTACGCGCTGGTGAACCGAGGCTGATGACGTCATGGCTACGCTGCGCGATCTGAGGTGCGCGGCTAGGCGGGCGGCGGTTGCGTGGTCCAAGTCGCTGGCGCTGACGAAGCGTTGCGCCTGGTTGAGGCTCTGGTTGTAGCCGGCCGCGTATGCCGCCGTTGCCGCCGCTTGTTGTTGTTGGGGAATGACGGCTGCCGGGCGAGGAAGGTTCTTTTTTTGTTGCTTGGCAGCGCGCAGAAACTTGACAGTCAGATCGAGAATATCAGCCTTTTCCATCTTCTCAAACTCCTCAGGCTGTTTAAAAAACAACAAACAAGTGAGACATTCGATTAGTGAACAGCCCAGAATAGTATCAAACAAAAACAAAGCGATCGACATTTCAAATATCAGCCTTTTCCATCTTCTCAAACTCCTTAAGCCTGGTACACACCTCCCGTATATGATTGACGTGCTAAAACTGACTGCCTGAAGGGACCCGTCACAACCCGACCCGTCCCGTTTCCCGATTCATTTTTCGAATCTTATAAAGCCCTGTACACACCTCCCGTATAACTGAGTTTTATACGCGATTCGGAAGCCACATGTGTGTTAGGGGGTCACACACCTAAACACTGAAACTGAATAAAACTCAAACTTAGTCGCGAAACGGGCAGTTTTAGGTTTTATACGGGAGGTGTGTACCGGGCATTAGGCTGTCAAATAAAACACACCAAGGGAGACATTCCAGAAAAGTATCGCCATTTCAAAGAACGCTAGGCTACTTCAAGTACTTGATGTAATTCAATTTCAAGCTGCACAGTGCGATCAAACATCACATTTACAGAACCAAAACACTCAAATAGATTTGATTCTAGATATCTAACTTAGACAGTGATGCACGTATCAAGCATCTATTGCCACATATAAATATGATAAAGGGACATACTGAGTCAAGTTAATAGAACCTGTTTCTGCATAAGCCTATGGGGTAAGAGTTTCGGCATGCTTGCCAAAATTAATTTTGAACATTTGTGAATCATTGATTGGTTGCTTTACACCGTGTCGGCAGCATCGGCCATATTGACGGCGAGAAATGTTATTTTTTTGTTCAAACCATTGCTTTTACATGTAAAAGCAGACAATCAATTATGTGCCAATAAACACTCATTAAATTAAAAAGCTCACAATCATATATTTGTGGTCAAGGGAAACAAATTCCCATAGAAAAGGAAAAGTTTTACATTTTGCGAATCAAATATCTCAAAAGTTAGCCATGTAAAATCAAAGTTACTTCAAACAAAAGTAAGGTGGTGATATATTTATCTCAGAAAATGACAGAAACTCAAAGACCATCGCAGCCTATGCAGCTTTAAGTACGAGAGCCCCGCATGGCAATTACACCTCATTAAAACCAGAAGGAGCGTCTTGTTCTTGTAAGGCCACTAAGGATGCCGACAAGAGTCAAAGAAGCAGCTAACTGGGCGGAATGCCGCTAGGTGGCGCCATGGCCGGGTGTTGACGTTGGCGATTAGAGCGGGGTAAAGCAGGTCGCACCGGGAGTTAAAGCTGGTAATGCGGGTCGGGAGATTACATGGTACTTTCACACAGGGTGGCGCCATGCACACTTATGATGGCTATATATAGAGATCTATACACTTTGGTCCGTTCAAATAGCATTGTGGTTTAAGGCAGCATGTGATTCAAGCATCACGAAAGTATATATATATATATATATATATATATATATATATATATATATATATATATATGCACTCATATATATGTCCTTTTAAATATATATTGATATATATGTATATATTCATATATGTATATATTCATATATGTATATATTCATATATGTATATATTCATATATGTATATATTCATATATGTATATATTCATATATGTATATATTCATATATGTATATATTCATATATATATATCTATATATTCATATACATATACATATTCATATATATAGTCATATATAGATATTCATATATATAGTCATATATATATATTCATATATAGATATCATATATATATTCATATATATATATTCATATATATATTCATATAAATAGATATATATTGATATATAGGGATATATAGTGTTATATATTGATATATCGTGATATATAGTGATATATAGTGATATATATAGTGATATATATATAGTGATATATGAATATATATCCATATATATATATATATATATATATCCATATATATACATCATAGTCGTATTTCAATCGATCAATATGCATACAAATAAGATCTGAAAACTATAAATATATTGTGTGTGAGAAACTTACACGCATATATATATAGATATATATGTGTAGTTTTCAGATGTTATATATGTATAACTTACTATAAGGGTGTATTTACTAGATTTTGATAACGACACATGTCGTCAGAAATCTAATATATGTTTAAAGTTGGGTTGCTATGGATACTTACGTCTTTGTTCATGCCGTCGAGGATCATGGACTTGAGTTCGTCCAGGGCGGTGTTGATCCGTGCGCGCCGTTTCCTCTCGGCGACGTGTTTGTTAAACTGTGAACAGAAAGGACAACAAGAAGTTAGTCAAACTCACCACCAGGACGCTCAAGGCTGCGATACACACATACACATATAAACATACAGTAAAACCTCTCTAAGTCGACCGACCATGGGACCAACTTTAAACGGTCCATTTAGGGAGGTGGTTGGTTTAGGGAGATGTCTAAAAAAATCATTTCGGTGGTATTGTAGGACGATCGTTTGGGACCCAAATAAAGCGATCGATATAGAGGAGTGGTCGATCTGGGGAGCCGGTCGGTTAGAGAGGTTTTACTGTTTACATATTTAGGCCACCTGCACTCAGAACTAACCGAAAAATGACCCCGTCCCACATAGCGACTATGGTACATATATAATTATATAAATATATAGATATGGGGTTGGGTTACCCATAGAATAGGATACAACATAGAAAAAAGATTCACCCGGTACTTGTAGTACACAGGTGAAGACCAGCCTTATATAAATACGGGCGAAAATAGCTTTAGTATGGAACAAGAAGTAGAATGCCTGGCATCAGTGTCAAATGTTTACTTATATCAGCACAGAGTTGGTGAAATGGGAGAGAATGCAAAAAGACAAGATGGCGGCCAGAGAACGCCCTCAATTTCACTTTTAAATTGCATTAAAGTATATGTTTTATTATATTTTCCAACTCAAAAGTAACGGGTAAACATGAAGACATATACAAAGAATAAATGTTGCTTCTTAGATTGTGAAATTAGGCTCTCATAAAGACTTAGTTCATTAACCCGATTTTTCTACCTTTTTTATATAAGGCTGGTCTTCACCCCTGTACTGGAAGTACAGGGTGATCTTTTATCTAGATACAACATAACAACCGATGACAGTATATACATGCATATACAAACATACACATATATTAATACATAATACATATACATATACATATACATACATATACATACATATACATACATATACATACATACATACATACATATACATACATATACATACATATACATACACATACATACATATACATACATACACATACATATACATACATACATACATATACATACATATACATACATATACATACATATACATACATATACATACATATACATACATATACATGCATATACATACATATACATACATATGCATGCAAATTCATACATATGCATACATATATACACATATACATGCACACACATATGCATACAATATAATACAATAATATATATATATATATATATGAGTACACACACATATACACGTACACACATATATACACATATATACAGTCGGGTGCAGGTGATGGGTGACTGTGGTAAGAAAGTATGCCGCCATCTGTCATTCCCTAGATGTTTCGTGGGTGTAGCCTCTACCTTTACAACGTCCTGAACCTCCATACACTACCCGCCTACTAGTACTACACACCGGGGACAGGTGCGCCTTCAGCCGGCCCCTCTCCGCCCGGGGCTCCCTCGCCCACACCCCGCCAACTCCCCCCCCCCCTATCCACCCCCTCACGCCGGCGTCAGACACAGCCAGTGCCGGTGAGAGTTTATACACCCCGCCCCCCACCACCTGCACCCAGCACAGGTAAACAATACCCACACCTGCACCTCGCATAGCTGCACAGCTGATCTATTAATAGAAACATACCCATGCGCACTACTTGCATTATTACGTGTGCGCAATAAGAAATGCACAGACAGCCTTTTTTTTCTTAAAACAAAAAGAAGCTGTATATAGTCCGATGAAAACATCAAATTTCTTAAACCAAAACCGACAGCATGATGAGTACAAAAAGTAAACACCAGCTATTGGGGGTGAAATATTAGCCCTTGAGAATTTTGACTGAATAAATATATATACAAAATATCGACAAAAACAAGACATGTCTCTATAAAGTATAAGTATAAATAAAATAAGCTGCGCTTACCCTACGTGAAGACATCCTGGATTCCTTATCTTGGTCGTACATAGCCGCGTCAACGATGCAGCTGGCCATGGCGATGATGATTGGTGGGTGTGATGTATTAATATATATATAATATATATAAGATATATATATACAGTCTCAGTGCCTGGGTATGGACGCTGAGCTGTGAAGTACACCCCGGGTAGGATCCCACGTAGTATAAGAAGGTATGGAATGAGGCCGCCTTGGGAAGGAAGGACGAGGGTGGTCGGGTATAGTCGAGGTGTGGCCGGCGCGGTGCGATGTGGTGCTGTAGGCGCGGTAGATGCTGTAGGCGCGGTAGATGCTGTAGGCGCGGTAGATGCTCTCAGACCGGAGTCAGGTGAGTTTGTGTCCTCCCCTGGCCGCCCGCGTCCGCTTTTATACGCGCCCGGGGTCGGGGAGACGCGTGCCCGCCCGCCCTTTGATGTTTGCCGGTAATTACCAGGCGGCAGGCCGTGGGAGAGTCTTTGTGGTTTGTGGGTTATCTGTCCTGCACCTGTCAATCAAGCACCCGGCCCACCGGCCGGCACGTGCCGCGGGTTAACTTACACTCGGTGGTCATATCTGAGCGGGGGCAGAGGCGCGGTGAAAGAGACGGCGCGGGCAGGTTTTGTTGTTGTTGTTGTTTGCCGGCGTTGAAGATGAGTTTTGTAGTTTGTATGTTTTTACTATTTACATTCGTTGATTAAGGAGGGGGAATTTCAATCATGGACAACTGGTTTTTCCTCATTGCATTGTATTTTGTGTTGCATTTATTTCCTGTTCTATTATTCATCACTGCCGGGGAAGAGCACTGTTAGTGTTAGTGTTACTTGTTAGTGTTATGTGAACCAAGTTGGTCGATGCGATGACTACCCCTCTCCTTTTGTATTACTAATACTATTACTTATTACTATTAGACTATGTTATCTATTCATATATGTGAATATATGTGAATATATGTGAATATATGCGAATATATGTGAATAACTGGTGAGAGAGCTACTATTCGCAGATGACAGTGCACTGGTTGCCCACTCTGCTGAAGAGATCCAGAAAATAGTGGATGCTTTCTCCGATGCATCAAAGAAGTTCGGCCTGAAGATTAACATCAAGAAGACGGAGGTGCTGTACCAACACAACTCTACAAGAATCCGAGAGGAGGAGATCATGGTTGACGGAAACAAGCTGAACTCTATTCCGGAATTCACCTACCTTGGAAACACTATATCACGTGATGGACGCATTGCTGCTGAAATACAGAGGAGGATGGCCAAGGCTAGCGCATCTTCCGGCCGACTACGCCAGAGACTCTGGAACAACCACCATGTGTCCATTCGGGTCAAAGGCAAGAAGTTAGTCAAAGACTGCTTTCATTACTTGACTGCCGCTCTCCATTTAGCTCTCTGCTGTGAGAGTTGTGTCTATGAGTCGGTCTTAATGTCTCTCAGCTTCAGGTTTCTCTTGATGGTAACCTTGAACTGGAGACGAGGACGCACTCTCTTTCTGTAACCAGAAGACAGTTGAGAATAGAGGATCTGCTTTGGTAGCCTGTCTGATGACATCCTCATGAGGTGTCCAGTCCACCGGAGATTCTTTTTGATCAGAAGATCTTCAATAGAGGGCAGCCCCGTCCGTTCGAGTATTTCCTTAACATTTCATGAAAGCTGCCTGCAAAAGTGTTGAAGTGCTGCTGGCTTTTGCAAGTTACCAGCAGCACTCTCTCGGGGAGCAAATAGAGGTTTCACACCGGCAAGAACATGTCAAGACACATATACACACACATAAATGTATATGAATATATATAATAATTATATCGATGGATGGATAACGATGGATTTCACCGCGGCCGTCCCCCCATTAATAAATGACCGCCGACGCCTCGGTGTTCCTTAAGCTGTCGGCAAAGTTCACAGCCCCGCTCTCCGGTGACAAGCGTCGTGTGACGCTTTCTGCTGGCGCCAGCGGCGCGGAACGCGGCAACGTCGGAACGTCGGAACGTCGGAACACTGCTTGGCACTCTCCAGCCAGCGTGCGCAATGCAAGCGCCCCCCCCCCCCACACCCACACACCTCCCGGGCCCGCACGCCGGTGTAGCGGTTTCAGCGCCCGGTCAGTTTCAGCGCCCGGTCAGTTTCATGCGCATGCGTCAAAATCTAACATCATCGTCACTAACCTTATAAATTTAATATAATGTTTTTGGTAAAGATCTTTTCTACATGTGTACAAAGCGATTTGTTTCTAGGTGGTGTGGTTGTAGAGATAGATCACTTTTCCTGTATTTTCTGTATGAAGATTGCTAGCGACCATTGACAATCCCTTGAGTTTGACGGTACGCGCAGTGCAAAACATTAGTTTTATTCAAAATTAAAACAAATCAAGAACCCTAACCTTATAAATTTAATACAGTCTTTTTGGTAAAGATGTTTTCTATATGTGTACAAAGCGATTTGTTTCTAGGTGGTGTGCTTTTAGAGATATATCACTTTTCCTGTATTTTCTGTATGAAGATTGCTCACGACCATTGACAATGCCTTGAGTTTGAGTCTATACGGGCCGTTGAAACTGACCGGGCGCTGAAACTGCGTCACCGGAGTGTGACCAGGTCTGTGCCGGGAGAGTGCGGTCCGGCGGAGTGTGACCGAGTCTGCGCCGGGAGAGTTGGCGAACTGGTGCTGGTTGTGCAGAGGGATGCGTCGGGCGGCAGGTGCGTGGATATAAGTATGGCATGCGGGGGGTCGGGGGACGGGGGGGCGGGGACATCAAAGGGCGGCGACATTACCGCTATAGCGGGGCGATATGGGAGCGACGGAAGTCCTTGAAAAGATGAAAGGACACTCTCCAACACACCCCATGCCTACCCCCCCCCCGACCCCCAACCACCCTCATTCGCAGCACCTTGCACACCCTCCAAGCGGACCCTCCCTAGAAGCGTTCCGCACTACTGACGGCCTGAGAGAACGTGGGAAAGCGTGTGACGGTATGTTATTGGAGGCTGGCGAGGTCAGAGAGCGAGTAGGACAGGGAGGGGCCGGGGGTGGTGGGGGGGGAGGGGAATTAGTTAGCGCGTGTGGGGGTGGGGGTGGGGGTGGGTAGGAATGGTGGTGGGTGTGGGGGTGGCTGGGGGCATTAGTTTGCGAGTGTTGGGGTGGGGGTGGCGTTAATTGTGGGTGTGTGTGTGGGGGTGGGGGTGGGGTGGTGTTAATTGTGGGGGTGGGATGGGTATGGGGGAGGGATGGGGGGGGGGGCAGCCAGGAACCTCTGCAATGGTCCAATAAGCGGCAGGGTGTGTCGGAACGAGCAGGGTGGGTGGGAGGGGGAGATGTGTGTGACTGTGAGTGTGTGTGTGGCTGAGTGGATGTGTGTGTGTGACTGTGTGTGGGTGTGTGTGGCTGTGTGCAGGGAGGGCAGGTGGGCGTTCTTGCGGCTGTAGGTGTGGGCGGCAGCTCTGGGACGGTGGGAGAGGGAGACGCCTGGCAAACGCGCACTGGGCGCGTCTCACTAGCACAACCAAACCACACAGGGGTGTACTAACAAACCCATCCACCAGCCAGTATTTACACAACCAAATAAAAACGTAGGTTGGAGATTGTGGGAACTGTACTTTAGTTAGAGCGTCAAAGCGGCGTCTAACTTAAGCTAAGTGGGTCATTCCCAATGAATCCCATTGTGCACACCTGCACGCCTGCTCTTAAAGCTGCATAGTCCGATGAAATATCAAATTTTCAAAACCAGAGCAATTATCGAGATTTGACTTTAGATATCTAATGAAGTTAGATGTTTGTTTTTGTTGTTTTACGTCCTAGCAACATCTAAGGTCATATCAGGACGGGACAAAGTTAGATACTGATGCACTTATTAAACATTTGTTTCTGCATAGAAGGCAATCATACCAAGTCAATTTAACAGTTACTGCAGAAGTCTATGGTGTCAGAGTTTTGGTATGCTTGCCAAAACTAATTTTTTATGTTTGCACTCAAAATATCTCAAAAGTTTACCATTTAAAATATAAGTAACTTTGAACTAATGTAAAGTATCTATCTCAGAAAAAATACAGAAATTCAAAACCATCGGACTATGCAACTTTAAGCTCTTTTTTAAAATGTAAATGTATTTGTTTAATCTGAATTCCCCAGCAAGGTTGGTTTGTTGGTGGAGGTTCCACGTTTTGGCAACATCTGAGGTCATATCAGGACGGGTACTGACTTGTGACAGTGTGCGCTAATTGCAAATTTATAGTGCTGCCCCAATGGGAGACCAGCCCACCAGCACTATGACCTGATATCCCACTCAGTCACATTATCCCGACACTGAGCCAACCAGTCCTTGCCCTATCCACAACAAAAAGCCGAGCATCTGGCTAGGAGTAGGAAGCGACAAGTATAAATTTTTAAGTCATTGGTTTGACTCGACCAGGGTTCAAACTTTCAAATCCCACTATCTCCCACAAACGGGAGATGGATGCTCAACTCTTTCGGCCATCCTGTCTGGTGTCCCCTGCATGGACTATTGGTGTTCCTACCATAGATAGATGTTAGCAGTTACTTTTCTCCGCGATGTAACTAGCAGGACACTGTGTGGATGACTCTTTGTGAAACATGCAGTAGTCTTGCTAATCGATGTTTTACAATTTAACCATCGCTAATTTGTTTTGTAATTGAAGGGTGTGGTTATTTAGTTTCGCGGCTGTGCATGACTTAGTTAGTAGCCCCGGCCCCTCGTGTGCGGGGCTGGCTTGCGGTGTGCCTGACTGCCGCGGGAGGCCCGGTGTGCGCGACGGCGGCGGTCGCCGTGGGGCGGCGGCAGCATTGGCGGCAGCGGCGGCGTCATGTTGCCGAGGCGAGGCGTGCATTGACGGACGCACCTGGCATGGGGCCGGGGTGATAGGAAGGGGCACGGGGAAGGGGGGTTTACGGGTGCGCGGCGCGCGGGGCGTGGGGGTTGCGGGGCGGGGCTTGCGGGTTGCGGGTTACGAAGTTTTCAGGGCCCGGTGTCGCAGTTTGAGCGCCCTGCCAGTTTCAGCTGACTGCATACACTCAAACTCAAGGCATTGTCAATGGTCGTGAGCAATCTTCATACAGAAAATACAGAAGAAGTGAAAACCACACCACCTATTAACAAATCGCTTAGTACACATATCGAAAACATCTTTACCAAAAACATTATATTAAATTCATAAGGTTAGTGACGATGCTGTCAGATTTTGACACATGCGCATGAAACTGACAGTCAGCTCAAACTGGCAGGGCGCTCAAACTGCGACACCGGTGTAACGATTTCAATTTCCCCCCTTTTCAAGTTTTTGTTTTGTTGTTTTTGTTTTACGTCCTAGCAAGATCTATGGTCATATCAGGACGGGTACCGACTTGTGACAGTACGCACTCATGGCGATTTTATAGTGCTGCCCCACTGGGAAATCAGGCTGCCGGCACCATGACCTGATATCCCACTCAGTCACATTATCCTGACACTGAGCTAACCAGCCCTTGCCCTATCCTAATAATGCTGAGCACTAGGCTAGGAAGCGACAAGTATAAATTTTTAAGTCATGACTCGACCGGGAACCGAACTCGCAAACTCCCGATCTGCCGCACACGAGGCCTGTGCTCTACCGATTCGGCCACCGCGCCCGGTCCTTTTCAAGTTCCCCCCCGGGAAGCTGAATACGTTTTTAATTTCCCTCCGGTGAAATTGAATACGTTTTCAGATTCCCGGGAGGGAAATTAAAAACAGTTTTCAGATTCCACCCCCTATTTTCAAATTCCCCCCTCTGGGAATTTAAAATTGTTTAAAAAACTTTAAAAAACGTTTTAATATTCAGACCTATAATATTTTTTTCTTAGCCATCTTGGAGACTTTTTGTGTCATTTGGGGTGAAATATGTTTTGTTGTACTAGTAATAATTTCCATTATGCTATTCTCTGTGTATTATTATATTTGTCATGAAAAATAAACAAAAATAAAAAAATTTAAAACTCCCCCAAAATGGGGGGGGGGGTGAAGGAAAGTTAAAACGAGGGAGGGAAAACGAAAATGTTTTCAAATTCCTTTGGGATGAATTTGAAAACGTTTTCAAGTACCCATGGGGGAACTTCAATCAGGGGGAATTTGAAATCTTTACACCGGTGTGGTGGTTTCAGCGTGTTCCCGTGCTCAGACGTGTCCCGTTGCTTCTGCTTCTGCGCGGATTTCGCATCAACTCGGATCACCCGAGACACTTATTGCGCACATCCTACAATGTCGGGTCGAATAATCGAATACGCTTCTCCGCGCTCGGGTGGAGATTTTTTTTTTTTTTTTAATAGCCGATAAAAAATACAGAAAAATTGGATTTAAAGTATTTTATGATGGCCTAGTTTACCTATATTTCCATTTAATTAATCTAAGTTATTCTTTTTTGGCACATGGCACGTGTATTTGTCGACTCCACTCGCCGTGTTCTATTTGAAATTCTGACGACTGGGATGACCCGAGTCACCCGGGTAGTGTTAATCGATTACGGCCATGTTTATTAGATTCTGACGCATGCGCAGAAGCGAGGGACACGTCTGAGCACGGGAACACGCTGAAACCACCACATCGGGTTGCTGAGCCTGGGGCGTTGAGAGTGCGGTGGGCACATGGTCTCTGCGCACGCGCCGTTCACGGCGCGCCCATCGCGCCTACATTCCGGCGTGCACGCGTTAATACGCGCGCCCCGTGCGCGCCTTCGTGCACGGTCGCATGTTGAGTGCACCAAAGCGCGCACGTGGGTGTATGTAGCTCCTGTGGGCTGATGGGCAGAACTGAATTTAAATCCTACGCAACAGCGGGATTTCTTTAGTGCTTAAAAAAAAGTATTATCGTAGAACTCTAACCATTGAGACGTCATAGCTGTTTATAACAATTGAGCAATTTAAGTACATTCATCCTGAATGTGTGCACTGTAGGTATGTACATATCCATGTGTGTATGCATGCATGTGGCATTTGCATTCACGTAACTCACTAACTTCAGTTTGTTAACCTCTCTAATAATAATATTATAAGTCTAGCACTAGTACTAGTAATAACGGCTGGGAGATTTTCCTATTGTTTATCAGGTGGATTGCCTTGATACAACTCTAAACTTAGTAACAGGCAGATAGTGTGAGTGTTGGTGATCCCGCGTGTACCAGGTGGATGTAGATAGTAGTTGGTAGATATAGATAGAGATAATAGTTGGTGGATTGTTATGTGGTTGTTTGGAACATAGTTGGTTATTGTGTTTGCTTGTTTGAATAATAATTCCTGTTTTTTTTGTCAGTGTTTCGATGTAGTAGGAAGATGAATAAGTGTATTTTCTGTCAACTGCTTTGAACTGAACAGTTAAAGACCAAGTCATTCATACCCACACTCTCGTCCAGCATCCACAATTCACATTCCACACATTCTAGTTCTATTACAACAAGGATAATTTAACATTGACAACTAATAATAGTATTAATACGCACATGTTACCTCCACAGATCAACCACTCCCCTATATCGATCTCTTTATTTGGGTCCCAACAATACCATTGTAAAGATATTCTAACTCCTTAAATCAACTACCTCCCTAGATGGGCCACCTAAAGTCGGTCCCATGGTCGGTCGTTTTAGAGAGGTTTTACTGTACTTGTTAAACATGGGTGGTCACATAGAAGGGAATACTGAGGCAATTTAATGTCACCTATTAATACTAAACGCTATGGTGTCAGAGTTTTGGCGTGCTTGCCAAAACTAATTTGACATGTCTGCACTTCAAATATCTAAAAAAAAACTTAGCCATTTAAAATATATTTATATTTATTTATATTTATCTCTTCTGCTTGGGTCGCTCGCCGTGATGACTATAACACGAGTAATAGTCATGGATCGGACGCTAGCTGTACCTATATTCTTACCGCAACTTATCTAGCCTCGCCTTGAAACAGTTCAGAGTTGGTGCATCTGCGACTTGTAAAAGATACTTCAAATTAACGCAGGATAGGTTGTAATAATCCATTTAATAATAATATATTTATCTAAGAAAATTGAGAGAAATATGCAACTTTAATGTGGATTAAATCGCAGACATTAAAGTTGCATAGTCCGATGAAAACATCAAATTTTCAAAACCAAAACACTCACCTATATTTGTTTCAACATATCTAACTTAGATACTGGTGGACTTATTGAGCATTTGTTGCCGCATAGAAGGGCATGCGGAGTGAATTTAATAGAACCTGTTTCTGCATAAGCCGATGGTGTCAGAGCTTTGGGATGCTTGCCAAAATTAATCTTGCATGCTTGCACCTCAAATATCTCCAAGGTTAGCCAAATAAAAGTTACTGCAAACTAAAATAAGATAGATTATAACAATCAATTTAATATATTTATTTCAGAAAAATAGCCGAAGCTCAAAAGCATCGAACTATGCAACTTTAAGATGCGCGTTCTCCGACTTCCTCTCCAGTCATTACACAACGAAGAATCCCCCGGCCATTTACTTGTCGTCTGCTTCCCAGCATTGTCGTCTGTTCTCCGCAAAAACACCGTCAATTAGGAACGCTCACTGATGACGTCACATGCCGTGTTTACTACAACACTATTGCGATGCAGCGGCCACTGACCGCGCTGAAAACGGCCGAAGTTGTCGGCCATGCACCGCTGAAAACACCTACACCTAGCGGTACCCGATGCTACGTGACGAGTTATGACGCAATGAGAGCGAGGAGTCAGGAGAGTGAGGGGACGCCGGTGACGTCACTGTTCCACCCATTTGACTCTCCCCGGCGACGCGCCCCCTGGTGAGCTGGGAGGGTACTTATCACACACACATCCCCTGGGCGTTGTGCCGCCCCCTGCTGTACAAACCTGGTAACACCTGGCCCGCACTTCAAAGAGTGCCGGCATCCGGCGGATAGACTCACCTGTCCCACCCCTATCTGTATGGATACACCCACACACACTCACACACTCACACACTCACACACTCACACACATACTCACACTCACCCACACACATACTCACCTGTCTCACCCCTATCTGTATGGGTACAGACACACACACACTCACATCCACACACACACACTCACACACACCCACACACATACTCACCTGTCTCACCCCTATCTGTATGGGTACACACATACTCACACCCTCACACATACTCACACACACCCACACACATACTCACCTGTCTCACCCCTATCTGTATGGGTACACACACACTCACTCACACACTCACACACACACACTCACACCCACACACATACTCACCTGTCTCACCCCTATCTGTATGGGTACACCCACCCACACACTCACACCCACACACACACACTCACACCCACACACACACACTCACACCCACACACATACTCACCTGTCTCACCCATATCTGTATGGGTACACACACACTCACACCCTCACACACATACTCACACACCCACACACATACTCACCTGTCTCACCCCTATCTGTATGGGTACACCCACACCCACACTCACACCCACACACACACCCACTCACACCCACACACATACTCACCTGTCTCACCCCTATCTGTATGGGTACACCCACACACACACTCACACACTCACACCCACACGCACCTGTCTCATCCCTATCTGTATGGGTACACCCCCACACACTGACACCCACACACACACACTCACACCCACACATATACTCACCTGTCTCACCCCTATCTGTATGGGTACACCCACACACAGACTCACACCCACACACACCCACTCAAACCCACACACATACTCACCTGTCTCACCCCTATCTGTATGGATACACCCACACACACGCCCGCACACTCACACACACTCACACACACCCACACACACAGACATAACCACACAAACACACTCACATACACTCACAGACACAACCACACACACACCCTCACCTGTCTCACCCATATCTGAATGGATACACCCACACACCCACACCCACACCCACACACTAACACACACTCACATACACACACATACACATACACAACAACACAAACACACTCACCTGTCTCACTCCTATCTGTACGGATAAACCCACACACACACACTCACACACATTCACACACACTCACAACCACCCACCCACACAGACACAACCACACACTAAGACTCACTCACCTGTCTCACTTCTATCTGTATGGATACACCCACACACACACTCACAGACACACACAGACACAAGCACACACAAACACACTCACCTGTCTCATTGTTATATGTATGGATACACCCTCACACACACTCACACACTCACAGACACACACCCACACACTACAGACACAACCACACACACAAACACACTGACCTGTCTCACCCCTATCTGTATGGAAACATCCACACACTCACACACTCACACCCAATCACAGACACACACATACAGACACACCCACACCCACACCACACACCCACACCCACACCCACACCCACACCCACACCCACACCCACACCCACAGACACACAACCACAAACACAGTCACCTGTCTCACCCCTATGCATGGATACTCCTACACCCACAAACACAGCCACAGTCACACGCTCACCCCCCCTCACCCCCCCACACACAGACACAACCACACACACACACACAGTCACCTGTCTCACCCCGATCTGTATGGGTACACACACACTCACACACACACTCACACCCACACACATACTCACCTGTCTCACCACTATCTGTATGGGTACACCCACACCCACACTCACACACTAACACACACTCACATACACACACATACACATATACAACAACACAAACACACTCACCTGTCTCACTCCTATCTGTACGGATAAACCCAGACACACACACTCACACACATTCACACACACTCACAACCACCCACCCACCCAGACACAACCACACACTAAGACTCACTCACCTGTCTCACTTCTATCTGTATGGATACACCCACACACACACTCACACACACACGCAGACACACACAGACACAAACACACTCACCTGTCTCATTGTTATATGTATGGATACACCCCCACACACACTCACACACTCACAGACACACACCCACACACTACAGACACAACCACACACACAAACACACTGACCTGTCTCACCCCTATCTGTATGAAAACATCCACACAACAACAATGACACTCACAAAAACCACAACCACAGACACAACACAAACCACACCCACACCACACACCCACACCCACACCCACACCCACACCCACACCCACAGACACACAACCACAAACACAGTCACCTGTCTCACCTCACCCTATGCATTGAAAACCACAACTCCCACAAACACAGCTACAGTCACATCCAGCCCCCCTTCCGCTCACCCCCTCACACACAGACACAACCACACACGATCTGTATGGGTACTCCCACGCCCCCCCCCCCATACCACCCCAGCCCCTGCACAGCCACACTCACCTGATCTGTCCCTGAAGGTGCCTCACCTGCCCCCTTCCCTTCATTCCCACCCACCCCGCCACTCCACACCCACCTGCTCCCTCAACCACTTCCCCCCTCCACCACCCCACGCCACCAACACCACCCCTTTTCCCCTCTGACCACCACCACAATCCCACGCCACTAACACTACCACGTCCCCCCTGTACCACGCCACCATCAACTCTGACCACCACCACCACTCCATGCCACTAACACTACCACTTTCCCCCTGTACCACACCACCACCATCTCTGACCACCACCACCACTCCACGCCACTAACACTACCACTTCTCCCCTGTACCACACCACCATCATCTCTGACCACCACCACCACTTCACGCCACTAACACTACCACTTCCCCCCTGTACCACGCCACCATCATCTCTGACCACCACCACACCACTAACACCACCCCTTCTCCCCTGTATCACACCACCACCATCTCTGACCACCACCCCCACCCCGTTCTCACCCTCTACCACCCCACCATCACCTCCGACCACCGGACGCGGTGGCCAAATCGGTAGAGCGCGGGCCTCGCGTGCGGGAGATCGGGAGTTCGGTTCCCGGTTGAGTCAAACCAATGACTTATAATATTGATGCTTCCTAGCCAGGTGCTCGGCATTAATATGATAGGGCAAGGACTCGTTAGATCAGTGTCAGGATAATGTGACTCAGTGGGATATCAGGTCATGGGGACAACAGCCTGATTTCACAGTGGAGCAGCACTATAAAGTCGCCACGAGTGCGCACTGTCACAAGTCGGTACCTGTCCTGATATGACCTTAGATGTTACCAGGACGTACCCACTCACTTCCCTGCTCCACCCACCACACCCCACCACCACCACACCCACCACACCCACAACCCGACCCCATTTACACCACCACCACCACACCTGGGCCTATATGTATGTGCCAATTTTTAACCGGACCGGGGTTAAAGGAGGGTGCCGGGTTAGCTAACCCCAGAGTTCCAAATGTGTCACGGGGGATGTATGTGACCAAAACGCGCCCGAGTTAGCTAACGTTTCAGTTATTTATAGATTTGGGGAACCCCTGTGTGGGTATTTACATTCGTCGATTCGACACTATTAATATCTCCGCCAATGCGGCGGCAGCCTTAATAATGGTTCGAATTTAGGGTTAAATTGATAAAATTTCACTATTTGGCTATGTAACTTTGTTAAATATGATCGCATTGAATAGATTTGGGCCTAATATATTGCCGTCGATTCGGCGGTGGCGGCCATTTTTATTTGACGTTGGACAGTATGGATATCGACGTCGCTGCGGCGGCGGCGATTTGTTTACTTTACATTCGTCGATTCGAAAATATTAATATCGCCGCCGTTACGGCATCAGCATTAATCTCGCTTCGATTTTAGGGTTAATTTAATGAAATTTCACGATTTGCCTATGTAATTCTGTTAAATATGATCGCATTGAATAGATTTGGGCATAATCGGTGCCTAACCCCACCTTTAACCCTGGTGAGGGCGACTTTATGCTCGCCGAGTTAGTTTAACCCTGACACATACATACGCAGTTTTCGCCGCTAACCCGGGAAATCCGCACGACGCAAGGTTACGACCGCTAACCCGGGCTCATACATATAGGCCCAGTACAGGTCGATGGATGGTGGTGAAACTGAACCCATGCTGCGACACGTTGAACTCTTCATCTTATGGTGCTGTCACATTATGACACTTCTTGCCAATGCGTGTCAACGTATGTGATTTGTTGGCGCAATGTCGTGATATGTCAGGAAGCGTTATGCTTGCGTTAGGCGTGCGTTGGTATTCGTTGATCTACGGCGACAGTCGGCAACGGTTGGCGATGGTCGGCGGCACGCGTCAGGGGATCGGCAAAGTTTTGTGCTTGCACAGAACTTTTGATGTGCGACAACGCGCGGATGCCAACGTTATGGCGATGTTAGGGGCACGTCGAGATATGTTAGATGCGCTGGAATAACGTTATGCGAACACTAGGCACATTCCGCATGTGCGTGAGGCTCTTTCCCACACGTTGCACCAAACTTTTTTTGTTTTTTATCTCACGTGTCAATATACGTTACCACAACATCGGCCGCATGCTAGAATTACGTTGCGCTGACACCGAAAAGTTTGACGTCTCTCAACGATTAAAAGTAATTTTGCGCGGTGGCGGCGCACCGGGGAGAAGCGCCATAATGTGACAGCACCATTATCTATGTCCTATCTATGAGTGCGTTTAGCTATAGCTCACTAGATACCAACCATGTGTGTCCTGATAGGGAATTGGGTGAGGGACAGCCGAAGCAGCTATACACAGAGGTGCCAAGTCTCCATATTCGGCGGAAGATCTCCATAAAAGTAAATCTAAACCCACGAAAAAAACCTTTATTTTTGCACATTGCGATGAATGGTTAATGAGTCGCACGCGGCGTGATCAAGGCAAACGGCAACACGTGACCACCGTCTTATGTCACGTGACCACCGTCCATTGCCACGTGACCGGTGTTCATTGTTACCTGACAACTGTCCATTTCCATGGTTGGTTGGTTGTTGGAGCTTTACATCCTGGCAACATCTCAGGTCATATCACTATCAGGACGGGTACCTACCGACTTGTGATAGCGCACACTCATGGTGACTTTATAGTGCTGCCCCAATGATTTACAAAATTGATACCAGTCGCTTCCTAGTTTGGTGCTCATCATAATTAGGATAGGACAAGGACTGGTTGCCTCAGTGTCAGGATAATGTGACTGAGTGGGATATCGGGTCATGGTGCTGGTGACCTGATTTCCCACTGGGGCAGGACTATAAAGTTGCCATGAGTGCACACTGTCAGAAGTCGGTACCCATCCTTAATATGACCTTAGATGTTGCCAGGACATAAGACTCAAACAAACAACCAATCTATTGTCTTGTGACCACCTAGATAAAGGATTCACCTGGTATTCGCAGTACACGGGTGAAGACCAGCCTTATATAAAAACGGTCGAAAAATCGGGCTAATGAACTGAGTCTTTATGAGAGCCTAATTTCACAATCTAAGAAGCAACATTTATTCTTTGTATGTCTTCATATTGACCCGCTATCTCTGAGTTGAAAAATATAATAAAACATCTGGTTTAATAAGATTTAAAAGTGAAATCGACAGCGTTCTATGGCTGCCATCTTGTCTTTTTGCATTCTCTCCCATTTCACCAACTCTGTGCCTATATATGTAGCCATTTGATCCTGGAACCACAGTTTCTAGTTCATGTCCCATACTAAAGCTATTTTCGCCCTTATTTACACTACGTTGTCATTCACCCGTGTACTACAAGTACCGGGTGAATCTTTTATCTAGTGACCACCATCCTTTGTCACATGACCACCATCCATGGTCATGTGATCACCGTCCATCACCACGGCCCACACACAGTTCAGTGATCACGTGCCCACCATCATTTGTCACGTGACCACTGGCCCCGTCACGGTTCCACTGGTTCCCGGTACTCTCCCCGCGTGCACATTTGTTTGGCATGGTACTTTTAAGTTTGTTTAGTTTTTGTTTGTTTGCTGTTGTTTTATGTCCTAGCAACATCTCAGGTCATATCAGGATGAGCACCGACTTGTGACAGTACGCACTCATGACGACTTTATAGTGCTGCCCCACTGGGAGACCTGGGGCCGTATGCAGGAGTCAGTGTTAGGGAGGAAAAACGGTGTTTGGCGGGAATTCCGGGTTAGCGGCGAAAAAATGGTATGCACGAGTCAGTGTTAGGCCTAACACCAAAGGCTTAACCGGTGTTACCTTACCCCTAAAAAATATTAGGTTTAGCGAGTTTATTAGGCCCAAATCTATTCAATGCTGTCATATTTAACAGAATTAGATACGCAATAAGTGAAATTTATTCAAATTAACCCTAAATTCGAACCCTCCTTAAGGCTACCGCCGCATTGACGGCGATATTAATAGTTATATTTTCGAATCGACGAACGTAAAGTAAACAAATCGCCACCGCCGCCGCATCGACCTCCTTATCCATAATGGCGGGGGCGGCGATTTGTTTACTTTACGTTCGTCGATTCGAAAATATAACTAGTAATATCACCGCCAATGCGGCGGTAGCCTTAAGGAGGGTTCGAATTTAGGGTTAATTTGATTAAATTTCACTTATTGCGTATGTAATTCTGTTAAATATGGTCGCATTTAATGCATTTGAGCCTAATATATGCCTACAAACGCAGAGGGATTTCCCAAATCTATTAATAAATTCACGTTTAGCTATAATGTATGTGTTACGCGCTCCTGCATACGACTTGACAGAGTTCCCGAATTCGGTGATAGCTAAACGGTAACAGGCTCTAACACCAAAACCCGCTAACACTGACTCCTGCATACGGCCCCAGGCCACCAGCACCATGACGTTACTTTTAAGAGCCACATTATCTACGCGCAGTAGGCGGCGTAGCGGGCAGCACTCCGCTTGGAGAGTGGAGAGTGGCACAAAACGAGCAGACGACATTTTGGAGTGGGTTGATTCGGAGAGTCAGAGGGCGGGAATTTTCATTAAAGCTGCATTGTCCGATGAAGCATCAAATTTTCAAAACCAAAGCAATTACTTAGATTTGATTATACATATATAACTTATA
The DNA here is from genome assembly GCA_030323885.1 of Branchipolynoe longqiensis. NCBI lineage: Eukaryota > Metazoa > Annelida > Polychaeta > Phyllodocida > Polynoidae > Branchipolynoe > Branchipolynoe longqiensis. The sequence continues at coordinate 5,468,296 of CM059200.1, forward strand.
TACTAACACACTTATTGAGCATGTATTGCCACATAGCAGGGAATACTGAGTCAATTTAATAGAACCTGTTACTCTACATATTTAACTTAGATACTAACACCTTTATTGAGCATGTATTGCCCCATAGCAGGGAACACTGAGTCAATTTAAAGTGGCATAGTCCGATGGTTTTGAATTTCTGTATTTTTTCTGAGATAAATATATTAGATCGATCACTAGTATCTACTTTACACTAGTTCGAAGTTACTTTTATTTTAAATGGTAAACTGTTGAGATATTTTGAGTGCAAACATGGAAAATTAGTTTTGGCAAGCTTGCCAAAACTCTAACACCATAGACTTCTGCAGTAACAGGTTCTGTTAAATTGACTCAGTATTGCCTTCTACGCAGAAACAAATGCTTAATAAGTGCATCAGTATCTAAGTTAGATATGTAAAATCAAATCTACATAATTGGTTTGGTTTTGAAAATTTGATATTTCATCGGACTATGCAGCTTAAATAGAACACGTTACTCTACATATTTAACTTCGATACTAACGCCTTTATTGAGCATGGATTGCCACATAGCAGGGAATACTGAGTCAATTTAATAGAACCTGTTTCTGTAGAAATAGAAGCCTATGGTGTCGGACTTTTGGCATAATTGCCAAAACTATTTTGACATGTTTTTGTTAATACTTCGAATATCCCAAAACTTAGCCATTTAAAATCAAAATTACTTCAAACTAAAGTAAGGTAGATTATAACAATCAGTTTAAAGCTGCATAGTCCAATGCAAACATCAAATTTTCAAAACAAAATCAATTATCAAGATTTGATTCTACATATCTAACTTAGATACTGGTGCGCTTGTTGAGCCTTTGTTGCCACATAGAAGGGAATACTGAGGCAATTTAGTAGAATATTTTACTGCAGAAGCCTATGGTGTCAGAGTTTTGGTGTGCTTGCCAAAATTAATTTGCATATTTTGCACTTCAAATATCTAAAAAGTTAGCCATTTAAAATAAAACTTACTTCAAGCTAAAGTAAGATAGAGTATAGCAATAAACCTAATATATTTATCCCAGAAAATGAAAGAAATCCAAAACCATCGGACTATGCAACTTTAATATAGTACTTATCTCAGAAAAAGTGACAGAAACTCATAATCATCAGACAATGCAACTTTAACAATAACATGGCTCGGCACAAAGAGGAGGAGGAGGAGGAGGAGAGCGGCGAATGGCGGGAAAAGCAGACGATCACTTTGAAGCATTATCGGTTGTTGTTCCTGTATTGTTTTTACTGTTTTGTTCGATAATGAGTCTTTATGTCGCTGCTTTGTTTTTCCAGCAGTATGAGGGGTACTTGTTGGTCGCAGGTGTTGCTTTGTCCTTCCCCACACTACGGGTACATCCTTAGCTGCTGGTTTGATGATGTTATCCAGTAATTAATATGTAACGTTATACTAATAGTACTAATAGAAATTGAACCAGCATTATCAATTAAGGCAACAATGTGCATTAATTACATTCTCATTTTCGTTATCCATTACAACTATCGATTCGGTAATACTAATAGTAGTAGATGTTGCTCAATAATTGCAGTTAATGTGTGTTTGTTTGGTCATCATGCGCAACAATTTTAATGTGTATATATATATATATATATATATAGATATATATGTAGTTAATGTGTGTTTGTTCATCATGCGCAACAATTTTAATGTGTATATATAGATATATATGTAGTTAATGTGTGTTTGCTCATCATGCGCAACAATTTTAATGCATATATATAGATATATATGTAGTTAATGTGTGTTTGCTCATCATGCGCAACAATTTTAATGTGTATATATAGATATATATGTAGTTAATGTGTGTTTGCTCATCATGCGCAACAATTTTAATGTGTATATATATAGATATATAAATGTTTGTTTGCTCATCATGCGCAACAATTTTAATGTGTATATATATATAGATATATATGTAGTTAATGTGTGTTTGCTCATCATGTGCAACAATTTTAATGTGTATATATATATAGATATATATGTAGTTAAGGTGTGTTTGCTCATCATGCGCAACAATTTTAATGTATATATATATATATAGATATATATGTAGTTAATGTGTGTTTGCTCATCATGCACAACAATTATTATGTGTATATATATGTAGTTAATGTGTGTTTACTCATAATATTTACATGAGCAAACACGTGATGCATAATTAGGGTAGCAAACACATATCACATGTTTACGGTAACAAACAATTGATCAATAATTAGGGTAGCAAACAAGTGAAACTATTTAGGCTAACACGGAAATTGCACATATCTAGGGTAGCAAACAAATGATGAATAATTAGGGTAACAAACACATATCACATGTTTAGGGGAACAAACAAGTGATTCATAATTAGGGTAGCAAATATGTAGCACATATTTATCGCAACACACAAGTGATTCATAATTAGGGTAACAGGCATATCACATATTTTGGGTAACAAACCAGGGATTCATAATTAGGGTAACACACACATCACATATTTAGGGTAACAAACAAGTGACTCTTAATTAGGGTAACAATCCCATCACATATTTAGGGTAACAAACAAGCGATTCATAATTAGGGTAACAAACACATATCACATACATATGGTAACAGACATATGGTTAGCAAACAAATTATGCATAATTAGCTTAACGAACACATATCACATGTTTAGGTGAACAAACAAGGGATTCATAATTAGGGTAACAAATATGTAGCACATATTTATCGCAACAAACAAGTGATTTATAATTAGGGTAACAGGCACATCACATATCTACGGTAACAAACACATGATTCTTAATTAGGGTAACACACACATCACATATTTAGGGTAACAAGCAAGTGATTCTTAATTAGGGTAACAAGCACATCACATATTTAGGGTAGCAAACAAGGGATTCATAATTAGGGTAACAAACACATATCACATACATATGGTAGCAAACAAGCTATCCATAATTAGGGTACCAAACATATCACATACTTAGAGTAGCAAAGAAGCGATCCATAATTAGCATAACAAACATATAACATATTTAGCATAACAAACAAGTGATCCATTATTAGCGAGGCAAACAAGTGACACTATTTAGGCTAACACACAGATTACCCATATCTAGGGCAATGAACAAGTGATTCATAATTAGGGTAGCAAACAAATGACGCTAGTAATACCCCCATCACACCAAACTAGTTCTTACTACCTTCTTGAAAATGTTGCTGAACGAGCTCAAACTGTGTGCGAACGTAGTGAACATAGAAGCAAACTGTTTATGAACTGCTTGGACCGGCAAGGATGGCAGGGTGCTTTGGAACTTTGAGCATGTTCAAAATTTTCGGTGGCCACGTTCTACCCCGTTTTAAAACAGGGTCGGACGTTTTGAGAACTAGTTTGGTGTGATGGGGTGTTAGGCTAACACCTGTAGATTACAGATAACTAGGACAACAAACAACTAACGCATGCTCGTCATAACCAAAAAAACACACGCGCTTGTGCCGAAGACGGCTTCTTTTCTTTTAACTCAGTTCTGGCTCGGTAGACAGTGTAAGTACTTCTTCTAAATTTCCCAGAAACACTACCGGCTGAGTGGGGGCTTTGTCATGGCCCCTGAAGCCTCAAAGAGGACACCCCGAGGGGTGGCTGTGGGGGTGATGGAGATCGCCTCGGTCTGACCACTGCGTCGCCATGGAGTCCGAGGAGGGGTGGGTGTGGGGGCGGCGGGGGGTGGGTGGGTGGGGGGTTGGGGTTTGCCGGTACACAGAGGTGGGCGTCTGTGCAGGGTGCGTCTCATTTTGTGCCCCGTGGTGTATGGTGGGATAGGTCAACCTTGCCTTGGGGCGCACGGTGGTGGCGGGGGAGGGCAGGGGAGGGGGTTGGGGGATGGGGGTGGCGAAGGTGGGGAGATGGAGAAAGTGTGTGGGTGGAGATTAGGTAGGTGTGTGGGTGGAGATGGGGGAGGTGTAGGGTGGAGATGGTTGAAGGGTAGGGGTGGAGATGGGGGATGTGTGGGTGGAGATGGAGGGACGAATGTGGGGTGGAGATGGGGGAGGTGTAGGGTGGAGATGGGGGAGGTGTAGGGTGGAGATGGAGGGAGGTGTGGGGTGTAGATGGGGAGTTGTGAGAGTGGAGATGGGGGACGTGTGGGGGTGGAGATGGGGGATGTGTGTGGGTGGAGATGGGGCAGTTGTGAGAGTGGAGATGGGGACGTGTGGGGTGGAGATGCGGGAGGTGTGGGTGGAGATGGGGGAGGTGTGGGTGGAGATGGGGGACGTGTGGGGGTGGAGATGGGGGACGTGTGTGGTGGAGATGGGGGATGTTTGAGTGGGTGTAAGGTGCCGAGATGCGAATTTTCATATTTTCACTTTAGCACAAAATCATATAACTTATAAGCCTATTTTGGATACATTTTGTGGGATCGATTAAGTACATGTAGTATTGCTGACATTCTTAACACACAGAGTCAACAATAACCATTTGACTTACTACCCCCAAAACGAAGGAAAGGTCATTAACAATGTAATGTGGAAACCAAAAATGTGGCACAGTGTACATAGTTTCTGAGAATTACCCTGTAGTTGTGACTCGACATGCTGAGCCACTTACTGCTTCAATCCTTGCTGACACCGATACTCCAACTAACCCCCCCCCCCTACCCCCCCCCCCCCCCCCTCTGCCCGGTGTCGCAGTTTCCGCCGTCCGCCAGTTTCCGCGGTACGCATACACTCAAATGCATTGTCAATGGCCGTGAGCAATCTTCATACAGAAAAAGTGAAATATCTCTAAAACCACACCACCTAAAAACAAATCGCTTGGTACACATATAGAAAACATCTTTACCAAAAAGATTATATTAAATTTATAAGGTTATGGTTCTTGATTTCTATTAATTTTGAATAAAACCAATGTTTTGCACTGCGCGTACCGTCAAACTCAAGGCATTGTCAATGGTCATGAGCAATCTTCATACAGAAAATACAGAAAAAGTGAAATATCTCTAAAACCACACCACCTAAAAACAAATCGCTTGGTACACATATAGAAAACATCTTTACCAAAAAGATTATATTAAATTTATAAGGTTATGGTTCTTGATTTCTATTAATTTTGAATAAAACCAATATTTTGCACTGCGCGTACCGTCCAACTCAAGGCATTGTCAATGGTCGTGAGAAATCTTCATACAAAAAATACAGAAAAAGTGAAATATCTCTAAAACCACACCACCTAGAAACAAATCGCTTGGTACAGATAAAGATCTCTACCAAAAACATTATATTAAATTATGAGGTTAGTGATGATGGTGTTCGATTTTGACGCATGCGCAGAAGTGATGCGTACTGCGGAAACTGGCGGACGGCGGAAACTGTGACACCACCCCACCCCCCCCCAAGTAAGCCCATACTGCTATGAAGTGCCCTGTGCGTTTACTACTGACCTGCTATTGTATATATACAGTGCAAAGCTAATGTGGAGACCCTGAGGCTGAACACGGTATTTATAGACGTCTAGTACAAGTGTTGTAAGGGTGAAAGGTCACATGAGGGGTGTAAATGACATTATCCACGTCCCCAGCTTGACAGTAGCTTGTGGTCAGTAGTGTCATACTTCAAGTAAATCCTACAGCTCTTAAATGTCGTCCGCTAAGATACATTCCTGGCCGACTCATCCTGTTCACTAAAGCATATTAAATGCCACTGCTACTATTCATAAAGGCACAACACAGTTTGAAACTGATCATATATATCTCAACTTAAGGAAAATCGTCAACAGAGACAAGATTGTCTCCTTCATCTACCAGACTCTCTGACAGCAGCTACACACATGTCCAATGTGCCACAGCACATTCCGAGCACAAATTGGGACTCATCAGTCATTGACGAGTTCACAACAAATGATGAGTTACTGTCGTCATCGTAACCGATGGACAACCAAGAAGATTTCACTGAGATTCTGTCTCAGACAGATGACAAATAATCATCAGCACAAGGCAAGGCAAAGTAAGTTGTGAATGCGTTAAGTTTGTATGTTTGCTGTTGGGGTTTTGCATCCTAGAAGCAGCTATGGTCATAGCAAGATGGGGACCGACTTGTGACGACAGTACACACCCATGGTGACTTTATAGTGCTGCCCCACTGGAAGACCCAGGCTGCCAGCACCATGACCCTAGGTCCCACTCAGTCACATTATCCTGATACTAAGTTAACCAGCCGTTGCCTGGTAAATCCCATGAATGCCGAGTGCCAGGCTAGTTACAGAGACAAGTATAGATTTTGTAAGCCATTGGGTTGACTCGCCCAGGATTCTAACACTCAACCTTCCACATGGGAAGCCAGCGTTCTTACCGATTTGGCGAAAGCGAAAGTAAAAGGAGAACAAAGTCAAGGAGATGGGATACTAGGCACTTGCACACACATTTGTTAGTATATGCACCTGTTCGGTTGCAAATAAATGTGGCGGGGTGAGGGGCGAGGGGTGGGGGTGGGTGGGGGGGGGGGACTAATGGGCACTGTTTGGAAATTAAGTCAAAAGAGAATTGGGCATTTTCACTATTAAATCTGCATGATCGGATGAAACCAAATATAAAATTTTCAAAACGAAAACGATGATCTAGATTTGATTCTACATATCTGACTTAGATACTGATGCACTTATTAAGCATTTGTCACCAGATAGAAGGGAAAACTGAGGCAATTTAGTACTATAGTAGAACTTGTTACTGCAGAAGCCTATGGTGTCCGAATTTTGGCATGCTTGCCAAAATTAATTTTGCATAGTTGCACTTCAAATATATCAAAAGTTAGCCATGTAAAATAAAAGTTACTTCAAACTAAAGTAATGTAGATTATAATGATCAACCTAATATATTTATCTCAGAAAATGACAGAAACTCAAAACCATCAGACAATGCAACATTAACCCATCATGTGTGCCTTTTCGTGATGTTTCTCATTTCCACAGAAATCACATCAATTTAATCATTAAACAACTTTAACAATGTGTAGATGCAGCAGTGAGCCGATCATTCAGTAGTGAGGAGTGTCAAGATCAGCCGTAGGTGGCGCCATTGTCGGGTTCAGCTGCAGGGTAGCCCTGCAGTAAATAAATAGCTGGTATCGCGCTTCAGAGAGGACATTAAAAATGATGATCTATATGTTATTTATAGTCGCATAATAAATTACACAGCACATTTATTTATTCATTTGATCAACAACGCCCAGTGGGGACTATCTGAGGTGGTAAATCTTTCTCTCCTAATGGTACTCGTACCAATTGATAAAGCCCAAGTAACACCTACCGGACGAGCCCCGGATTTTTAGCCACCCCCGGACCACTCCCCAGGACCACCCCAGACAGCCCTTGATAAAATAGCTATTTTTGTCGTTTTGGGGCTCGCTGTCACACCTACCTGGATGACCCATGGTCTAGCCATGGACCACAGGCCGGATCACCCAGGACTGAGCCGGACCACCCCCAGACTACCCGGTGTATCCCCGAAGTAGTCACAGATCAGTGCTGGACTTGCTCCTGCTATATATATATACAAAAACGGGGCTCATCCTGGGCTGATCTGTAGTAAACCGGGCTATCCGTGGCGATCCGTGGTCTATCCATGGTCATCCAGCTTGTCCGGGTCTTATCCGGGCAGTCCTGGAGTGGTCCGTTGCTATGTAGGGGCTAGTCCAGGCTAGTATAGGGCTGGTCCGGGTTAAACCATGGCTAAAACGTGGCTCATCCAGTTTAAAAAAACATCTGGGGCCGTATGCAGGAGTCAGTGTTAGTGGGTTTTGGTGTTAGAGCCTGTTACCGTTTAGCTATCACCGAAATCGGGAACTGTGTCAAGTCGTATGCAGGAGCGCGTAACACTTACATTATAGCTAAACGTGAATTTATTAATAGATTTGGGAAATCCCTCTGCGTTTGTAGGCATATATTAGGCTCAAATGTATTAAATGCGATCATATTTAACAGAATTACATACGCAATAAGTGAAATTTATTCAAATTAATCCTAAATTCGAACCCTCCTTAAGGCTACCGCCGCATTGGCGGCGATATTAATAGTTATATTTTCGAATCGACGAACGTAAAGTAAACAAATCGCCACCGCCAGTATGGAAAGGGAGGTCGATGCGGCGGCGGCGATTTGTTTACTTTGCGTTCGTCGATTCGAAAATATAACTATTAATATCGCCGCCAATGCGGCGGTAGCCTTAAGGAGGGTTCGAATTTAGGGTTAATTTGAATAAATTTCACTTATTGCGTATCTAATTCTGTTAAATATGACAGCATTGAATAGATTTGGGCCTAATAAACTCGCTAAACCTAATATTTTTTAGGGGTAAGGTAACACCGGTTACGCCTTTGGTGTTAGGCCTAACACTGACTCGTGCATACCATTTTTTCGCCGCTAACCCGGAATTCCTGCCAAACACCGTTTTTATCCCCTAACACTGACTCCTGCATACGGCCCCAGGACTGTCCCGGACAGTACATGAACTATCCCCGGAGCATATCTGGGCCGCGTTCAGGGTCCGTCTCGGAGGCGCCTCGGAGGCGCCCGTGACGTCAGGCTAGTCTGAACAACAATAGCAGTTGGTCGCCTCGAAAATGGCCGCCCCCATAGGCGGCGGCCATTTGCAATCGAAATGCTGCGCTCTGATTGGATGAAACCACTGAGCCCGGCGGCCATTTTCGAGACGCTTTCTGTCTCCAACCTGAAAAGGGAGGCGTCGCCGAGACGTCGCCGAGACGGACCCTGAACGGAAATAGAGCAAAAAGCATCGCCGAGACATCGCCGAGGCGCCTCCGAGACGGACCCTGAACGCGGCCCAGGACTACCCGGACTACCCGGACAACCCCCGGATTACACCCGGGTGATGCCAGATGATGCCGAATCGAGCCCGGATTGCTATATTCCCCGGATCGCCCCAGCTGTTTTAAACATTTTAAAACATTCGGGGCCGACCCCGGATGAGGCCGTACCAGCCAAGGATCACCAAGGATCACCAAGGATCAGCCACGGACGAGCCACGGATCATGCCGGATCGCCACGGACCACGCCGGATCACGGTCTGGGGCTTGTCCGGCCCTAGATAAAAGATTCACCCGGTACTTGTAGTACACGGGTGAAGACCAGCCTTATATAAAAACGGTCGAAAGATCGGTCTAATGAACTGAGTCTTTATGAGAGCCTAATTTCACAATCTAAGAAGCAACATTTATTCTCTGTATATGTCTTCATATTTACCCACTACATTTGAGTTGGAAAATATAATAAAACATATACTTTAATACAATTTAAAAGTGAAATCGACGGCATTCTGTGGCCGCCATCTTGTCTTTTTGCATTCTCTCCCATTTCACCAACTCTTTGCTGATATAAGTAACCATTTGACATTGGTGCCAGGCATTCTACTTCCTGTTTCATACTAAAGCTATTTTCACCCGTATTTAGACTAAGTTGTCGTTCACCCCTGTACTGGAAGTACGGGGTGAATCTTTTATCTAGTCCGGCCCCTGGTCCGGGTAGGTGTGACCTAGGCTTTAGGGACCAGACGAGGTGGCTGAATCGGTCGCTGATTAGCTTCTCGTGCGGGAGGTTGTGGGTTGGAACCCCGACTGAGTCAAGCCAATTACCTCGCAAATTGACAACTGGTGTAGGGTTGTTTGAGTCATAGGTGAAGATCAAATATTTACCCCGACTCGGAGTTGGCGTCTATGTCTGTATCCGAGTAAAAACTGTTTTGATAGGAATCAACTGTAAATAAGAGGTGGAGGACCTGGTTCCAACATGCACTGTTTATTCGTATTGGCATAGAGTTGGTGAAATGGTGGAGAATGCAAAAACAACATTTAAAAAATATAAAGTTTGCTTCAAACTAAAGTAGGGTAGGTTATGACAATCAATTTAATATGTTTTAAATTGTTTATCTCAGAAAAAAAAATTAGAACCTCAAAACCATCGGACTAAGCAACTTTAAAATAAAAGTTACTTCAAACTGAAATAATGTAGATTATAAAAAAGCATGCTATTTATATATATAAATAAATATATAAATAAATATATATATATATATATAGGGTTTTTTATTTATATATATATATATATATATATATATATATATAAAACAGACAGAGAAGCAGTAAATCTATCAAGAACAAAGACGGCAAAATGCTCTTTGAAGAAGATGAAATAAAGTCCAGATGGGAAGAATATGTAAACGAACTATACAATGATGACAGAGGGAACCCACCCACAATTGAGAAAGAAGATTGGAATATTATATTAGTATCAGAGGTTGAGAAGGCTATCAATGATCTAAAGTCAGGTAAGGCTCCTGGAAGTGACCAGATAACATCAGAAATGATAAAAGGACTAGATGAAGTGGGGATTCAAATCATTCATAAGCTAGTAAATGACATCTATGAGACTGGATTTACACCATTGAATATGAATGAATCCATATTTGTACGACTCCCAAAGAAGCTAAAACCAACATTGTGTACTGAGTATAGAACACTAAGCCTGATGAGTCATATGTTGAAGATGATCCTGAAAACAATTTTACTGAGAAACAGACAGAAAATTGAAGAACAAATCAGTAATGTACAAAGTGGGTTTATATCTGGAAGAGGTACACGTGAAGGGATTTTCAATATGAGAATGATTTGTGAACGTTATTGTGAAGTGAACCAGGATGTTTATGCCTGCTTTATTGACTATGAGAAGGCCTTCGACCGAGTCAATCATGAACTGTTAATCAAATGTTTACAAGATATTGGTGTCAATGGCAAAGACATTAAACTAATTGTGAACTTATACTGGACACAACCTGCATTTATAAAAATGGAGCAGGGCCTATCGGATGAAGTTATGATTACACGAGGAGTTCGACAGGGGTGTGTATTGTCACCATGTCTATTTAACCTGTACACAGAGATGATTTTCAGACACATTGAAGATTGCAAGGGAGTGACAATAGGTGGCATGAACGTCAACAATCTTAGATATGCCGATGACAGTGTAATACTAGCAGACAGTGAGAAAAGCCTACAAGATATAGTGAATAGAATCAATAAAGCTGGAATACTATTCAACATGAAGATGAATGCCAGGAAGACCAAAACAATGGTTATAAGTAAAAAGACAGATAAACCAAATGTCAATATAACCATAGATGGCACAAACATAGAACAAGTATCCGAATTCATATATCTCGGACAAAAGATTACAAAAGATGCGAGATGTGAGGAAGAAATTAAAAGAAGGATAACAATAGCCCAAACAACATTCTCCAAAATGTATAGAGTGTTAACATCAAGTAAGATATTAATACAAACAAGGAAGCGTATTCTTCAGTGTTATGTGTGGTCTACTCTAATGTATGGGGCTGAGACATGGACAATCTCTAAGAAAATGTACAAACGTTTAGCAGCATTTGAGATGTGGACTTATCGAAGGATGATGAAATTATCATGGACAAAGAAGATCACCAACAAAGAAGTTCTCAGAAAAATTAAAAATAAGAAAAGCTTGTTTGCCACTATACAGACAAAGAAACTTATTTATTTTGGCCACATCATTCGTCAGAGTTCAATATACCGTACATTGTTGGAAGGGAAGGTGAATGGCAGCAGAGGGAGAGGGAGACCAAGAACATCATGGTTTACAAATATTTCACAGTGGACAGGCTTGAATTATTCACAGTCTATCAGAACAGCACACCATCGGGACAAGTGGAGAACCATTGCATCCAACCCTCGACTAGAGGACGGAACTATTGATTGATTGATATATAAAGAAAATTTAAAAATGTCAGAAATGCAAAACCATCGGACTATGTACACGTTACTATAATATAATCATCGGGGAAATGCTAGCTTTGTTTGTTGGGGGTTTTGCGTCCTAGCAACATCTAAGGTCATGTCAAGAGGGATATGGTTGGACTGTAGTGACGCGTGTAGGTGTTAGAGGGATGATGCGAATTGAAGTTTTGTTTATTGGGTGCTTTCTCGGGGTGGGGGGTGGGGGGTGGGGGGTCAGGAGGGGGATGTGGGTGAGGAGTGGCTGGGGGGGGGGGGGTCCCTACTTAGTAAGGTGGTGGGAAGAAGGTCTACACGTGCCTAAAATGGCAAAGTAATTCCTGTTATTTGGTGCCCATTATAGCTCGGTAAAGTCACCACGCCCGGACTCCCCCATAAAGGCAACCATTGTTTCCCGGCGTTCGACAACAAAAAAAGAGGAAAGTCGGCGCCATTTTGAGGTCATAAAAATGTGGACTTCTTTCTTTGTCAAAAGCTCATTTAAGCCTCATTATGATCACTTATAAACAACGCGAGCTCGACCTGCTTTTACTTACTAAGGAAATTGGATGCCGCCCCCTCAGCCCCCCCCCCCTCACCCCTCCACTCCCCCCAGCGGCGGGGTTGGAGTAAAGTAAAGGAGGTTGTCTCTAATTACAGGCACACGCAAATTCAGTGGAGCATGACATTTTTGTGGAATTCGCTAAATTTGCTTAAACTTAAAGTTGCATAGTCCGAAGAAAGTATCAAATTGTCAAAAACCTAAACACTGTCCTACATTTGATTCTGCATATTTAATTTAGATACTTACGCGCTTATTAAAGTTGGATAGTTCGATGGTTTTGAGTTTCTCTCATTTTCTGAGATAAACATATTAGGTTGTTCATTATAATCTACCTTACTTTGGTTTGAAGTAACTTTTATTTTAAATCACAAACTTTTGAGATATTTGAAATGGAAACATGGTAAATTATTTTTGGCAAGCTTGCCAAAACTCTATCACCATAGGCTTTTGCAGTAACAGGTTCTATTAATTGACTCAGTAGTCCCTTCTATGTGCGGGTAAATGTTTAATAAGTGCACCAGTATATAAGGTAGATATGTAGAATCAAATCTGGATAATTGTTTTGGTTTTGAAAATTTGATGTTTTCATCGGACTATGCAGCTTTAAACATGTGTTGCTGCATAGAAGGGTATAATAAGTAAATTTTCTAGAACCTGCTGCTACTGAAGCCTATAGTGTCAGAGTTTTGGTTCGCTTGCCAAAATTAATTTGGCATGTTTGCACTTCAAAAGTCTTGAAAGTTAGCCGTGTAAGATCAAAGTTATTTCAAACTAAAGTAAGATCGATTAATATGATCAACCTTATATATGTATCTCAGAAAATCACAACAACCCAAAACCATCGGACTATGCAATTTTAATTCGCGAGAAAAGTCCAATATAATTCCTGGCATTTTTACCATGTATTCTGCGATAGAAATATCGCTGAAATAATGTTTGTTTATCCTGCTCCAATCTATCGTTTCTTACTGGTGGATTTTTCTCACACAAAATACAAGTTTGTTTAGACCAAAATAAAAGGAGGTAATATTTTAGCAGTACCGGGTAGTTACCTGCTTAAACCCAGTAGTGGCCGAATCGCTAGAGCGCAGACCTCCCATGCGGGAGATCGGGAGTTCAATTCCAGGTCGAGTGAAGCCAATGACTTACAGAATTGATACTTGTCGCTTCCTAGCTTGGTACTCTGTATTAATAGGACAGGGCAAGGACTGGTTAGCCCAGTGTCAGGATAATGTGACTGAGTGGGATGGGATATCAGGTCATGGTGCTGGTAGCGTGGTCTCCCAGTGGGACAGCACTATAAAGTCACCATGAGCGCGCACTGTCACAATTCGGTATCTGTCCTGATATGACCTTACATGTTGGCAGGATGTGAAACTCCAACAACAAACCAACCTAAATACCTCAAAATCATTGGCGAGGGTTTGAAAACATCCTCTGACCCCCTCCATCCTACCCATCTCCTCCCCCGATCCATAAATACTCTCAGTCCTCCATCATGCCTTTTTTGTTGTTGGTACATTAGTTGTTTAAGCAGGGGAAATTTCAGTCGCAGACGACTGGTCTTCCTCATTCCACTGCTCCTTGCTCTATCCTAGTAATGCCGAGCATCTGTCTAGGAAGTGACAAGTATCAATTTTTAAGTCATTGGTTTGACTCGACCAGGATTCGAACCCTCGATCCCACGATCTACCAACACGGGAGACGGACGCTCTAACTCATTGGGCCATCCCGTCTGGTTCTTGCCGTAGTTATTTTAGTTGACAGCTCTGCCTGTGTGGCGATATTTGGATGGTAGCTTTACTTCCAAAGTTACTCAAGTATTAATTATTATAATGACATTCATCAAGTAATTAAAGGACGTTCTACACGATATCTGCATAGCTGAAGATCAAAGGAGCCGCCATGGTGACCTGGCCCCTGTGCGCATGCCCAGCTAATCACCTCGAGGAAGCTTGGCTATGGAATGGCATTGGCGAAGTTAAACTATTCACCCCAACTCGCAGTTGGCAAACTGTGTCTAAATCCGAGCAAAAACTGCTTTGGTAGGAATTAATTATAAATGAGAGGCGGAGTTTAGACATAGTTGCCAACTCTGAACCCACGGCTTCGAACCCTGGTTGAGTCAAGTGAATTACGTAAGAATTGATATATGTTGCTTCCTAATCCTAGCCAGGTGCTCTGCATTATTAGGATAGGGAAAGGACTGGTTGGCTCAGTGCCAGGATGATGTGACTGAGTGGGATATGAGGTCACGGTGCTAGTGGCACTGGTCTCCCAGTGGGGCGGCACTATAAAGTCACCATGAGTGCGCACTGTCACAAGTGAGTACCCATCATGATATGACCTTAGATGTTGCTAGGACGTAAAGCCCCAACAACAAACACACTGATCGCGTGCAGCTAATTGGCCACGGATAGGCCTAATTACAGACTATGACCCATGCACCTTATTAGTATTAGGTCGATAAACTGCTGTGTGTTTTGTTTGTTCGCGTTTTGCATCCTAAGGTCATATCAGGATGGGTACCGACCTGTGACAATGTGCACTCATGGCGACTTTGTAGAGCTGCCCCACTGGGAGACCAGGCTGTCAGCACCATGACCCGATTTCCCACTCAGTCACATTATCCTTATAATGAGCTAACCAGTCCTCACACTATCCTATTATAGTATTATAGTATTAATGCCGAGCTAGGTAGCAAGAAATATCAATTTTGTTACATTATTGGTTTGACTCGACCGGGTTTCGAACTCCCGACCTTCCTCATCGGAAGCCTACACTATGCCAAATTGTTTCTTGTCAACTGTTGTATGTATTTCCTCTAACAAACTCCCCCCCCCCCCTTTTAACACTTATTACGCTGGATAAATAACACTCTGAGCAAAATATGTATTTATTGATATACACCAACAGAAAAGTAATCCATCCCGAGAATACCTCTCAATTCTTGTAAAGGAATTGCACTGCATGCATTAACTGAAAGGTGCATATTCCTATGACTTTGAATTTCTGACATATGTTTCGATAAAATATATTAGGTCGGTCATAATTATCTATTTTATTTTAGTTTGACCTATATTTCAAAGAGCTAACTTTGGGGAGATGTTTGAAGTGACAACATACAATATAGTTTTGGTGTGCATGCCAAAATGTAGATAAAAGATTCACCCTGTACTTGTACTACACGGGGGAACAACAACGTAGTGTAAATACGGGCGAAGATAGCTTCAGTATGGGACAGGAACTAGAAACTGTGGTTCCAGGATCAAATGGCTACATATATTTGCACAGATTTGGTGAAATGGGAGAGAATGCAAAATGACAAGATGGCGGCCAGAGAACGCCGTTGATTCCCACTTTTAAATCTTATTAAACTAGATGTTTTATTATATTTTTCAACTCAAAGGTAGCGGGGAAATATGAACACATATACAAAGAATAAATGTTGCTTCTTAGATTGTGAAATTAGGCTCTCATTTCATTTCCCCGTGTTTTCGACAGCTTTTATATAGGGTTGGTATTCACCCGTGTACTGCGAGTACAGGGTGAATCCTTTATCTAACCAAAATGCTGAACAGAAGTTTTGTGCTTGCCAATAATTGTCTAACGCAACAACATAACATGGAATAATTAAACCGCACTAAATGCTTAGTAAGTGCCTTTGAGTTTCTGTCATACTCTTTAGAAAAACACATTATGTTGATTATTGTAATCCACTTCACATTAGTTTGAAGTCAATCTTATTTTAAATTGTTAACGTTGGAGATATTTGAAGTGAAAACATGCTAAATTAACTTGGTACATAACCGGAATACTAGACATTGGCTTTGTTTACCTGTTTTCAGCATAGCACTTTAGCATCATAGCAACATAGCAACGTAGCAACACAGCAGCAAGGCAACATATCAACATAGCACCATAGCAACATAGCAACATAGCAGAAGAGCATCCAGCTACAATAAATGCTGAACCAGTGCACTAGTATTAGCAATTACTGTCTGACTTGGATAACTATTATGTCGGATCAAATCCAGGTAAATGGCTTGGTTTCCTAACAATGTTCTGCATTCGTCGGCCCTTGCAGCTTGACAATTAGAAGTGCTTATTAGAAGCATGCACTTAATCACGAGAATGCAGCATCTGCTGATTTAAGTGAATATATGGGAGCCGCTGTACTTCAAACCGGAAATCACTAGTCGGGGGGTGGGGGGTGGGGTGGGGGTCAAGTTGTTATGACCCCACGCCTCTTGTAAACTCGCTACTCTCAGACCACGGCAACGCAGAACCACCGTCATATGTAGAACATGGGACCGGCTTACTAGCTAATTCTACATCGAGTACCCACACCAAAAACAACAAACACATTAGAACATAGTTGTAGGGACCCCAACGATGCTCTGCCTCTAATGGACATTGCACTGCTGTCTGTCTCCTCATACAAAATAAATCTAAGAGTTCCTTTAGTATACATTTAACCATTTAATTTTTTTTATACGCTATTTATTCTGCCCATAGCGTGTAAGCTCCCATGAGGGTGCTTTTTTTCAACGCTGGACAGCTGTGAGGAATGTTATGGTGTATGCCCGAGTTCCGGTTCCGGGTTGGCATCCCGGACATCCACCAGCATTTATTTAAGTAGTTTGTATCTATGTTAGTTTTTTGGTGTTTTTTTTTGGGGGGGGGGGCATAACTTCCTATCATATAACTAATATCGTAGCCTAGTATGTACATCTAGTGAGGTGGTAATAATAGGCTTGTGGATGAGGACGTGTTCCCATGTAGGCTATATGTGTGTATTGCGTAGAGAATATTTATATAAATAGGTATGAAGTTCATAGTGATACGGATCATCATCATTAGCATATATACCACCAAGTGAGTGGGGGGTAAATAAGTAGGTGGCCCCCCTACGTACTCTTTAAGTCCCCCCCCCCCTCCCTCCCATTCCCGTCATCACCCTTCCCCGCCCCTCCTTGCTGCTCCTCCCTCTACCCCGACGCCTACTCCCCCCCCCCCCCACCCACCTCCCCCGCCCCCACCACCACCAATCCCCCTCACACTCACACTCCGCACCACTCACCCACCTCCTAACCCAACGTGAGATGACTGTAACTAAACCGCTTCCTTTGATGCCCAATTACCTTCTGAGCATGCGCAGTAGAGCGTGGAGAAGCACGCGCTGCGCATCAAGAGACGCATGCGCAGTTGCGGCGGAACGCGCCAGCGGTGCTCGTCTGCTGGACGCGCGGCGACGCGGACGCCGCCACTCGGGGAAGAAAGGAACTAACAATGAATGTAGGAGGAAAACTCACTTAACGGACAACCTACTACTACTAGTACTAGTAAAGTTACATTAAAGAAATCAGTCAGCTCCTGAAGCGTTTGAATAATATTCCTTGGATTATTATGCAGCTATAAATTATTCTAATTTTTAAATGGCTGAACTTTGGGGAGAAAATGAAGGTGGTCGATTTAGTGGGCGTGCATTTTTGTTGGCAGGTGCGAATGTGAAAATGGGGCTCGTGGAACACTCACTGCTGGACCAGAGATGTCTGCACACAGCGCGTATGGCACCTGCCAATAAGCACTAGCACCAGCTTATTTGTGGACGGATTTGTGGGAGTGGTTTTATTTCACTTCCTTCATATATTTGCCAGTCTTAAGCGTGTATGAGCATGAGATCAGTGGTCAGCTATGTTGACATAGCAGGAAAAGTCCATCGGCAAAGAGACAGAGTGGGGTGCGCGGAGTAGGGTTGGGTGGGAGGAGTAGGGTGGGGTGGGGGGAGTAGAGTGTAAAGCTAGGATTCCTTACACGCGGTATGCGGCATGCGGCATGCGGCAAACGGTTTGGGTCCTTTCACCCACACCCACAGACATAGTGTCAGGTTTCTCTAACACTGTTGTCTATGGGCATTCGCATTCGCATGCCGCACCGATCGCTACATGGACCGATTCAGTATTCGCATGCCGCATGCCGCATGCCGCATACCGTGTGTAAGGAATGTAGCCCATAGCCTTCAAGGCATTTTGATTTTTTGTCGCATTCGCATACCGCATACCGCATACCACGTGTAAGGAATGCACCCTTTAGAGAATGTGTGGGACCGAAAAGAATGGAGGCGATATATTTTGTTGTTGTTAGTCATTGTTTAAAACTTTGCATACTAGCAACATCTCACTTCTAAGGTAATATTAAAATTGCGCTATAATTATATAGGCCTATATGTCAGGCTGTAGGATTTGACGGTAGCGATCGTTACCGGTAACGTATCATTATCGTGCTGGAGAAACTACGGAACCGAAATTGCATTTCCCATCATATTAATCAAATGCAAGGCAATTTAAAAAAGAAATTTTGATTAAATGCTACAGATGATTAAAGGTATATGTACAATTTCTGCACTCCTACTAAATTTAATTAACTGTTTTAAGAATGGGTACTCGTCACCAATTTTATCGAACTGAAAAACAGTTACCCATGTGCTCCCATGAGCACGGAACCGAAAAGGTGTTTCCCATGAAATCTGAAATCCTACAGCCTGATATCTACATAATTATGTGATGTATAACGAATTATGCAAGTATAAAGATACGTAGGGGTTAATTATTAGTATATTACTTTATTTGCTATACTCCGTAAGACCAACACTGTACAGGTGGCTCCACCTACCCTCCTCACCTCCACCGGATGTAGACCAGTGTCGCCATCTGGTGGAATTCATCTGTATCATTATGCGGTAGCCCATATTGGCGGCGCTATCTAATGGCAGAGTTAACAACACTCACAATTACGTGACTCAAAATGGATGCCACTCTGGATAAAGTGATTTATTTTGCGCTTACAATTCAACAATGCCCCTGATAATGACAGATTCATCTTTCTTGTTTTGACCATGTTATGCATAGACCCTCAACCGCAGAGCCTCAACAGGATAGCCAAATAGATGGACCGTTTGGTTGTAGAATGTGAGAATAATCCCAAGCTGAGTCAAATCAAAGACGTGCAAAATTGATATGTGCATCTCCTTTACTAGCTCCTCCCGCAGCCCTGCTCTGAGTCAGAGGTGAATCTTGTATCTACATTGCTTGGTACTCAGCATTAGGCCAATTAGGATAAGACAGGAAACTAGTTGACTCATTTTCAAGATAATGTGACTGAGTGGGATGCATTGCCAAAGTACATGAGACACTGTGTCCTAATTTAGTAAAGCTACACGGTAAAGTTGTCATGAATGCACAACAGTGATATGCCATCAGATGTTGCTCGGACGAAAAACTCCAATCACAGATTTACTCAACCATTTTGTGTTCATATTCCCATTTGTATGGCACTTTTAGAATTTGCACTTCCAACACAAAACGCTTAGGCCTAATCCAGAGAATAGCTCAAGGGTGACCAGTGGTCATCCACCTGGAATTGAAGACTCCTACCCAATCTACCAAAATGACCCAAGAACAAAACTTTAACTCTCGGTGCAGGGTAGACTTATGGCCTAAATTTGGCCTTTGGACTACAACTTCGTAGAAGGATCATCGCCACCATAATATACAGAGCGCAGTGGCGCCACTTGGTGGCAATCATCGGCGACACATTGCACCCCTCCACAGTTTGGAAATGGTTCGATGCCGCCACCTATTGGTAGCGTTCGATACCAAGTCATTCCGTTGTAACGGTTTTGTGAGTTGCCATTGGACGTATTCGACTGAGCCTTTTCATGCGAATGTCGATTTGAAATTCTGACGACTTGGGTGACCTGAGTCGCTCGGGTCGTCGAAGCCTAAATTTTGCGGATGGAAAGGTCCCAGTCTAAATGTGTTAACAGACACATGTTTCCGAGAAATATATAACAAATACCTGATTTGAATCATGGAATTTGTCTAATGATCAGGTCCTGATCTCATCGTATCTTTTTCTAAACATGTGTTTGTCTGTGGGTTATTTGTATATAATTAGTTCCAGGGATCATAATTTTGTTTTATCGATTATTTTGTTTATAACTTAAGGAGCAGGGGGAAGACAACCATTAATGGTTAGGCCTACACTGTTCCTGCAATTTCTATAGTCAACAGAATAGTACATGTTTGTGGAATAATGTATAGAAATTGTGAATAAGAAAGCATAGTCCGATGAAAGATCATATATTCAAAACCAAAACAATTACCTAGATTTGATCCTACATATGTAACTAACCTGTTCACACACGGGCGTTAAGTCGCCTCAACTAGTTCGCCTTATCTAAGTCGACTCACATTGGTCGTGTGGACGCGACGTTGAAGCGAATTAGGGCTAAGTCGATTCATCTAGTTCGCCTCAAGTACACCACGTTGTGAGGTGGTTTATATGAAGCGTATCTTGCGTGTGTGGATGGTAGCGGTTTACTTGACCACATCACACGCATGTGCAGTCGAGCGCTGAGTTTGTTGATTTTCCGGTCGATCAAAAGCGCATATTATATAATTTGGTCTATGAAACCGCTAGCTGTGCACAGATATTTTTTTCATCATTTATTTTTAGGTTTTCACTGCCCAGCAGAGAAGTTTTGACCGTTCCAAAACAATACAATTCAGTCCATACATATCTAGGTCGAACCCACACTCTCTCGTGGTGATGTCGACTAACCGAAACTGGTGCTGGTTAGTATGGACGTGCTCATGCGCAGATATCGATTTCCGCATTAAACCGCCCCAAGTACTGGATGTGTGTACTCGACACACTTTCATGCCTAATTCGCCTTATCTAGTTTGCCTCATCTAGTTTGGCCTAAAGTTGTGTGTGTGAACAGGGCTTTAGATACTAGTGCACTTATTAAGCATTTGTCATCACACAGAAGGGAATGCTGAGACAAATGAATAGAACAGATTGCTGCAGAAGCCTATGGTGTCAGAGTTTTGGCATGCTTGCCAAAATTAATTTTGCATGGTTCCGCTTCAAATATCTCCAAAGTTAGCCATCTAAAATAAAAGTTACTTCAAACTGAAGTAAGTTATATTATAACAACCAACCTAATATATTTATCTCAGAAAAATGACCTAAACCCAAAATCATCGCACTATACAACTTTAACCATAGGATATAAATAAAAAACATGATTAAAACAAACCTCCCAGCATCCATTTTGGAAATTTTGGACGCAAGGAGATTGCAAGTGCTACACTTGCAACCTCCTTGCGTCCAGTTTGGGCGGCGCCATTAAAAAGTGGTTGGCGACCTGGCACCACCATGGCGTCGCCAGGTCGCCGACCCCTAGGTTGGCGAGTTGGCGCCGATCTGGCGCAAATCTGGCGCTGACCTAATGGCGCCAAGATATGCAATGCCACGCTCACTGGGTGGTTAGCGCTATGGCGCCACCCCGGCTCTGATGCGGCGACGGCCTGGCGCAGACCACATATTTGAATCAATGTATCGGATGGGACGCTGGGAGGTTAATTGGCGTCCTTTTGAACGTAAGGAGGTTCCCAGATAGCACACAGCCATCGGGCCGAGGTTGGCTATTGGTCGCACGGTCGCCACATATTTGCCACCGTCGGGCCACCGTCAGGCCGACGGTGGTGGTCCGCTGCTTTTTGCCATTTTTTACCCACATATTTGCCACGTCGGGCCGACGGTGGTGGCCCGCCGCTGTTTGCCATTCATTTTCCCCCTTATTTGCCACCGTCGGGCTGACTGTGGTGGTCCGCCGCTCTTTGCCTTTTTTTCCCACATATTTGCCACCGTCGGGCCGACGGTGGTGGATCGCCGCTGGTTGCCGTTCATTTTCCACATATTTTCCACTGCGGGCCACCGTCGGGCCGACGGTGGTTGCCGTTCATTTTCCACCATCGGGCCAATGTCGGGTGTTCGCTGGTGATAGCCGTTGGATTTGAAAGATTTCCAGTTATGTCACTTCCGTTCGAGTCAACTGGGGTACCACGCGTTGAGTGTTTCAGTAAGTATATTTTACACTTTCGGGTTGCTGTTCTAAAACCGCATACATTGCTTTATGAGGTTCCCTTTTACATATCTGGAATTTACATCTGGAACCTGTATCGTACAAATATTGGTCATCAGATGGCCATATATTTATAATATTTAGTAACATTATAAACATGTGTGTATTATCACCCATGCAAGCGCCGATCGAGCGCCGGTCATCGCGCCAACATGTTTCGTACATGATCGATCGAGTTGCTCTTTAAAGTTGCATGGTCCGATGAAATAAAATTTTGTCAAAATTAATACAACTACTTACATTTGATCCTATATATCCAACTTAGATGCTGGTGCATTAGCTAATGATTTGGGACAGTATATACAGAATAACCAGTGAATTTATAACCTCATCCCTTTGAACACTCAGCTTGAAACACCCATTATGCAGGGAGGCCATTAACCAATTAGGCCAATCTCGTGACCTCATTAGCTCCCCCAACCAAGTAGGCCTACTATACAGGGCCATAGAGGGGAAGGGGAAATGAGGTGGATGTTACCCCTCCATGTTGGATATTCAATGATGTTTGGTCAATTCTATGAATATAATTAATCAATTTGGGTAATTAAAATTTTGAAATTTATATATATATTAGTATTGGCCGATCAATATATATATATATATATGGACCAAAAAGAAATATATATGTGAAATATAAGCATTATGTGCATATAAATTTGCGATGCTGCCTTTCGTTATTTAATGATTATTATTTATTTATTCGCTCCCTTGATATACTATTTGCTTCAGGGCAACCATCATAGCGGAAGGGGGGGGGGGGCGAGGTCAGCCTCGTAGCTCGCCACATCCAACAATGAACCCGAATGAGCGCCCCTGCTGATTCCATACTTTAAAATTTTATTTTTTTACATTCTTTGATTAAAATTGCATAGGCTGATGGTGTTGACCTTCTGCCATCGGGATGATGTCTTATATGTGATATTTGATATCCAATGCTGCTTTTGTCAATTCTATAGACATAATTAATCAAATTATGTAATTTCAAATAATTTCTTTAACAGTCGTTGATTAAAATTGCATAGTTTGATGTTTTGAAATGTCTGCCATTGGGACGATGTCAATCATATACCGATGTATATGTGATGTTGGATATTCGATGCTACTTGGTCAATTCGATAGATATAAATCAAATTAACCTTTCTACAAAATAATATTTTGTTAAAAACCCTAGTGCCACGGGCCTATATGGCAGCAATCCGTTTCCAGATTGTACACACCAAACAGAAATACCTACCTACAGCCCTGTCAGGTTCTATGATTAGTAGGTCATCTCACATCACGTGGTGACCGCGAGATGACCATCTAGGTCATAGCCACAGGAGTTTTGACAAGCTTGTCGAAATTATTTTGGGTTCTTTCAGCTCAAATTGCTTCAAAACTAGTCATTTTTCATCAAAATGACTCCAGACTAATGATTAGTAGCTTCTAATGATCCCTTTGATATATTTATCTGAAAAATACGCCAAAAATTCAAATGCCATCGGACCATGCAACTTTAAGAAAAACTGTTTCGTATACTTTGCACTTGCTTCCTTTATTGTTTATTGCTATTTATTTCAGGAAACTTCTCAGATTGTGCATATTAATTCAGGCAGAAATAATGGATGCCATGGACAGGGTCGTTAGCAATGATCAGGATGATCATGGAACAGCTATTCATCATGCAGTTCAATTCGAGGAGGATTATAATGACTGTGAAAAAGATAATGATGAAAATGACAATAGTTCTTATGATACTGATGATACTGATGATGATATTGCTGATGCCTGTGAAAACTTTATTGATGCTGATAATGGTGGTGATCGTAGTGACAGTGGTGGTGACAGTGGTGATGGTGATGATGAAGGTGGTTCTGATGACAGTGATGAAGATGATGATGATGATGGTGGTGGTGCCGATGACAGTGATGAAGATGATGATGATACAGATAAACTAGAATTCAAACAGAAACTCAGGGAATGGGCTATTAACAGTGGTCTGCCACTCTGCCATCAATCAATCAAATTTTCCATCCTCTAGTCGAGGGTTGGATGCAATGGTTCTCCACTTGTCCCGATGGTGTGCTGTTCTGATAGACTGTGAATAATTCAAGCCTGTCCGCTGTGAAATATTTGTAACCCATGATGTTCTTGGTCTCCCTCTCCCTCTGCTGCCATTCACCTTCCCTTCCAACAATGTACGGTATATTGAACTCTGACGAATGATGTGGCCAAAATAAATAAGTTTCTTTGTCTGTATAGTGGCAAACAAGCATTTCTTATTTTTAATTTTTCTGAGGACTTCTTTGTTGGTGATCTTCTTTGTCCATGATATTTTCATCATCCTTCGATAAGTCCACATCTCAAATGCTGCTAAACGTTTGTACATTTTCTTAGAGATTGTCCATGTCTCAGCCCCATACATTAGAGTAGACCACACATGCCATGCTGCCATACTAATAGTTTATTAGGTTTATTAAGACCGTACTTTCCGACTTTGCCTAAAGATGCACATACACTTTTGGCAACAGCCAGGTGTTACAATATTGAGGAGTTCGCTGGAGGAAAATATCACAATTTTGGTATAGCTGAGGGAATAAAGGCAAAGATTGAAAGGCATAAATGTTGTCATATTCTCGATGAAGTTTCGATTCAATTGAACATAGATGGTTTGCCTTTATTTAAAAGTAGCTGTGATCAATTCTGGCCAATATTAGGTCTTATACAGCAGGAAAACAAACCAGAGCCCTTCATTATAGGTTTATGAGTAGGAATTTCAAAGCCAAATGATTCCAATATATTCCTCTGGAATTTTGTTGATGAGATGAAAGAAATTGAGGTAGAAGGAGTTTGGTACCAGGGCGAAATAATAACGGTGACAATTGCTAATTTTGTATGTGACACGCCTGCCAGAGCTTTTGTGAAAAAGGTGAAAGGTCATACTGGCTATTATGGCTGTGATAACTGTACACAAAGAGGGACCTGGTTTAACCATAGAATGACATTTCCAGAGAGGAATGCTGTACTGAGGACAGATGTCAGTTTTGATGAAATGGAGGATGATGAACATCATCTTGGTGACAGTTGTCTGTGCGAGTTGAACATTGGTCTTGTCTCTCAATTCCCTCTTGACTATATGCATTTGATATGTCTTGGGCTTGTAAGAAAAATTCTCCTTATTTGGACAAGTGGACCATTGCATCTCCGTATAGGAAATAACATAGTACGATCGATATCAGAGTCGATTATAAGCTTGAAGCCTTTCTGAATTTGTCAGGAAAGGAAGGTCAATTTTCAGATTGACAGATGGAAAGCCACAGAATTCAGAACCTTTCTATTGTACACTGGACCAGTGATTCTCAAAGGAAAGTTGCCCGAAATAATTTACACAAACTTCCTGATGTTATCTGTAGGGATAACTATTTTACCTAATACAGAATTATGTGCAGCTTATTGCAATTACACTGAAGAATTATTGGCAGCAGTTTTTTTATCACTTTGGAGCTGTTTATGGCCAGGAGATGCTTATTTACAATGTTCATGGATTGACTCATTTGTCTTCCCATGCAAGATGTTTTGGTCCACTTCATAACTTTTCAAGTTTTCCATTTGAAAATTATTTACAAATTCTCAAGAAGCTAATAAGGAAACCTAATTGTCCTTTACAACAAGTGAATCGGAGACTAAATAAACAATGTTTTGCAATTAAGCAGTCAGATGACACCAAAACCTTTTGTAAAAAACAACATAACATGGGTTCAATTCCTCAGAACATACCAATATGTACACAGTATGAAAAGCTTCATCTTCCACATATTGTGTTATCTATTAATAAACCGGGAGACAACGCTATTCTTGTTGGAGTGATATTTTTCTGGTCAAGAATGTAATAATGATTCACTGTTTGGTTAAACTAATTTGTCAGAAATTTACGTTAAAAGAATCTTTCTTCAATTACCCAATAAACTCTTTGCAACTTAAAACTGCTTTTGTTAAACATGACGAAAGACTTTGTGCACATAAACCCTGATGATATATCTGCAAAGGTGGTGTTATTGCCATATCGCGATGGCTATATTTCTATCCCAATGCTACATGGATTATAGATTCCTCAGTAAAATAGACATTTCATGCCAGCAAGGATAAATTATTGTGACTAATCTGGACAAATTAGGAACATAGTCAATACAGAAAGTTTTAATTGGGCCACTATATAGTCGATCGCTGTCTCTTTTCTTGTCAGTCATGTATGCCGTCGTCATATTCGTTGAGGAAGAGGATCTGGTGGAGGTAGTCCCCATATCATGGGTTAGTGACAGTCATGAGAGCACTTCCTGGCCACCATTAAAGGGAACTGCTCTAATCAAAGCAATAGAGAGGCATGCACCACCCGAAGCTGGCTGGGTGATGTATCCCATTCGCCTTCTGGTACAAACTAGTATGTTGTATTTCAGTTTATGAACTATACATTTTAGAAATATCACCATGCAATTTTAATTATCCCGAACAAGCTGCAAAATATTCAGATCCTTTTCTGTCACTTCTATAACTTTTATAAGGGAGTCTAGTAAACTTACACATGTAAAGAAATTGCATGTAATATTACTTAGTCCTAATTTACTCATTTGTTCCATTATAGAAAGCTACGAGAAAGCCAGGAGGAAATGTCAAAAGGCGGTCCAACAGAACACATCGGACCTGCACACGACTGACGATAATGCTAAATGCATGTAAGAAGTAATTTGAGTTTGATGCGCGAAAAGGAAGAAGCAAGGCGGGGGTGGGAAAAAGAGGCGTTTATTGAAGGCGCCTCTGGCAACAGAGGGGTTAGACAAGGGTACATAGCAACAGTGGAAAACAAGGAAGTAAGGACAAGTAAGGTTCCTGAGGGGCAGAAACAGGATAAATACAGCAGGGGCTCATGAGGAGCAATGTCCGAGGTAGGTAAAAGCGTTCTGGTGAAGGGGGGGGGGGGGCGAGGAGCCCTCCCCCAAAAGGATGAGAGGGCTCGAGGCGCGCCCGAGGCGGGGGCGCGGGGCGCCCGAGGCAGGGGGCCGGAGTTGCAGGTCTGGGTGAGAAGAGGGTCCGGGGCCTACGTGGACGGGGATGTTGCTAGGATGTAAAACAACAACAAACAAACAAATCAAAAACTGGTGATAGTAAGTATTGTGCCACCAGTGGCTGCTATGGGTGGCTTGCCACCGTTGGGCCAACGGTGAGTCAGTGGACAAAACACTGTTGGCCCACTGGCGTTTGCCACCATTGGCCCACCGGTGTTTGCCACCGTTGGCCCGACGCCGCGGCCACCGTTGGCCCGGTTTCAGCGTGTTCCCGTGCTCAGACGTGTACCTCCCTTCTGCGCATGCGTCAGAATCTAAAAACCATAGCCGTAATCGATTAACACTACCTGGGCGACTCGGGTCATCCCAGTCGTCAGAATTTCAAATAGAACACGGCGAGTGGAGTCGACAAATACACGTGCCGTGTGCAAAAAAAGAATAACTTAGATTAATTAAATGGAAATATAGGTAAACTAGGCCATCATAAAATACTTTAAATCCTATTTTGCTGTAGTTTTATCGGTTATTTAAAAAAAAGAAAAAATTGTTCACCCGAGCGCAGAGAAGCGTATTCGATTATTCGACCCGAGTTTGTAGGATGTGCGCATGCGCCAATAAGTGTCTCGGGTGACCCGAGTTGATGCGAAATCCGCGCATGCGTAGAAGCAACGGGACACGTCTGAGCACGGGAACACGCTGAAACCGCCACACCAGCTGTGTGCTATCTGGGTTGGCGGCGAACGCTGCCTCTCATGTGACTGGGGTATTAGCAACCCAATGCAAATTTAAGGATCATTGACTTGATATGAATGCTTAGAGATATGCATTGGAAATTGTTTACCTTACTTAGCAACCCAATGCAGATTCAATTATCAGAGGCTCAGTCTCTATGTTATGAATTACCTATGTTACCAGGTAACATGCACAATGCTGGATAAAAGATTAACATATTAATTTATTATATATATATTTTTTAGTTGGTATTCTATAGTTCATTCTATATTTTATATCAGCTGAAACTAGCACATTTCATACTTATACTTATCCTCTTCTGCTTAAGAAATTATGCATCAATGCCTGTTAGCAGCTTTGGCCTGTCTAAGTGGGATCTAGTGAAATTATAGTTTTTGTGCGGCGAGCGCTGACTGTAGCTGTAAATTACCCAGTGCTTATCGAGGCATCCCTTGAAAGAGTTTAAGCTTGGGGCGTTCACTACATCAGCTGGTAGTCTGTTCCAAATGTTCCCGGCTCTTTCAGTGAGGAAATTTTGACGAACTCGCTTGTTAGTTCTGGGTTTGACGATCTTCTTAACGATATAGCGAATGGTAGACAGGAAGTGTGAACACTTATTTGTCTCTCTTTTTCTTTTTTTTTGTTGGTACATTAGTTGTCCCAAGCAGGGGAAAACCCAGTCACAGACGACTGGTCTTCCCCACTCCACTGCTGGTCGATAGAAAGCCCAAGCCTACACTTTTACCGACCCAAGGGATTTTTAACCTCCCACACCACATAGTCATAGACATGGTATGAGAGCAACCGGCCTTTGATGACGCTGTAAGTTATACACAGCGGTGGAAATCCAAATTGGCAGAGCTGGGAGCATGGGGAATCGAACCACCGACCCTCAGATTAGGAGTCTGACCTAGAAAAAAGTCAGACACTCTAACCACTCCGCCACAGAGAATGCCCTCTGGCCTTATAATACTAAGACGCCAAAGACCTTATAATACTAAGACGGCTCACTCAGCCTGTGTAGTATATTATAGGGTCTTTGAATGCTCCCAGTGTCTTAGCATTAGCCATGTGCTTGGCGCGGGTTTGTTTTTCTTCCACGCATCCCACAATGCACCGCGCGCCTGGAATGACGAACCCGTCCATTCCTTCCGGCGTCAAACAAAACAAAATGGAGGACACGAAACCAGATCGGAAAAAAGAAAAACAAAAGACGGATGAAACACGGAATAATCTTGGAAAAGCATGGATAGCCTACAAAGGTGTGTGTGCGGGAAGTCTTCAGGAGTTTGTCAACCATTTATTGGCCGTGCACGAACTTTACTGCCACAACAGCAGAGACCGACAACGGGCGGCACTCGCTGAGGAGGGAGAGGAGGGTGAGGTGGACGAGGGGGAATCAACTCAACCTCCGTCGCCGAAAAATCGTCACTCCCGAACCAGTCGGTGAGTTAATTACGGAATTGTTGACCACAAATAAAGCCCTGTTTATTTTGTGTCGGTTCACCTAAAATCGATGGAAATTCTCTCGGTATTTTTGGAGGGGGAATGTGTAAACACTAGTGGTGTTGGCGGTAGCGTCGGCCGCTAGTCAGTGAAGTTGGCGTCGTGACAAACTTGCACCGGGCAAAACTACCGGATGGAAATGGCAGGAGTCGGGGATTGACTGGACGGCGGCAGTGTCAGTGTGTGGTCCAGACTTGTCTGTGGCACCAGTAGGGAATGCCACTATGTGTTGTGTGTTTTAGGAGAGGTTCAAACCGGTACCGTTTAGCTTTTGCATCCCTCGGTAGTGGCAGTGCAAGGCCGGTGTGGCCGTCTCAGCTGCCACAAGGCTGATTTGCCATGCCCAACTTTCACTATTATCTCTGTTTTTAATACTTTCAGAGAAAATTACCCTTAAGTTAAATTAAATACTTCAGATCTTCCTCTTCAATTGCGCATTAATATATTTTTAATCGACTCAGTGAAAGCTTTTAAATTAATTTTGCTAAAATAAATGCTCTGCATAGACATAGCATTGCTGCAGTGTTTACCCTTCGCGGTGGTAAAATACGGCAATGCTATGTCTATGTGGGGCATTTATTTTTGTAAAATAAGTTTAAAAGCTTTCATTGGATCGATTAAAAATATCTTAATGCGCGATTGAAGAGGAAGATCTGAAGTATTTAATGTAACCTAAGAGCAATTTACGCTGAAAGTATTAAAAACAGAGATTACGGCCTTTGAGACTGGCCCAGTTTTGACGCATGCGCAGACGACGCTGTTGGATTCTGACGCATGCGCAGAAGCGACATTTGGCATATCAGCCTTGTGGCAGCTGAGACGGCCACACCGGTGTCGCAGTTTGAGCGCCCTGCCAGTTTGAGCGCCCTGCCAGTGGTTGTATACTTTTTTTGTAAAATAGATTTAAAAGCTTTCATTGGATCGATTAAAAATATCTTAATGCGCAATTGAAGAGGAAGATCTGAAGTATTTAATGTAACCTAAGAGCAATTTACTCTGAAAGTATTAAAACAGAGATAATAGTGAAAGTTGGGATATTCTGAGTGTCAGACTCAGTGCAATCTTCATACAGAAAAAGTGAAATATCTCTAAAGCTACACCACTTAGAAACAAGCTGCTTGGTACACATATAGAAAACATATTCGACGGATAGATTATATTAAATTTATACGGTTAGGGTTGTGCATTTCTATTAATCTTTAATAGACACTGGCAGTGTGTATTCGTTCTGCAGCCGAGCTGCGCCTGTTTACAAACTCCGCGCATGCGCAGAAGCCACGGCAGGGGCTGCGATCGGGCCGGGGTTTTATACCACGACACTGGTGTCGCAGTTTGAGCGCCCTGCCAGTTTGAGTGCCCTGCCAGTGGTTGTATACTTTTTTTGTAAAATAGATTTAAAAGCTTTCATTGGATCGATTAAAAATATCTTAATGCGCAATTGAAGAGGAAGATCTGAAGTATTTAATGTAACCTAAGAGCAATTTACTCTGAAAGTATTAAAACAGAGATAATAGTGAAAGTTGGGATATTCTGAGTGTCAGTGCCAGTGTCTAGAACACCATAAATAGTACAGAATTGAAGCCCTTCCAATTCTGAGTTGAATACACCTTTTTTTTTTTTTAGCTCTATAGCTTTGTTAATAGAATAGTTATGATGATTTTCATTTCACTCTTTTGTCTTAATTCCTGGAAACTTTACTATGGGGGAACTTGGTGAAATCACATGCAAATATAGCCCACACAAAATTTCAAAGTCAACAGATTCCAACATAAAATATATCATTGCACAGGTATTGGAAAGACCTTTCTAATGATACCTAAATCAATATCATGTGACAATTATAAAGGAAGTTGTGACACTTTATAAAACGGCGAAAAACTGCAATCAGCGGTATTACATAGAATTTTGAAAACGTTTTTTACAAATCGACCTGAGGCACCTTAAATCACCAACCCACAACGTTCATTCAAACATTGTTTAAAAGAGAACAGGCCATAGAATCGGTGTATACATGTTTAAGTTCGGTTAAACAAGGTATGATATAGATTTAAGGGTAACAAACTTATCTTTCAACTTAATCTGTCTGCCAAATCCAGAAGAAATGCTCAAATATGCTAGTTTTTGGACTCAAACACTTGGGAAGACTCTTCAGATTCATTAGCTTAAGTGAGCAGTAACTTGTGTCCTCCCTGAATGCAATGCAAAGCTGTTTACTCAAGCATGTTTTGTGCCAAAACTGCTCCCAAGCTTTCAATGGCCGCCGTGACGTGCGCAGAAACCTGCGCGGCGCGGCCGTTTGCGGTCGCTATTACCAGATCATGGCCTCAAAAACTATTTTCGCAAAATAAATTCAAGAACTTCCAATTGGCTGATAAAAAAAAAGCTTAATGTGAAATTGTAGAGAAAGATCTGAACTATTTAATAGAAACAAGAGAAATTTGCTTTCAAAGCACCACCAATCACAAATTACTGTGATAGTTAGGGTGGTTTTAATGTTGTCTCTATCCGCGCATGCGCAGAAGCAACAGAAGGGCGCTCAAACTGGCAGGGCGATCAAACTGCGACACGGGTGTCGCAGTTTCAGCTGACTGCATAGACTCAAACTCAAGGCATTGTCGATGGTCGTGAGCAATCTTCATACAGAAAAAGTGAAATATCTCTAAAACCACACCACCTATAACAAATCGCTTGGTACACATATATATATATAGAAAACATCTTTACCAAAAAGATTATATTAAATTTATATGGTTAGGGTTCTTGATTTCTATTAATTTTGAATAAAACTAATCTAATGTTTTGCACTGCGCGTACCGTAAAACTCAAGGCATTGTCAATGGTCGTGAGTAATCTTCATACAGAAAATACAGGAAAAGTGAAATATCTCTAAAAGCACACCACCTAGAAACAAATCGCTTGGTACACATGTGTAGTGGTCTGCACTGACCTCTTAGGCAAGTAACCACATAGACAGGTAGGCGTGGGGAGTCTGTTGATATCAGGGAGCCTAGGTGGTGTAATGGTTAGCACACTGGCCCGGAATGCAAAGAGATGTGGGTTCGAGTCCCGCTCTAGGCACAATATTTCCCATTTTCATCACCCCCACGACACATATATAGAAAACATCTTTACCAAAAACATTATATTAAATTTATAAGGTTAGTGACGATGCTGTTAGATTTTGACGCATGCACATGAAACTGACAGTCAGCTGAAAATGGCAGTCAGCTGAAACTGCGACATCGGTCAAGTCGCACTGCCACTTGCCTACTCAGGCTACTGCCTAGCCCTAGTCCTAGACCTAGTGGGCTAGTCTCCTAGTAGTCAAGTAGAGGCCAGACCTAGTCTAGGCCACGCCTCGGCCTAACTAGAAACTCAATACTCGTAATTAATAATAATAAAATTAATAGTCAAAGTCAATTATATTAGGTATAGGCCTAAACTGGAGCTTTGCTTGTGGTCTTAGACATTATCATTATTATAAATTTATGACTTCTTAGACTAATAGCGAAATGGTAGACGGGAAGTGTGAACACTTATTTGTCTCTCATTTTTGAGTGAGTGCAAGTAAATAAGCAACACAAGGAATACACAACATGAACGTGCCACCCAACTTATTTGCCCTAGAGAAATATGAGCTTTTCTCATGGGTTTGATAGGAATGCACGCTCACCTGGATTCAGCTGAATGCATAAATTCAATAGCAGTAACATGTGGCCGGTGTGATGCGTGTCTAATGCAATTTGCCAATTTCTAATTGTCGATCGAACAGGTCGCTGCGCACACTGGGGAAATCTGAAATTCCGCTAATTAGTAGCATGTGGTGAATAAGGGGTCAAATTTCCCTGGATCATCAGCCATCCTTTTTCTAATCTATTCTTGGATGAATTTATTGACTCAGCATCAATAACATTTTGTGGGAGACTTATATTTATAATCCTGTTTGAGAAACTGTGTTGCCTTAACTTTGAAATGGCTCTGGGTTTTACTAGTTTGAGAGTATCTCCAGAATATCTTTCCGAAAAATTGGGCTCCAAATTTGTTGACAGTATTCCAAAATTTGTCCAAAAAGAGACTTAAATAGAATGAGAAAAATTGTTCTTGTTGAGGCGATGGAAAGTTCTTTTAATTATTCCTACTCTCTGGTTAGCATTTGAGATGAGAGTCCTCATGTGTTTCTGAAAGGAGAGTTGGGAGTCAAAGGTTACGCCCAAGTCCTTTTTATAGCTATCTTGTTGCAGGACAGTGTTCTTCATACTATAAGCATAATGAGGATTATTTTTCCTGTAATGAATAATTTTGCACTTCTTTTCATTGAAGGGCAATTGCATTTCTCGGACCATTGTGTGAGTTTCAGAATATCTTCTTGCAAGAGATTTTTATCTCTTACATCTTTTATTGCTCAAAAGACTTTTGCATCATCCGCAAATATTTTTAGCTTTGATGAGACACTGCCTGGCAGGTCATTTATAAATATTATAAATAATATTGGCCCCAGCACACTTCCCTGAGGTATTCCTAAGGTGACATTCTTAAAGGAAGATTTTTTATTACCTACGACCACCCTTTGCTTTATCTCAGACAGGAAGTCCTGTATCCATTCTAAAATTGATCCGGATATTCCCAGAGCTTTGATTTTGTTGAATAGTTTTTTGTGGGGCACACTATTAAAGGCTTTAGAGAAGTCCAGATAGATGGTGTCCCATGCTAGGCCATGATCCAGCCAGTCAGTCCAAATTTCCATCACTTCTAGTAGTTGTGTCAAGCAAGATTTGCCTCCAGTGAATCCGTGTTGGTCTAGAGATATCAATCCTAGTTTTTTCAAGTGTTCCACGACACGATTTCGGATTATTCTTTCTAGCATTTTACAGCATAGTGAGGTTAAACTCACAGGTCTATAATTTGATGCCAGGCGCTTTGGTCCCTTTTTATGCAGGGGTTTGACATCAGCATCTTTCCATTGTTTGGGTATTTTCCTTTCAAATAGGCTTTTACGGAGTAGAGACGTCAAAATAGGTCCAATTTGTTCAGAACACTATTTGATGATTTTTGCATGGATCCCATCTGGCCCGGGTGCCTTGGAGACATTTAGTTTTTCAATTAATTTTTCTACTTTACCATCTGTTATATCAATGTCACTGATGAATTCTGTGACTTCTGAATTTGGAGAGGGCGGGATATTATCAGTATTTTCATTGGTGAATACACTGACGAAAAAGTCATTGATTAGTTCAGCTTTCCCTTCATCGATTAATTCGTCGTCACTATTGGCTAGAGCTGGTATGCCATTGCCATTTTTTGATTTATGTGAAGCATAACTCCAGAAATCTTTTTTTTTTTTTAATGTCTTGGACAATTTTGTCCTCAAAAGTCTCTTTTGAGTCCACTGACAATGTCATTTGCGGCATTGCTAGCGATAGTGTATTTTTTCCAATGTCTTATTCTTGAAGTAGACATTCCATGCTTTGTTTTTCAATTTTCTGGCAGTGGTAATATCCCTGGAGTACCAAGGAGGTTGTTTCCTGGTTGTGAATTTTTTTAGTGGTATGTGCCTTTTGATAGCACCTATAACACATTTTGAAACAGGTCCCAGCACTCTTGCACATTTTTTTCCTTAAATTTATTTAGCAAGTATTGGGACATGATATCATTACTCATGGCAATGTAATCACCTCTATAACATGAGTATTTTAGTTGGATGGTTTCATTTTCTGTTTCAACATCAATTTTGAAGGATTTGACAGCATAGTCACTCTTTCTGATCGGGGCACCTATCCTGATGTTATCTATAAGATTATCCTTATTGGAAAGGACCCAGTCCAAGGGATTTGGGGTCTCGTTTCCTCAGAACCTGGTTGGTTCCTGAATAAATTGGTGCAGGAAACAGTCATTTAGGTGGTCGAAAATAATCCGCGCATAATAGTCATCACGTCAATGTAAGATGCCAGTGGCCCAGTCGATTTCTTTTAAGTTAAAATCCCCAACGATAACCAGGTTATCATGTTTCATTTCTTTTATCTCATTGACTAATTCTAGATGAGCATTATTGTTTTGCTCACTGCTAGATTGGCTACGGTAAATACATCCTAAAATGGTTATGACTCCATCAGTAAGAATTTCGCACCAAATTGATTCATCAAAACCAGTGTTTGGTGTGAAATAAGTTGCTATCAAATGATTTGCAACATACATTATCGTACCGCTTTTCTCTAATGAGTTGGTAAGTAGATAATATCCATTTAATTCCAAACATAATTTGCTGATCTCGGCACAAGATACACAATCATCTAACAACTAAAGAAGGGCGAGAAACAAAAAATGTTTGCACTAAAACATTATGGTATGATTACAATATTAAGAATAAAAGATTAAAAAACTGAGATTAAGTAAAATTCTCCCAGGACTACGAATAACCAGAGGGTAGTACCAAAGTAAAATAGTATAGTTATACGAGTTTTACCTGGTACAGATGATGGATAACTGGTGTTTTCCCGAGGTACTAGCCTCGGATAGTCGTGTGTCAGAGCCCGCCCACCCTACCCTACCACAACTATCATGTTTGCTTGTGCCAAAACGAAAACACTAAGGTATACATATAAGATTGAGATAATTTTTTATCCTATAAAGTATGTAAAAGATTGCTGGACCCGGATGTACTTCCTTCTCCCTGACCCATAGCTATCTGAGGCTAATACCTTGGGAAAACACCGGTTATCCATCATCTGTACCAGGTAAGACTCGTATAAGTATACTATATATTATATATATATATAATAATAATATTAGAATAATATATATATAATATAAATAATAGTAGGTACTCTAAACTGAATTTTTCTTTTCATGAAGTTTATTGCACATGGTACAGTTGGAAAGTTTGTATCAATCTGATTACAGATATATATATAATAATGGAAAATTGGTTTATTAGTCCCTGAGTTGTGAATTTTTTAATATATAATTTTGGCCCTTACTTTTAGTTTTACACACATTTTTCATGATTCTGCAAATGCTTAGATCCTGATGCTTTGAGGCTGCCTGCTGAAGGCAAATTACATTTTAATCACATCATTTTTCTTTTAAACTTATTATTTTTAGTACAAATTCTAATCTCAATTTTTTTCAGTCCATACAAATAAATATTTGTTGAGCAACTTGACATCAAACATGACAAATTGTGTGATTTTCACTAACTGTCCGTGATCAAATCTTTAGAAAATTAATATCTCTGGTTCTATTTGAGATATTGACTTGATATTTGTATCAAGATAATCAGAATGCAAATATCTATAAAGTGATTGTCTTAAAATCTTAAAAAAATTGATTGCTCTAATTAGCATACCCATTCTATGGTTAAGTCCAAACTGCTGAGAGTGAGTGCCAAATGGTGGTTAATAATCTACACAGATTTGTAGAGAAGGAATGTCATCATCATCATCATGCTGTCAGTCGCGATGCGCCAAATACTGCTTTCATTAATTGACTGCGGCTCTCCATTTAGCTATCTGCTGTGAAAGTGATGTTCGTGAGTCAGTCTTAAAGTTGCATAGTCCGATGGTTTTGAATTTCTGTATTTTTTCTGAGATAAATATATTAGATCGATCACTAGTATCTACTTTGCATTAGTTCAAAGTTATGTTTATTTTAAATGGTAAACTTTTGAGATATTTTTAGTGCAAACATGGAAAATTAGTTTTGGTAAGCTTGCCAAAACTCTGACACCATACACTTCTGCAGTAACTGGTTCTATTAAATTGCATTCTACGCAGAAACAAATGCTTAATAAGTGCATCAGTATCTAAGTTAGATGTTTAAATTCAAATCTAGATAATTGGTTTGGTTTTGAAAATTTGATATTTCATCGGACTATGCAGCTTTAATGTCTCACAGCTATTTCATGAAAGCTGCCTGCAAAAGTGTTGAACTGCTGCTGGCTTTTGCAAGTTACCAACGGCACTCTCTCAGGGAGCAAACAGAGGTCTCACACCGGCAAGAACATGTCCAGACAGGCGCAAAGCTATTTGTCCCTGCAGTGGCTGGTCGGGAGATGTTGGGAGTTCCATACATCAACCGCCATTGATGCTGCCACAGTGACATGGTTTTCTGTTTAGGGTTTGCTCCCTTAGCCTTTGGTTCTGTCAAGAACCTGTACCACAAGGCAGAGGTTTACAACTAGGCAGGGCAGGGGCATCAAACTCCCTGAGCTATTGCAATAGCTGCATCCCACAGAAGGAATGTACTATTATATTTATCACAAAACATATTTGGTAAAATCATATTTTATGGTTCTTCCAAAGTTTTCAAACCTAAATTTGTCAAATTTGCCCTAACCAGACGGGATGGCCGAATGAGTTAGAGCGTCCGTCTCCCGTGTTGGTAGATCATAGGGTCGTGGGTTCGAACCCGGGTCGAGTCAAACCACTGACTTAAAATTTTATACTTGTCGTTTCCTAGCCTGGCGCTCAGCATTATTAGGATCGGACAAGGACTGGTTAGTTCAGTCTCAGGATAATGTGACAGTGGGATATCAGGTCATGGTGTTGGTGGCCTGGTCTTCCAGTGGGGCAGCACTATAAAGTCGCCATGAATGCGCACTGTCATTAGTCGGTACCTGTCCTGATATGGCCTTAGATGTTGTTAGGACGTAGCAACATCAAACAAACAAAGAAACAAATCAAATTTGTCCCACCTGAAGTTGGCTGTAATGGATACAAAACTAAAGCTAGTGATCTCTACTTTACTGTCAAAGTAGTTATTTTTAGCTCTGATGCACTCACTGGCAGCATACAACGTTAAAAGAGGGGTAGTATGCTGAGAGCAAGTCTCCTATTTTTCCAGTGGCCAGTGAACATCAGCAACCAGTCCTCTGTTTGGAGTACCTAATAATAGAAAGCTAACAAAATTGTGAAATACAAGATTTTCACTTGTCCAAGGGACAATCTCAAGCAATATTCTGGTTGTCTGTACCTTTTCTCACTTGTCTCGGTCAAGCTCTTCTTTCTGTATATGTTAAAATACGATACAGGGTAGCAAAAGTGTGACATTCATGATATGGACACCAAAGGTCAAAACCCACTTAAAATCAATCAATGATTCACATTTACTTAAAGAAAATTAGTTACTATGTCAAATAGACATTATCCTATCAAATTTATATATTTTTTAAGTTGTTCCTTTAATTCACCGTTTGAAGTAACGTTCGTCACAAAACGGACATAAACATACTTTTGTTGTTGTTGTAATTTCATTATTTCAAGAGCAATGCAAGCTATGTTCAAAATATCCATTGGATTCTTATTGCAATGTATAAAGTCATCGAAACTGAAAGAAAACCTGGTGATTTTAATTATTCGTGCTGTTGTGTGTACCTTTAAATGTTCGCCACCATGACGGACACGACGGGTGACAAACGTTACGGCATCTTTAGGTCACTACAGTGCCATAAGAAATTAATTATCCTTGGAATTCTTTTTAAAGTATAGATGATTGGGTTCTTTTATATGGCTCTGACACTCACGATGACTCCATTATCAGTTCTTAATGACTAGAAATTGCCCATTCAATATTACCAGTCAGAAATGTCACGTTTTTGGTTTACATTTTGATGGGGGTTTTCAGAAGCTAAATTTCCATAACATCTTAAGTTTTTAAATAAGCACTAGCATGTTGCGAGAGATATGTCTCCTGTTCATAAACTATGAGTTAGACAAAAGATATTTGATATTAATGCACAGATCACTGTGCTAGCATAACATGAAATGGAGGTGTCTGCATTCTCTCCAGGATCGTATTTTGACATATATATATATATGCTTTATACTTACCCATTACTGACTGGGTAGGCTATGCCTTGCATGAGTCTGTATCACTAGTGATTTACTCATACTCATACTCATACTCATCCGCTACTGATTATGGTTAGGCTATTATCCTGTATCAGGTCGAGGCCTATCCAACTGTGACTTAACGGGGTCATAAGTGTAAAATACTGGGTGTTTGCAATACTTATACTGCCTCCAATGCTTATCCAGCCTTGCTTTGAAAGCATTCAGGGATGGCGCATCCACAACCTCTGGAGGCAGACCGTTCCAGGCATTGACAATACGATAACTGTAAAACTGCTGTCTGACACTCTTGTTCGTTCTCCCTTTCTTCAATTTGAATCTATGAGAGGCTATTAACCTGTTTCAGGATGTCTGTAGCACCTTACATTACCAGATGATTCCCTATTCAATGTTACCTAAGTTTGGTGATGTATGATTTGTTTCATGAGATAGTTGCTTGTTAAAACTGTTATCACTAACGATTATTGTTCTGTCTGCCACAGAGAAGACCAATCCTCACCTGAGTCGCACCTACCAAGTTCACACCGCCGTCACACCCGACACTCGTGTGATCAACATGCACCGCGGAGTGTGACCCCGGAGCACTCAGACTCCTCTCAGCCTCGCTCCTCCCAGCAACGGGGCTCCCTCCAGCCAACCTCCAGGCGGCCCAGCAGCAGGTCTGTGACGCACACACAGGGGTCACACTCGCGGTCGCGCTCTCTGTCCCGAACACGCCAAGTGAACCGGATGCATATGGGTGGTGGCCGTGGACTCGACCCACTGGAGAGCAGCGAAGAAGATGACGATGATGACGATGATGATGATGACGATGACGATGATATTCGAGGGCGTGGGCCGTCCGGAATAAGTGTTGATATTGGGAAGGGTGCGCGGGGTGTTTGTGTGCGCGGCCTACCTGTCCGGTCCTCAGGTATGAATGTTTACTTATGGTATCATTACACTAGTATCACTAGTAATAGTATCACTAGTATCACTATTATCACTAGTACATGCCCTCAAGTGTCCCTACTTTTCCATTTTTTCCCCCTATTTTAAAAATCTTTGGCCCATTGCATCTTTTTTTTTTGTGGTAAATATTTTTATTCATCTGAATACATATTTTGTCAGTGCCGGGGCACTGGTCTTCCAGCCGTTGGAGTGATCGCATTTGATCTGTACATCTTGTTTTGGACGATTAAAAACCAGGTTTTGAGAATGTCACTTTTGCAACATTTTTGTCAGGAAATGTCTATTTTTAAAGAAAAATAAAGGGGCACTTACTAAGCGGGGATTGCCTACTAAGCTGGGTAATGTGGTAGACTACGAATCAAATAGAACAAGTAGCACAGTATGATCATACCATACATTAAATCTGGATTTCAATTGTTGTTTCCTGTTTTCCTACTTTTTTAGGTGACTGCTCATTTGACGGCCTCTATGCACTATTTTAGTATATTTGCTCTTATATAAAATTCCTATTTGGCGGGGGGAATCCCTATTTTAATTTTTACCCCCATTTTTTCTGACAAAGAAATCCCTATTTTCCTATTTTTGGGCCCACTGCCTCAGTTGACACCCTATTAGTATCATTAGCATTATCGAGAGTCGTGATTCCTCTTTATGTATAGGCACAAGAGTGCGGGAAGGCTGGTTTCAAATTTCCTGCAACTAAGCCAGTAAAGTTGTTTCAAATTGACTGAAGCCAACCATACTTCAGGAGCTCTGTAAGTGAAACAGTTTAGGAGCTGTGTAAGTGAAACAGTTTACGAGCTCTGTAAGCAATACAGTTCAGCTTTGTAGATGGTACCGTTCAGTAGCTCTGTAAATTATGTAATCTCTGTAAATGACAATGTGTCATCATTTCTTGTTTCACTGAACCATGGAAATGTATAGCTTTTGCGTATTATATAGAAAACAAGAGATGTATTCATTATCTTTTCTATCTTCGTGCAGATACTGCATTAAGGGATGGTTTATATCATAAATTCAAGAAACACGGAAAGATTTCTTCAGTAAGCGTGTTTGGAGAAAACGAAGACCGGTATGCTGTCGTCAGCTTTAAAAAGTAAGTAACGACAGTTTTGTGTTTACCATACAGAATCGGGCTTTCACGGTTCTGCTAAACGGAACGGTAAGACAACATGGAGGGAAAAGTTGGATTTAAAATTAAAGTTACATAGTCCAATGGGGGACTTTCGTTGCAACGCCTTTTGCAATATACTGCCGGCAGGTGGTGACACATGAGGGACCAAGGTCTTGCCTATTTTGCCATTTCCGAACTCTGAAGTGTGTGGTGGGGGGTTTAGGTGTGTGTGGTCGGGGTGTAGGGGGTAGTGGGGGTATAGGTGTCTGTGGTTGCATGTATGGGGTCTGGGTATAGGTGTGTGAGGTGGGTGTTTAGGGCTGTGGTAGGGGTGTAGGTTTGTGGTGGGGGTTTAGGGATGCTAAAGATTGTGGGATCCTGCTCGGCAAGACACCCCATACACCTCCATCACAAACCACCTCCACCACAAAGCACCTTCACCTCCACCACACACCTCCTACACCCCCACCACACACACCTATACCCCCACTATACCCACCTTCACCCCAACCACACACATACACCACCAACCCCCACCACACAGACCTACACCCACCACATCCCTAAGCCCCTACCACACCCCTACACCCCCACCACACAGGTGTGTGTGTTGGTGGTGGAGGTTTAGAGATGTGGTGAGGGTTTAGGGATTTGGTGGGTGTGGGTGTAGCTGTGGTGAGGGTGTAGCTGTGTGGTGAGGGTGTGGCTGTGTGGTGGAGGTTTAGAGATGTGGTGGGGGTGTAGGTGTGTGGTGGGGGTGTAGGTGTGTGTGGTGATGGTGTAGATGTGTAGTGGTGATGTAGGTGTGGTGGCAGTATGTGTGTGGTGGGGGGCGTAGGTGTGTGGTGGAGGTTTAGGGTTGCTAAAGATTGTGATGTGCCACTCTGCAACCCACCACTGGTGTGCTCAGTGTCAGGTTAATGTGACTGAGTGGGATACCAGGTCATGGTGCCGGCGGCCTGGTTTCCTAGTGGGACAGCACTATAAAGTCGCCATGAGTGGGCACTGTCACAAGTCGGTACCCGTCCTGATATGACTAGAATGATGTTGCTAGGATGTAAAACAACAACAAACAAACCACCACACAGGTGCATATGTTGGTGGTGTTGGTGTGTGATGAGGGTTTAGGGGAGTGAGGGTGTAGGTGTGTGTGGGTTGGTGGTGTAGGTGTGTGGTGGGGGTTTAGGGATGTGGTGGGGTGTAGGTATG
Organism: Branchipolynoe longqiensis; assembly: GCA_030323885.1. NCBI lineage: Eukaryota > Metazoa > Annelida > Polychaeta > Phyllodocida > Polynoidae > Branchipolynoe > Branchipolynoe longqiensis. The sequence goes on from CM059200.1 coordinate 5,511,098, forward strand.
TGTGTTGGTGGTGTAAGTGTGGTGGGTTAGTGATTGGCGCAGAAGACCCGTCGGCTGCTGCGCCTAGCGTGTAATGCGGCGAGAAAGTTTCCCATTGATTTGAGTTTTTGTCATTTTCTGAGATAAATATTGTTATAGTTCAGACATGAGCTCCACTAACATACGGTGGCAGCAAGGACTGCTGTCACAGTTTACAGCGATAGGTGGCGATATGGTAGCCGCCGGGCCGCGCCATGACATGGCTGCCACCTACTGTGTGCGGCTAGCGTAACCTCCCCCGACGAAGTTGACATGGGACCCGGCAGGGCAGAGGCGGGTTACTTGATCGTGGACGCCACAGTGAGCGGAGATTAAAGACATGAGAAGCAAACATACTCGTTCTCCTGCTTGCTTGGGGGTCTACAGCGTGAGGGTCAAGGTCCGGGCGGCCAACAAAGGGGCCCCATCACAATATTTTAGGTTCATCATTATAATTTACCTTACTTTAGGTTGAAGTAACTTTTATTTTAAATGACTAACTTTTGACATATTTGAAGTACAACCATGAAAAATCAATTTTGACAAGCACACGAAGACTGTAGGCTTCTGCAGTGGTGACAAATGTTTAATAAGTGCATCAGAAAATAGCGCCTCTCGTAAAAGCCTTCGAAACGTTCTGCGAAGGCAAGACGAACATCACAGTGGTCTGATACCAGTTCAACTCATACAACCAAAGCGATGAAAATATGGACACATTCATTCGCGAGTTGAAAAATCAGGATCACATTCTATGGTTACGGAGACAAGACGTATCCACATCATTACACCTCCCACACCTATTCCTTATGAGAACTTATGCTTTAAACTTACATTGTCATTGTTAATGACTTTCCCCTTCCTTTTGGGGAATAGTAAGTTAAGTAGTTATTGTTGACTGTATATTAATTATGTTAGCATTACTACATGTATTTAATATATCCCACAAAATGCATCCAAAATATGCTTATATAATTTTTTGTGTGAAAGTGAAAATATGATAATTTGCATATCGACACCATACATCTACCTGCACATTTAAAACACTTTTTTCTTGTAAGAAACAATTCTTTTGGTTTAACTGTAATCAATGAATTATTGTTTGAATTTGTTGTGTGTTAAAATGATGTTATGGATGTATGTTAAAATGATGTGGCTGGATGTTACACGGTTAATTTGTTCAGCTTTCTCAATTTGTATAATATAAAAATCAAAGATTGAATATATTTTTTTCATCCCTGACATGTGCAGAAAAATGTATGACTAAACATGAACATGGATTCTGCTATTCTCCCCGTCATTAAAAATGACCGCTCACCACCAATTGCGGCTTTGTTTCTCTCCCGCACCACTTTCATCCTTGGTTATAACAAAATCATGAACCTTTTCGTAAAGTAACCCACTTTTTAAATAGCCGACCTCGTGTTTGTTGGATCTGATCTCATTGTGTTAATGTTGCTGTTTCAGAGGCGAAGATGTACAAAGAGCAGTAGAACTCGAAGAGGCAGACAACTGTATGTTCTTTGGCTCGAAGATTGAACTTTCTTTCCACGAAGGATTTGGTAGGTTGCTGAAATATTAAGACTGTGTTGCTGAAATATTATGACTATGGGTTGCTTAAATATTAAGACTAAGGGTTGCTGAAATATTAGACTAAATCATTTAAAAGGGAGCGAAAAGAAATAAATGAGAAAAGGCCTTTAAATTATATCTCTATATCTCAATTTTTCTGCAAAGAAAATTAATATTTGCCAAACATTTGACCCTACATCACTTGACAACTTGCTGCAGGACACGAGTAGCGCTATTCACTGGCATATATACTCACTCTTGTAGCCGCTTGATACTACCGAGCGTGGTGGCCTAATCGGTATAGCGCGAGCCTCGCATGCGAAAGCTCGGGAGTTGGTTCCCGGTCAAGTCAAACCACTGACTTTAAAATTTATACTTGTCGCTTCCTGGCCTGGCGTTCGGCATTAATAGGATAGGGCAAGTACTGGTTAGCTCAGTGTCAGGATAATGTGACTGAGTGGGATATCAGGTCATGGTGCTGGCAGCCTGATTTCCCAATGGGGCAGCACTATAAAGTCACCATGAGTGTGCACTGTTACATGTCGGTACCCGTCCTGATATGACTTTAGATGTTGCTAGGATGTAAAGCAACAACAAACCGCTTAATACTTAACAACAATCTTTACTGGGTTTCTCTGTGTTGCGACCTAGTGGGTGGTGCAAAGTTGTTTCACAGAGTTTCCCATTGTCGTGCAGGTTCACCGCCTGAGGATGATTACCCAGAGCCGGATTGTAACGAGTACCACCAGAAGGCCACGCGCACCCTGTACGTGCGTAACCTGGGAGGCGACATCCGCATCCCAGATCTACGCGAAATCTTCAAGGCGTTCGGCGAGATTCTGGTGATTTAGCATATATCCCATAACAGTTACAAATAAATATCGGTACCAGCCCAGTTTTGAGTCACTAGGCTGGGACCCAAACTATATAAAGAGTCCATGGCAGCGATCTGACATCCACCCCTACCTCCCCTCTTTGTGATGTATGTAACACACCGTGCTATACGTATGTATGGAGGTGCGCCGGGACCCAGCGAGGGGTCACGTGACAGGGTAAACATGAGACCCAATAAACCTCACACTCACATCACATATGTTGACATCCTCGAACCAAAGCTTCAGCTGTTGATTTCCATTGGTTCTGACCACCCCGACTTGCCTATTGGTGCTGCATGAAACCGCTCCGACGAACATGTCGTCCAAGTCCTCCTCCTGCATTGCTGTCGCACCTTCCTGTCCGTAATCATATCTATCTTGGTCATCCATATTTATGGCGTTCGCCGGTGTTCGTAGCCGCTGTTCACTCCTGCACACCTTAGCGAAATGCCCGATGCGCCCGCACGTAATGCACTGCTTTCCTTGTGCAGGGCAGGTATCCCTCGTGTGTATGTACCCGCACCGTGTGCACTCATTGCGGCAGGGGGCGTTTCCCCTTGGTGCCAGTCGCCTGCTTCGTACCGGTGGTACGAAGCACGGTGGTACTGTTGTCGGGGGGCGTGTCATACCGCCACCTTCAAACCCAACTGGTATCTGACACCACTTCTCCCAGGGTATATGAAAAATTACCGAAGAATTACCTGACCGTTATATTAGTATAGTAGTCTGCACTGATCTCTCAGGAGCCACATAGATGGGTAGGCAGGGAGCTTTGGTAATGTAACGGTTAGCACGCCAGTCCCTGAATGGCAAGAAGTGTGTGTTCGAATCCGGCTGTGTGCACAATATTTGCCATTTTACCCACCCCCACCCACCCCAACAATTCTCCCTGCTGGGACCAGTACCATGCACAAGCTACATGATGTATAGTTGAACCAACCCTACCAGTGTATGTGTATATGGGTCATTCTCTAAAACTGGGCACAAATGTGTGACATGGAAACCCAAAGTGAAAACCTTCCAAATAATAGCAAAAAAACTTCCAAATAATAGCCTAATCAAATGTCCTATGAAGGTTTGCATGTTGTGCATATGTCGGAGTTGAAAAAAATGAATTTCACTTTTTGAATTAGATCTTATACAAATTTAGCAATACATTAATATCACTCGTGTAACATGAAAATCAAAGATACAACCAGAACCTCATTTTAACAGATACAACATAGGCAAACAAGATTTTATTGATTACTGTTAAGCAGATAAGGTTATGACTTACAAGAAAAAAATTGAAAAATAGGTTGAAAAAAAGTTTGGCTACATGTATGGTGTCAATGTGTACATTTTCACTCGAGCGCAAAATCATACAATTATAATTTTGATATCTTTTGTGGGGTAAATTCAATACATCTAGAACTGCTAATATACCTAATAGACAGAGGCTACAATAATTATTTGGCTTGCTATCAATAATACAAAGACTTAATTATCAGCATCGTAATGTGGAGACCAAATATGTGGTGCCCAGTTTTGGAGAATAACCCATATATGTAAGTGTATTGCATGTATGTATGTAATTGTAAGCATTAAATGACTTATGGACAAACCATTAAAAGACATAATTTCACGGGGACGAGTTTAGTAGTCTGCACTGACCTCAAGCAAGGAATCACATAGATAGGTAGGTGTAGATAGGGTGATTGCATCAGGCAGCCTAGGTAGTGTAATGGTTAGCATGCTAGCCTCGGAATGGCAAAGGTGTAGATATTTGAATCCTGCTCTAGGTGCAATGTTTCCCATGTAGGATCAAATCTGGATATATAAACGTTTTGGTTTTGAAAAGTTAATCTTTTTATCGGATTATGCATCTGAAAATTAAACACTGTCTTCTTTTTCGTTTTTGTGTGTGCTACATTGATGGTTTTTGTTTGCGGTTGACAGGATATCGACATCAAGCATCAAGGCGGTCAGACAAAGTATGCCTTCATCCAATACACAGACATCCTGAGTGTGGTGCGCGCACGTAGGGAGATGGAAGACCGGCTAATTGGGTCACACAAAATAAAGGTACAGTGGTCCCCCTCTTAAACGACCACCCTGAATAATCACCACGCGCCATATATGGCCAGAATTCGAATGCAGCAACATATTTTAACTTCAAATTTCCCCATACCAACGACCACCCGCCTACGCGACCAACGACCACCCTTTTTGCCCTTTATGCGACCATTATTTTAAAACCAACAAGTATGATTATATGGTATTTAAATGGGCATTTTAAGACCAGTGTCATGATGTGATGTTTTATTTACTTACTCTGTTATTTTAAAACCTACAAGTGTGATTATATGATATTTAAGTGGACATTTTAAGACCAGTGTGATTATGCAATGTTTTAATCACTTATTAATGTGTTATTTTAAAACCAACAAGTATGATTACATGATATTTAAATGTGTCCCTCTAACCCTAACCCTATCACTAACGACCACCTCCCTTATGCGACTACATTCTCTCTGCAGTAGGGGTAGTCGTCTAAGAGGGGGACCAATGTAGCGCCTAAATTACTTGTTAAATATGCTTGTTTAAAAAAGAAAAACAACATATGGCACCTTCATGTAAGCCATTAAGAAATTGTGTAAATTGGCATTGTTTCAAAATGCCCAACCGACCAATGCTTCAGCACTGACAATAGACTTAGTCTAAAAGATAAAAACCTATATGAGACTGCCTCAAAAGGTGCTAAGCAATATGGGACAAAACTTTGTCCATAATAACGATCAACACACTATCTACTTATGCATTTGCTCAGGATAAACTGATTAGTTTTTTACATGGTGTTTCATAATCCCAATAGAATACATATTGATTTGAAGCAAATGTCCTTGTGTTTTCAGTGTAACCATTTCTGTGCTGTTTTGTGTCAATCGTTACTATGGACAAAAAAAAACGAAGAGTTAGCACCTTTTGGGACCGGCTCATATATTAAAAGGAAATTCTTCGGCGAAGACTAGTACAGTACAACCCCGTTAAACCAAGCTCGGTTAAACCAAACAATTGGTCAGTCCAAACTTTTTCGGCAGCCCAGCAAAATACTACCATTTATCACATAAAAAAAAGTTGGTTAAACCAAAGTTGGTTAATCCAAATTATCCGTTAGTCCAAAGAAAATTGTCGGGCACCAGGCCACTTCCAGTATGGTTAAACCAAACTTTCATGTGGTTATAAGGTCATCTGTGATAAATGGTAGTATTTTGCCGGGCCGCCGAAAAAAGTTTGGATTAACTGATCGTTTGGTGTAACTCAGCTTGGTTTAACGGGGTTATATTGTATATACATAAAAACAATAATCAAAGTGTCCACATAATTTGTATATTACATTCATAATGCACCTACGTTTTTGCCAAAGCCAAGTCAAAGTTGAAGCCAAAGCTCAGTTAAACCAATGATCAGTTAATCCAAACAAATTTCTATGGTCCCTTCAAGTTTGGTTTAACAGTGTTCTACTGTACTAGGGAAGGCCATGGAGCCAAATTAGGTGACGTCAGCGTAGTGGTTTTGCTTGTTTGTATTACGTCCTAGCAACATCTAAGGTCATATCAGGACGGGTACCGACTTGTGACAGTGCGCACTCATGGCGACTTTATAGTGCTGCCCCACTGGAAGACCAGGCCACCAGCACCATGACCTGATATCCCACTCTGTCACATTATCCTGAGACTGAGCCAACCAGTCCTTGCCCTATCCTAATACTGCCGAGTGCCAGGCTAGGAAGCGATTAGGTCTGACCTCACCACGCCACTCCACTCTCAACTGAGCATGTTGCTTTTTCTCATCGTTTCAGACTGGCTTCGGTAAGAGTTTACCGACAAAGTGTGTCTGGCTGGACAACCTGTCGGACCAGATAACGGAGAGCTATCTGTGTGCACAGTTCAGTCGCCACGGGGTGGTCAGCAATAGTTTCATTGACCGGTCGAAGGCAAAAGCGGTCATCTTCTTTGACGGCATCGACTCAGCGCAATACGCAGTCAATGAAATGAGAGGGCGCGTTTTGTATGGCAAGAAAATCATGGTGCGTATGGCTGTGTTTTTGTTATTGCTAGCTTTCCGCAATTTAGCTGAAAACAAGGAGATCCCTTGAATTTTTATTTTGAAAACATGTATTATTACCTTGATGGTGTGTAATTGATTGTGTCAGAGTCGGTGATTTGAAAATGGGTTGAAAATATACCCAGTACTGATTCGCTAATAATGATGGAGGATTCAGTTCGTGATGACACTATATTTGTTTCCATTTTTTCTAACCTATATCATAGGGTTTTAGTTGACAAATATAAAATTTCTGCACCTGCTTCTTTAATTAATGAAACTGAAATATCTCCAGGAGAATCCACTAACGGAGCACTGGTAGGATCAACATTTCTACTAGTTGAAGCTACCGGTGTATTTAGTAGACTTGGTGACAACTGTATCAGCGAATCAAGCATCACTTCACAAAGTTGTGATGAAAGTGTCTTCTTATTCGACTGCTTCTTCGTCAATCCTTTGTACTGCCCACTGGAAATGGCTGCCAAAGTATGGAATGCACAAACGGTACAGGAACGACAAATTCCTGACCTAAAAACATACAAAAAATATCTGTGCAAAATAAAAACAGGAAAACCCCTCTAAGCTGTTCCACAAGGGGGCATGTGATATCTCACGGCCCATCAGCTGGACAGCCCATGAGAGGTAACCTCCTGCCAGAAAACAGCCAGATAACACCAAATCCAAACATAAACGAACTACCTATTATGTGCAAGCCTATAATATGTAAATAGAGTAGGCTAGTCTAGAATTAAGTGTAGGAAAAAATAAAAAGAGGAAGACTCTTACCAAGAAAATCCAAAAAAAACTAACACAGATCACTAACCACAAACCATAATCTTAAGAAACACAGCCCGATAACTGCCCAGCATTGAAAACAAGCTCGATCATCCAAGCTTATATGCTATGGACAGCATAAACATCCCGTAAAAAAAACAAAAAAAACGGTGGTATAATGAGTTAGTAATATCCTCATCCGTATGTATGTAGAGTTAAAATTTAACAGTGTGGTTCAGCTGTGTGTAGGTGAGTAGAGACATGCGCTGTACCAGGCTCCATTAGTGAACGACCAAGTACGCAGATAGTATTCAGTAGGTGGTTTTTTTTTCTCCATAGTGATGCTGAATACCTTGATACCTTGATACCTTGGATACATGTGAATGCAGTGGGAGTGCTTCCGGTACACTGACTAGGCAACGCTATGGCGGTTTCCGGCGTCATGAATTAACCCTTGTTAATTAACCGACTTTCTTAACCCACCCACCCACACCAATAGATAAGAGACAATTGATAGGGCTGAGGGTTCGATTCCCGCTTGAACATCACCACCAGGCGACCAGATGGACGAGACGAGCACGAAGCAGATGACCAATCGCTCACCCGCGGTGCTGGTTACTGTACATTTACATCGACTAAACTGTAACTGTGAAATTCTGAAGATTAAAAAACCCACTATACCAACTTTGTCTCCGTTCTGTGAATTAACCCTTGTTACCAGCAACATGTATAATTGGTTCTGCAATAGTCTGAGTCGGTAGGCGGAGTAATTGCAAATGGGTTGAAAATGAAGACTTGGGCCCATTTAGAAGCATTTGGCCCACCCACGAGGATAATTATTTTAATGGTTGTAGGATTTTAACTTTATGGGTGGGTGTCTTTTGACGTAAAATTGATTCTCTGCTCTTATGTTCTGTGTAAAACCGATGGTCGAATAATAATATGCGAGAATAGAAGCTGAACACTTTCCGCCGTGAATATGGCCTTTGCTGCTGACACAGCGTTAAACAATCAATCAATTATGATACGTACACGTATGTAGAATCTTTCGCTTTTCATTGCACATTTATAGAGCCAGTGTCCGTACGGGGGCTGGAAAGTCTTGAAAAATATTTAACTTCATTTGCTCCGTTTCAAGGCCATGAAAAGTGTTGAATTTAAGCTATTTTGGGTAATTAGTCTTAAAGCCTTGGATTCCATTAAACTGTCCCCTCTAATCTAAATTAGTCAGAAATCGCCATTCACCATTGTTTTCTTTTTCCGCTGAAATCCAAGTGAAAATAGTCTTGAATTCCTATCAAAAACAGCTGTGAAAAGCCTTGAAATAGCCTTGAATTCCATGTCTTATCCTGTATACGGACCCTGCATATCTATTTGACTTTGCACCATGGATTTATATTCTAGCAATTTCAGATGATACTAGTATCATTTGGCCAAGCAGAAAGCATCCCGGTGTAAAGATTTCAAATTCCCCCCTGATTGAAGTTCTCGTGAGATGAATTTGAAAACGTTTTCGTTTTCCCTCCCTGGTTTTAACTTTCCCTCCCCCCCCCCCCCCCATTTTTGGGGAATTTTCTTTATTTTTGTTATTTAAAAAAAGTTTTCATGACAAATATCATAATACACAGAGAATAGCATAATGGAAATGATTACTAGTACAACAAAACATTTCACCCCAAATGACACAAAAGTCTCCAAGATGGCTAAGAAAAAAAGATTATAGGTCTGAATTTTAAAACGTTTTTTCAAAGTTTTTTAAACAATTTTAAATTCCCGGGGGGAGGAATCTGAAAACTGTTTTCAATTTCCCTCCCGGGAATCTGAAAACGTTTTCAATTTCACGGGAGGGAAATTAAAAACGTTTTCAGATTCCCGGGGGGGAACTTGGAAAGGGGGGAAATTGAAATCGTTACACCAGTATCAAAGTAACACGAGTGCAATAATGGCTTATATAGAGGGTTGTCACTGAAAACCTGGAAAGTGATGGAATCTGGTAATGTAGGATTCCAAGACTGGAAAGTCATGGAACCCTTATCGCTGTTTGTATTGCAGATTGACTTTGTTAGTCGAGTAAGCAAACAATTCTTATCGCTGTTTGTATTGCAGATTGACTTTGTTAGTCGAGTATGCAAACAATTCTTATCGCTGTTTGTATTGCAGATTGACTTTGTTAGTCGAGTATGCAAACAATTTTTATCGCTGTTTGTATTGCAGATTGACTTTGTTAGTCGAGTATGCAAACAATTCTTATCGCTGTTTGTATTGCAGATTGACTTTGTTAGTCGAGTATGCAAACAATTCTTATCGCTGTTTGTATTGCAGATTGACTTTGTTAGTCGAGTATGCAAACAATTCTTATCGCTGTTTGTATTGCAGATTGACTTTGTTAGTCGAGTATGCAAACAATTCTTATCGCTGTTTGTATTGCAGATTGACTTTGTTAGTCGAGTATGCAAACAATTCTTATCGCTGTTTGTATTGCAGATTGACTTTGTTAGTCGAGTATGCAAACAATTCTTATCGCTGTTTGTATTGCAGATTGACTTTGTTAGTCGAGTATGCAAACAATTCTTATCGCTGTTTGTATTGCAGATTGACTTTGTTAGTCGAGTATGCAAACAATTCTTATCGCTGTTTGTATTGCAGATTGACTTTGTTAGTCGAGTATGCAAACAATTCTTATCGCTGTTTGTATTGCAGATTGACTTTGTTAGTCGAGTATGCAAACAATTCTTATCGCTGTTTGTATTGCAGATTGACTTTGTTAGTCGAGTATGCAAACAATTCTTATCGCTGTTTGTATTGCAGATTGACTTTGTTAGTCGAGTATGCAAACAATTCTTATCGCTGTTTGTATTGCAGATTGACTTTGTTAGTCGAGTATGCAAACAATTCTTATCGCTGTTTGTATTGCAGATTGACTTTGTTAGTCGAGTATGCAAACAATTCTTATCGCTGTTTGTATTGCAGATTGACTTTGTTAGTCGAGTATGCAAACAATTCTTATCGCTGTTTGTATTGCAGATTGACTTTGTTAGTCGAGTATGCAAACAATTCTTATCGCTGTTTGTATTGCAGATTGACTTTGTTAGTCGAGTATGCAAACAATTCTTATCGCTGTTTGTAATGCAGATTGACTTTGTTAGTCGAGTATGCAAACAATTCTTATCGCTGTTTGTATTGCAGATTGACTTTGTTAGTCGAGTATGCAAACAATCCTTATCACTGTTTGTATTGCAGATTGACTTTGTTAGTCGAGTATGCAAACAATTCTTATCGCTGTTTGTATTGCAGATTGACTTTGTTAGTCGAGTATGCAAACAATTCTTATCGCTGTTTGTATTGCAGATTGACTTTGTTAGTCGAGTACGCAAACAATTCTTATCGCTGTTTGTATTGCAGATTGACTTTGTTAGTCGAGTATGCAAACAATTCTTATCACTGTTTGTATTGCAGATTGACTTCGCTAGTCAGGTATACAAACCTTTATGCTGTTTGTATTGCAGATTCCCTTCACTAGGCAGGTGTGGAGATGACCCTTATCGCTGTTTGTATTGCAGATTGACTTTGTTAGTCGAGTATGCAAACAATTCTTACGCTGTTTGTATTGCAGATTCACTTCGCTAGTCAGGTATGCAAACCCTTATGCTGTTTGTATTGCAGATTCACTTCACTAGGCAGGTGTGGAGATGACCCTTATCGCTGTTTGTACTGCAGATTCACTTCACTAGTCGGATATGCGAACACTCTTTCTCGATGTTTGTATTGTAGATTGACTTCACTAGTCACGGATGCAAACAACCCTTATCACTGTTTGTATTGCAGATTGACTTCGCTAGTCAGTTATGCATGCAATCCTTATCGCTGTTTGTATTGCAGATTGACTTCACTCGTCGAGTATGGAAACAACCGTTATCGCTGTTTGTATTGCAAATTGACTTTGGTAGTCGAATATGCAAACAACATGTATCGCTGTTTGTATTGCAGATTGACTTCGCTAGTCAGGTGTGCGAACAGGCATTTTTTGCTGACTTGGAGAGGTCGGGTATGTCGCCTGGTGGCCGGACAGCAGCACGAGGGCAGCGTTCATCCACCAACTTCTTCCCCAGTAATAGGTGTGTAGTTCATCGTGGTACACCACATTTTTGGTTTCCACGTTACATTGTTAATGATTTTGCCTTTTTTGGAGGCAGTAGTAAGTCGAATTGTTATTGGTCACTCTGTTAATTATGCTAGCAATACTACATGTATTTACGCCAGGTGACGCTTCTATATATATGGGTCGTTCTCAGAAATAGTTTACCACATTTTTGGTTTCCATTGTTAATGATTTTGCCTTCTTTCTTGAGGGTACTAAGACAAATAGTTATTGTTTACTCTGTTGTATATTAATTATGTTAGCAATATTACATGTATTTAATCTATCCCACAAAATGTATCCAAAATATGCATGTATGATTTCGTGTGAAAATATGAAGATTTGCATATCGACACCATTCATCTACCCATACGTTTTTTTTTCAACTTCTTTTCTTGTAAGATTCAATTCTTTTGGTTTAACTGTAATCAATAACATCTTGTTTGAATTTGTTGTGTGTGTCAAAATGATGTTATTGATGGATGTTACGCATTTAACTTTTAACAGCTTTCTCAATTTGTATAACATAAAAATCAAAAAGTGAAATTATTATGTTTCAATTCTGAGATATTCAGAAAATGTAGACCCATGAAAATGGATTCTGCTATTGTTCGGAATGTTTTCTGCTATTATATTGAATGTTTTCACTTGTGGTTTCCATGTCACAAAAGTAGTATACAGTTTCTGAGAACGACCTATTTCCTATATGCACTCACACAGGACATAAATTACCCTGTCATTGTTTCTGTCAAGATAAAACATTAGGTTGATCATATTAATCTACCTTAATGCCAATGTAAACCGAGCTCACCCCCCTCCCACGCCAAATACCTTGAACCTATCCTAAATTACCTGAATTAATAGACAAGTTTGTAATTCCGACTGCTCATGCGCTCAAAACGGCGTCCAAAGTAAAACAAACTGTCTATTGGTGAAAACAAGTCTATTCAGGCTTATCCATAATAGGCAGTATAAATCTTCAAGGGAAAAAAAAAAGTGCATGGCCATTGAGTTTGTCAGTACGCGCAGCGCAATGGCACATAATAATGTAATGAATATATTTAAGACACAACTATCCATGATTACGCATTTTGAGCTAAGAAACATTCAATTCCCCACAAAACAATTGGTATCTTTATGTTCACATCACAATTTTTAATTCTTGCTCTAAATTTTAAAATGTCAAATGTATCAACAGAAACTTCTTTCCAAGAAATATATAGCCGATGTCTGATTAACCCTACCCATTTCCTAGCTGTACAGATGTTATTAACCATAGGATATAAATAAAAACATGAAAAAATAAGTAAAACTGACTCTGGCTATAGTTTTAACACTAGTATGAGTGACCAAATTTCTATAGATCAAAATGCAGACGGTATAAGAAGTGGTGATTAGATTAATGTAAATTCAAAATGAAAATGTAAATGTAAAAGATTAACATATTCATTTATTATCTATATATTTTTTAATTGGTATTCTATGTTTCAAATGTTAGCTGAAATGAGCTGAAACTAAAAGATTTAATAGCTGCACTGAGTGTCTTAGCATGAGCCATGTGCTTTGCGTGGGTTTGTTTTGCTTTTACGCATCCCACAATGCACTGCGCGGCTGGAATTACGAACCCTTATATTAGCGAGTAGACACAGCAGCACACTTAAAGTTGCATAGTCCGATGATTTTGAGTTTCTGCCATTTTCTGAGATAAATACACTATGCTGATCGCTATGATCTACGTTACATTAGTTTGAAGTAACTTTTAATTTAAATGGCAAACTTTGGAGATATTTGACCTCAAAACATGCCAAATTAATTTTGCAAGCTTGCCAAAACTCTGACACCATAGACTTCAGTAGTAACAGGTTCTAATACTTTGACTTATTACGATGTTATATGCAGCAGCAATTGCTTAATAAGTGCACCAATATCTAAGTTGCATATGTAGAATCAAATCTAGGTAAGTGCCTTGGTTTTGAAGAGTTGATGTTTTCATCGGACTATGCAACTTTAACTGTCCATAAGCTCAACACACATTCCGGTGTTGCAGGGACGGTGGAGGCGGTGGAGGTGGAGGAGGCGGTGGAAGTGCTGGTGCTGGTGGCGGTGCTGGTGGCGGGGCTGGGGCTGGGGCTGGTTATAGTGGCCGAGGCGGGCCAAAGGCCCGGCCTCAGCGGGGCAGTATGGAGGACCGGCCATACAGCTACAACCACCAGCCAGCCCCTCAGGCTGGCCGTTCCTCTATCCTCTCCGGCAGCATCTCCAACAACCAGAGCAGCTACAGCGGCCGTCTGGTGCGCGGGGCTGGAGGGTCCCGGGACGCTGGTAACAGTGGCTATGATGCAAGGTAGGCCCTTCTTTGTTGTTGTTGTTGAATATTTATACTGCCTATCATGGATAAGCCTGAATAAGCTTGTTTTCACCATTAGACAGTTTGTCGATAGAAAGCCCGAGCCTACACTTTTACCGACCCCAGGGATTTTTAACCTCTCACACCACATAGACATGGTATGAGAGCAACTGGCCTTTGATGACGCTGTAAGTTATACACAGCGGTGGAAATCCAAATTGGCAGAGGTGGGGGGCACAGGGAATCGACCTGCTGACCTTCAGATTATGAGTCCGACCAGAGAGCGTGTATATAGATGAGAGGGACAACTCTCATACTAGACCGTGTAACAGCTGCCGACTGTGGCACTCCAAGTGGTGGTTGTTGAACAGTTTACGCATATGGGCAAACTCAAGGCATTGTCAATGGTCGTGTGCAATCTTCATACAGAAAAAGTGAAATATCTCTAAAACTACACCATATAGAAACAAACTGTTTGGAACACATATAGAAAACATATTGAACGATGAGACTATATTAAATTCATATGGTTAGGGTTCTGTATTTCTATTAATTTTGAATAAAATAGATGTTTTGCACTGCACATACGGCAGACTGAATGCATTGTCAATGGCGGTGAGCAATCTTCATACAGAAAAAGTGAAATATCTCTAAAACCACATGACCTAGACACAAACTGCTTGGAACACATATAGAAAACATGTTTACCAAAAAGATTATATTAAATTTATACGGTTAGGGTTCTGGATTCCTATTAATTTGGAATAAAACTGATGCTTTGCACTGCGTGTACCGTCAAACTCACGGCTTGTTCAACAATAACCACTGTAGCCTGTGTTACCGATTTTCGCGGGAGTTGTCCCTCTCATCTATATACACGCTCTCTGGTCCGACCTAGAAAAAAGTCAGACACTCTAACCACCCCACCACAGAGAACCACCCTTCTAGGTCGACAGTTTGACAATCCCGGCCGAGTGAAATCAGTCACTTATAAAACTGATATTTGTCACTACCTAGACTGTTACTGGGCGCGGTGGCGGAATCGGTAGAGCGCGGGCCTCGCGCATGGGAGGTCGGGAGTTCGATTCCAACCAATGACTTATCAAATTTATACTTGTCCTGACCTAGCCAGGCGCCCAGCATTACTAATACTAGTTTAACCGTCGGGCTATTCCACCCCCGCTTAAGGTGACCCTACGTGTTAATATAAATAATTGTTTCCATGTGAATGACTTGTGCCTCCTGCCGCCGGTTGTCTGTCATCCTGCCAGCCTGACCCTTGACTAGCAATGCCCGAGGTGGAGAGTTCGACTCCTGACAGACCATTGGCAGAAGGCCCTTAATTAAATAAGATTATAGAGCAATCCAAATAGCAATCTGAAGTTGACCATAGCGGTTAATAATATAAGTCTGGAGGACAGTAAAGAATGCAAGGAACGTTCATGTCACTTCTTAGGAGCTCACCATTTTATTCTTACCTCTTACTAACAGAATGAATTGATCAATAAAATCTATGTTCTTAGTTAAATATAGTTCAACAGTGGAATGTATGTTATAAGCCAAATCCCCTCCCATATAATTAAGTTAAATAAGTTTGGAATTTCGACAATAAAATCCTAAATATCGGCTAAAACATCGGAGCGTGCAAAAACACGTCCGATGGGTCTGGGTCCGAACGCCCGACCTATCATTGCTAGGATAGTCACAATCGGCGTATCATAGCAACGCTTTACAGCAGGGAACCCGGCCTCGCAAATGTGGCAGTTGCGAGCCCGTGCAAATAAGAGCAAAATGCGTGTCCGCGCAAAATGCGAGCCCGCAAATAATCAGTCGAGTAGTCTCGCCCACTTCACTAGGATAGGGCAATGACTGGTTCGCTCAATATAATGTGACTGAGTGGGTTGTTGGGTCATGGTACTGGTTAGATAAAGGATTCACCCAGTACTTGTAGTACACGGGTGAATGACAACGTAGTGTAAATACGGGCAAAAATAGTTTTAGTATGGAACAGGAACTAGAAACTGTGGTTCCAGGATCAGGTGGCTACATATATTGGCACAGAGTTGGTGAAATGGCAGAGAATGCAAAAAGACAAGATGGCGGCCATAGAATGCCGTTGATTTCACCTTTAAATTCTATGTTTTATTATATTTTTCAACTCAAAGGTAGCGGGGAAATATGAAGACATAAAAAGAATAATTGTTGCTTCTTAGATTGTGAAATTAGGCTCTCATTTCATTTCCCCGCTTTTTCGACAGCTTTTATATTGGGCTGGTATTCACCCGTGTACTGCGAGTACAGGGTGAATCCTTTATCTAGGTAATGGTGGCCTGATCTCCCAGTGGGATAATGCTATAAATTCGCCATGAGCCCCCACTATCACAATTCGGTACCTGTCCTGATAGGATCATAGATGTTGCTAGGATGTAAAACCCCAAGACAATACAGTTAATTGCCGTATGGCTGGAACAGCAGTGCTCCAGTGCATAATCCAATGAAAGCAAAACATTTTCAAAGGCATTTGCCTAGATTTTATTCTACTGACCGATGCACTTATTAATCATTTGATACTGCATGTAAGGGATGTTTTCATTTTTAAGTATAAATACAGCCTCAATAAAAAAAATTTTTTTTTTTTTAATGGTATCTCCAAGGGTAGCCTTTTAAAATAAAAGTTACTTTAGAATAAATTAAAGTAGATTATAACGATAAAAAATGGCAATCTAAACTGAAAATGACAAACAAAAATAGCAACCTCAGCTGAAAATGATCAAATGGAGATGACACTCTAAACTGGAAATGACAAACAAAAATGACAATCTGAACTGAAAATGGCGAACAAAAATAGCAATCTGAGCTGAAAATTATGGCAATCTAAGCTGAAATCACACAAAATGGCCATCTAAGCTGGAAATGACATCTAAACTGGAAATGATAAACGAAAATGACAACATAAACTGAAAATGACAAACAAAAATGACATTCAGGGCCCGTATGCAGGAGTCGGTGATAGTGAGCCAAAACGGTGTTTGGCGGGAATCCCCGTTTAGCGGCGAAAAGTGGCATGCACGAGTCAGTGATAGGCCTAACACCAGAAGCTTAAACTAGGTTAAGGTAAACCAGAAACATAGCTAGTTTGCAGCGGTGTTAGTGTTAGGTTAGGCCCAAATCTATTCAATGCTATCATATTTGACAGAATTAAATACGCAACAAGTGAGATGTGATCAAATTAACCCTAAATTCGAAGCGATATTAACGCTGCCGCCGGATCAGCAGCGATATTAATATTTTCGAATCGATGAATGTAAAGTAAACAAATCGCCGCCGCCGCATGGACGTCGATATCCATACTGTCCATTGCCACCGCCGCCGCTTCGGCGGCAATATATTAGGCCCAAATCTATTCAATGCTATCATATTTAATAGAATTACATACGCAATAGATGAAATTTGATAAATCTAACTCTAAATTCGAACCGATATTAACGCCGCGGCCACATTGGCGACGTTATTCATATTGTCGAACCGAGGGATTTCCCAAATCTATAAATAAATTCACGTTTAGCTATAATGAAAGTGTTACGCACTCCTGCATACGGCTTGACCCCATTCCCCGGCTCGGAGATAGCTAAACGGTATCAGGCTGTAACACCAAACGACGCTATCACCGACTCCTGCATACGGGCCCAGAACTGGAAATGAGAGGCGGAAATGACAATCTGCGCTGAAAATGACACGAAAATGACCGTCTGAATTGAAAATGACACAAATGACAATGCTTTCAGGAACTACAGCAACTACGGCCCTGAGCGCGGGGGCGGAGGCGGCGGCGGCGGCGGCGGCATGCACCGAGAGAACTCATTCGAGCAGGAGCCTGACTACCTGTACCGGAAGCAGGAGCCGCGCAGCCTGAGCCCACCACGCAAGCGCCGCAGTCTCCAAGCGGAGCCGCGCCCAGGCCGGCCGCCAGGGGGCGACGGCGGGCGGTACCTCAAGTACGGGGAGCGGTATGGCGGCTCGCCGCCGGGCCGGGACCGCCTTCCACTGTACGACTATGGCGGCCACTTCGGGGACTCCGATGGGGGCGGGGGAGGCCGGGCGAGGGGACGCGGCATGCGCAGCTTTCACGGAGAGGCTGCGCGAGGTGACTTCCGGTTGTGCGATGGGAAGGCGGAGATGAAGGCGGAGTTTAGCCCGGCCCGCAGTAGCAGTGACTTTAACATGCGCACACCCAGCCCGCCCGACGCCGACAACTATGATCGGCACAGTTCTAGCCCTGTTACCTCGTAACCGCACCGCTCCCGCCTCCACTCACACCCCGACACTTACACCCGCTCCCCGTGTCTAGCTCACTTGTTGGTATTAATTGGTGTGGTGTTTTTTTTTTTTTAAATTAGTTTTTTTAGAAGTTGTATGGTCCGATGATTTTGAGTTTCTGTCATTTTCATGGATGAAAAACATTTCCGCTATTTCTCGGATTTTCGCTATATCCCGGGTTTTCCACTATTTCGTGGATTTCCGCTATTTCGCGGATTTCCATGATCTTTTATATTTACCAATTAATGTTAAACAAAATGTTATGGAATCAGGATGTTTAATGACAAAATTGATGGGTTCGAAAACCTGTTCTTATATGACCTGAGATGTTACTAGAACAGAAAGCCCAATCAAAAACGAGTTAAGTATGGGCGATAATATATGCACAAGGACAGTTGAAACCTGACATCCGGCATTTTTGCGCGATTCCATTATGGTGCTAATCCTCTCGGTGGGTGTGGTGGGGGGGGGGGGGGGGGGGGGTAACCCGCGTTTTTTTGCCGAACGACACTTTGATCTCTGCATCTTCTGAGATAAATATATTAGGTTGATCGTTATAATCTACCTTACGTTAGTTTGAAGTAACTTATTTTAAATGGCTAACCTTTTAAAGAGATTTGAAATGCAAAATTAATTTTAGCAAGCATGCCAAAACTCCAACACCATAGGCTTCTGCATTAACAGGTGCTATTAAATTGCCTCTATTGCCTTCTATGTAGTGACAAATGTTTAATAAATGCACTAGTACCTAAGTTAAATTTGTAGAAACCAATCTCGATGATTGTTTTGGTTTTGAAAATTTGATGTTTTCATCGGATCATTTGCTTTAATTAAAAGATATTTTGTTTTCGGTAAATATTGATTTATATATTTCTTTTAATACTGCATTGTCCAACAGACTTAAAAAAACTAAAACATTTGATCCTACATATTCTGGTGGCTTTTTTTTTAATTAAAAAAAATGAATGCTGCATAGTTCGATGAAAGCATAATATTTTTTAAGCCAAAACACTTGCCTAGATTTGATCCCAGTTTTATTTTGTAATAACTAACCAAAAATTACATTGTCCGATGAAGGCATAAGATTTTCAAAACCAAAGCACTTGCCTAGATTTGATACCCCATAACCTGGTTTTATTTTTTAATAATTTATTTTTAAAATATTGCATTGTCTCATGAAAGCATAAGATTTTCAAAAACAAAACACTTGCCTAAGTTTGATCCCACCCATGTATCCTGGTTTTATTTAGTAAAAATTGCAGTCTGATGAAGGCGTAAGATTTTCAAAACCAAACCACTTGCCTAGATTTTGATCCTACATATGCTTTAAAAAAATTTTTTTAATTGTTTAAATGCTGCATAGCCTGAAGAAAGCATAATATTTTCGAAACCCAAAACATTTGCGTAGATTTGATCCTACATTTCCGACTTAGATAGATATGAGTGCATTAAACATTTATTGCTGCATGGAAGGAATAATAAGTCAATTTAATAGAACCTGTTACTGTTGAAGCTAAGTGTCCAAAGCATGGCAAAATTTGACGTTTAAATATCTTTAAAGTTAACCCTTTAAAATCAGTGACATCAAACTAAAGTGACATCAAATATAAGGATAAATCCAATATTAATATAGTAACGGAACCGTCTTCGCTGATGGGCGGGAACCTGCCCTGCGCCCTTGACCTGCAAGAGCCTGAACGACGTGATGGCCGCTGGAGCCGAGTCGCAGGTGACTGTGAAATTCAAGGTCCCATGCACAACATGGGTTAAAGCTAGGCTCTGCATCAATCTCTGGAATCAAATTGTGTTGAACTGTCATTATATATATATTCACGGTCTCTGACTATTCAGAAACCGTGTATATATATCTATGTTCTCTGCTATATTCTAGACTTGTGCGCGGTACCATTTCAATATAGTGCTGCAATCTGGTGGAATCCATCTGTACCACTATGCAGTAGACCATATTCGTGGGGCTATCTAATAGCGGAGTTAACAACACTCAAGGTTACATGACTCAAAATGGATTCACTCTGACCAAACTTAGTTTAAAAAAAACATCAAAATTTGTATGGAATGTGAATGATAGCCACAAAAAAACCATTCTGTTGGTCGTAATGCTTGCATCAACAACCCATGCATGGCGAAGCATCAGTGGAGTGTGTTGGCAGTACCGATTAACAGGAGTAGTGATCAGAACGACCATAAAATGTAACTACCGTTTGGTATTATCTATAGATTAGGTTAATATATGATAACATATTAAGGTGTATATAATTATATATGTATATATAATTATATATGTATGGCATATATAGATACATGGCATACATTGTATGTGTGTATGTATATTACTCAAAACCTTCGGACTAAACAACATTAATTTAATATATGGTTTGTTTTTGGAAAGCATTAAAGTGGCGCACACAGTGGTGTCTGATTTGCATCACTGAGTAGAGTGAAAGAGATGAATGTAACATGTGGTTGAGGGCCATTTAGAAGCAAGCAACGGACACTTAGCCATTGGTTAACCTTTCTCCATTGTGTATAGCTTGTTGATATCTTACCCATGAGACAAGATTTTTTAAACTGAAGGCCTCTTGCTTGAAACTCGGTCTGGTAGGCGAATGGACTGTAAACTGTTAGCAAGTTTGATGACAGATGCCAAACCCCTGTCTTTTCAATTAGTTATTCCTATATGGATTTGTATTCATCAATGTATTGATAGCTAGGAGGCGGGAGAGTATGGAATATTAATATAAAATCACTTATGGGCTTATTTTATAGGATGTTTGAAAGATTTGAAGAATTGAAAGGTGTCTTTATGTAGTAGTGATTGATGTTGATGGACTAGTTGTGATTTAAACGAACAAGATCTACACGGTCTCCCTTAGCACTGGGATGCTGTCTAGGGCAATACTATTTATACAATATAATAATACTAAACTAAGCGTATATGCGGAGTATAGTGTCGTGCCACGGGTTCAATAAGCCACTAAGGAGTGGCGGCCAAAGCAAACAATTGCCTCCCTTCTGGTTGGTGTGACCCAAACAGAGCAGAACTACTGGCCACTTGGAACAACAGGATTGTGATTTATTTTATTTTATTATTAAGTTATCAAGATACAGATTAATTTGCACCCACTGTAGTTATTGGTATTGTTCACCTTCGTGTCCACCAAGGTGTACGCATGCGTAGACTGCTGCTGCTTAAATTACCCCCGCCCCCTACCACAACACACACATGCCATGATAAAACAGCACCTCAATGGTAGCTACTGTATGGTGGTAGAGTAAGCAGTGGTTATCACTGGTGGAACATAATTAGGGTTCAGGCGCAAAAAAAAGCGATCTGGGCTGAAGTGAAACAATTTGAGCTGAAGCTGCCATCATTCAGATAATCAAATCCTTTTTTTCATTCTTCTTTTTTTTTGCAGAAGCTGCCACACACTTAATATGAAATTGATCTACTTTAAACTGGAAAGCTGGTAAATTCTTTTAATTTTTTTTAAATTATTTAAAAAAAAATATATATATATATATTTTTTATTTTTTTTTTTACAGAAAACGACTAAAATGGATTTGTCAATCTTTCGGGCCTGAATCCTTTATATTATGTTCTTCCCTCTAAACCAACATGCTCGCACAGAAAGCTTGCCAACCATTGTTACATGTCATCATGTTGATCTAGATTCTAGTGTTTACATCATGTTGACCTAGATTCTAGGGATTGTATTATGTTCACCCGGGTTCTAGCGCTGATATAATGTTGACCTAGATTCTAGAGTTTCTTGTCGTGTTGATCTGGATTCTAATGCTTACATTATGTTGATGTAGATGGCATGAAAAGCTAGCTCCCCTTACTTTTGTTACCGGGCACTATGTTGACCTAGATTCTATGTGTTGGTACTATGTTGACCTAGATTTCTGCTGTGTTTTACCGTTTCAGACTGTATCATGGGTAGAGTGACTCCTGACCAGTCTAGACATTTAGATTTCTGCTCCTAACACTATCATTCAGGCGTAGCTGAAAGATGTACAAGTTCTTACTTGTGCTACGTGTGCATTTCGAGTCTGATGTATTCGCTTTCAATCAAAAAGAGAAGAGAAGGGGGGGCGGGGGGGAAACCCACCCTTAGACTAATTCTATTCTCACAGTTCTTTTGAGTACGTTAAAAAAATAAAATGCTTCTCTTTATCAGAAGATTAAACATTATCTACAATGTGAGAATTGAATGGAAACATGAACTTTAAAGTCTGTGTAGACCGGAAGTATTTGCTTCTAGAAATTAGTTTACCGGAAGTGTCCGCTTCTACCTGTGCTAATATGCACAATACCTATACATTTGACTTAGTGTTGTTCTCTTTTGAGTGTACATGGCCTTGGTAGTGTTTTTGTGCGAAGTTAAATCATTTTCTCATTTCCATATGGTCATCTTTGGAGGAAATTTGTGTATATATTCTTTTTCACGCAATATTTTCACTATATTAGCTGTCCAAGTAATCTGCCTTTGAAGAGAAAACTCGTTATGATAGCTAGAAGTGTCCCTCTGGGATATGTTAGCAGCTTGTGGAGAAGTGGGTGGGCGATAATAGGGGACACTTCGCTTGTTGACTGAGGAGCGCCTGATATGGGAAAGGCTGGTTGGTGTCTAGAGTAGCTGTTAGGGCGCAAGGGTTAATTCTTTTTTTACTTGTTACTGGACGAAGGATCTCCAGAATGGCAGTTGTGTATCCGGAGAATGTTCAAAACTATTTAAAGTGTGTGTGTTGCATTGAGATAGTGTTAGTTGGCGCGTTGAAATTCTATGGGGCTCTGGTAGTCTGAATGCCGCCTGATAATGTATCATTATCTCTTCATTAGAGATGCGTATCCTTCCTGGGCGATGTCTCCTAGAGTTGGATGGATTGAACCAAAGCTCATGCCCCTCTCACAATCTATTCACGTGGGTCCAGCGGTTTGGGTTAGGTCATCGAACATTAGTTTGTCTACATTGTGACATAGTTGAAAGTTGTCCGTTTTAAGAAAGTGATTCATATTTTATAATGCAGACGTTATATATATATATATGATGCATGTTGTTCTCAGAACAGTTGATTTTAGATGGTCTCACATATTTATTTCAAACCGATCACTTTGTGGTGAATTAACTTGATCAACTAACAAACCGGAATGATTTCAATTAACTCACCATTTCAATTAACTTATTCGCTAACAAACCAGAACTGAAAGTGACCAATTAACTCATTTACTAACAAACAGAACCGAAAGTGACCATTTAAATTAACTCATTCACTAACAAACCAGAACTGAAAGTGACCAATTAACTCATTCACTAACAAACCAGAACCGAAAGTGACCAATTAACTCATTTACTAACAAACAGAACCGAAAGTGACCATTTCAATTAACTTATTCGCTAACAAACCAGAACTGAAAGTGACCAATTAACTCATTTACTAACAAACAAAACCGAAAGTGACCATTTCAATTAACTTATTCGCTAACAAACCAGAACTGAAAGTGACCAATTAACTCATTTACTAACAAACAGAACCGAAAGTGACCATTTAAATTAACTCATTCACTAACAAACCAGAACCGAAAGTGACCAATTAACTCATTTACTAAGAGACCAGAACGGGAAGTGACCATTTCAATGAACGCATTCATTAACAAACTGGAATGTGAAGTGACCATTTAAATTAACTTGTTGACTAACAAACTGGAACCTACTAGTTATATTAAATTGTTCCCGTAAAAAAACGGAACCGGAAGTGACACCATTTCAATTAACGCATTGACTAATAAACCGAAACCAACACGGTTTCAATTTAATTCATCATGGTTTTTGTGTGTGTGTTAAAATCTACAACTTGATGACAAGTTTCTATTAAAAATGTATCATTGAATGATCGATCATGAATTCTACACACACACACAATGAAGCGTTTAACACATTGCTGGGAGCTGTCTGAGGTGGTAGATAACTAACGGCTGTTTAGTACAATATCCTTGTGACATAGCTTTAACCGGTACCATGTGGAAACATGGAACCACGGAACCACAATCTGCTGGTCAGCACACAACAATGGGCATGGACAATTTACTTCACCTTGGGTAACTACCTTCCCCTGCCCTCCATTTTAATTTCTTTCCCTTTGTTTCTTTAAAGAACAAAAGGTCGAGGTGTGGCTACACAACTTTATTTACACAGATTTAGAGGCAGCCTGGCTCTGGACCGCAAGTCACGTGAATCTCCCTATGCATGTAATTAATTATATTTCAATGTTATAAATATGCTGAATAAACCTATCATTTTACTAATCCGATTCAGTACCTCTTCATTATGTCCGTTTATGAGTATTGGTACATGGGAGCGGCATGTAACTCAGGCAGTGTCCCCCTGTGAAGCTGTCAGTCATCCTATCGATCCTGCTCAGTGGATCCATTTACAGTTTGGGCTATTTCCCGTTCCAACCAGTGGTCCACAACTGGTTCATCAAAGGCTGTGGTATTTGCTGTCCTGTCTGTGGGAAAATGCATATAAAAGACCCATTGCTGCTTATCAGAAAGAGTAGCAGGTTTCCTACAAAGGAAGAATGACCATGTTTGACATCTAATAGCCAATGGTAAAAATCAATGTGCTCTAGAGGCATTGTTAAATAAAACCAAGCTTTACTTTTGAGTTTTGGTACATTAATCTATATACCATGTTGATACCAACGAACACAGTTATTCCATTTTTCACCCACATCATATTTAAAGGAGTTTTATTGTGTCAAAAAATAAAAAGATTAAACAATTTTTTAAGACAGTTATTGCCCGATATGGGGCTTGAGGTCTGATGAACTTTGTTAAGGCCACCCATTAGGGTAATAAAGTATTTATTAAATGATTAGCGTTCAATCTTTGGTCATTCTGAATACTAAGTGTATTTTAACAAATAACAGGAATATACCGCGTTGTGGTGGTCAAATTGATAGAACGCAGGCTTTTCGTGTAGATTGATTGGTGGTTGCTTTACGCTGTGTCGGCAGCATAGGCCATATTCACGGTGAGAACTGTCTTTTGTTTTTTTAAATTCAGACCATCACTTTTACATGTAAGAGTATACAATCAATTATGTGTTAATAGACACTCGTGTGGAATGTCAGGAGTTCAAATCCCACAGAGTCAAACCAATGACTCATCAAATTTACACTTTCCGCTACTTAACCTGGCGCTCAGGATTAATAGGATAGGGCAAGGACTGGTTATCAGATTATCAGAATAATATAACTGGGTGGGATATCGGGTCATGGTATCTAAGGCCTGGTCTCCCAGTGGAGCATCAGTATAAAATTGCCACGAGTGTGCACTGACACAAGTCGGTACCTGTCCTGATATTACCTTAGATGTTGGTAGGATGTAAAACAGCAACAAACACAGTAACCAGAATATCAAAAAGTCATACCAGGCATTGCCAGCCTTATGGTCATATCAGTTTTTTTATTTAACCAGACAAGACTATCGGCCATTGTAATAGAAGAAAAAGCATAATAAACACAATACATACTTTCAATTAAAACCAGTGTAAACTGTTAAAACGTGGCCAAATGGTTATTGAATCAACCTGGTAATGGCTACCGTGACCGATGCTAGTAAAAGAAATTAAAATGTATAAAGTTAGGCTACGCTCTGGAAGACAAACAACATCATGGGTATGGGTTGATCAGTTTAATACCCGTCTTGAAAACCCGGTGCGAACTGACCGAATAGTGGGGTGCAGGGCACGAACACGTGGTGGCGCTGCAGTAGCAGGCGGAGGGATCGATCCCATCAGGCCATGTTAGGCCAAACCAACTAAATTTTCGTTGTACACGCGAATAACCTACTGGGCAGTAATAATTCAAACAATAATCGGAGATAAGCCGCTCCGCCTTTTTATGCATTGATAAGTGATTATCCTATCTATAAATTAAAATTCATAATTCCCCATTATCTAGTGTCATTACGTGATGTCAATACTTATAAGGAAATCGTCTTCAGACTCACTGGAGGAGCCAGGATGGGGAGGTGGCGAAGGATTGTTATGGCGATGCTCAAACAGTTGTCTTAATTTATTGTCCGTGTCCTGTAAAGCCTGACCCTTTGTCATCGTTAGGTAGTAGAAGTGGAAGCTCTGTCCGAACGGAGTGACCCGCAAACCCCAGCCGTACTGTGGGCGGGCGTAGAGAGGTTTCCTGAAGAAGGGATCAGCGAATGTCACAGAGATGAAGCGGCCACCAGGAACCAGTAGCGTTGACACCTGCAAATGGTCAAGTTAGGTTACAGAAAGTACAGATGAAACGTATGCCAGGAACTAGCTAGCAGCACTGATACTGCCTGCAAATGGCCGAGTTAGGTTACAGAAAGTACAGATGAAACGCATGCCAGGAACTAGCATCACTGATACTGCCTGCAAATGGCCGAGTTAGGTTACAGAAAGTACAGATGAAACGTATGCCAGGAACTAGCAGCACTGATACTGCCTGCAAATGGCCGAGTTAGGTTACAGAAAGTACAGATGAAACGCATGCCAGGAACTAGCATCACTGATACTGCCTGCAAATGGCTGAGTTAGGTTACAGAAAGTACAGATGAAACGTATGCCACAAACTAGCAGCACTGATACTGCCTGCAAATGGCCGAGTTAGGTTACAGAAAGTACAGATGAAACGCATGCCAGGAACTAGCATCACTGATACTGCCTACAAAAGGCCGAGTTAGGTTACAGAAAGTACAGATGAAACGTATTCCAGGAACTAGCAACACTGATACTGCCCGCAAATGGCCGAGTTAGGTTACAGAAAGTACACATGAAACGTATGGCAGGAACTAGCGGCACTGCTACTGCCTGCAAATGGCCGACTTGAGTTTCAGGAAGCATAGTCATGAAATGCATACAAGGAACTAGCAGCACTGATACCTCCTGCAAATGACCGACTTAAGTTCCAGGAAGCATAGTCATGAAACGCATGCCAGGAACTAGCAGCACTGATACCTCCTGCAAATGGCTGACTTGAGTTTCAGAAAGTATAGTCACAAAACGCATGCCAGGAACTAAAAGCACTGATACTTCCTGCAAATGGCTGAATTGGGTTTCAGGAAGTATAGTCATGAAACGCATGCCAGGAACTAAAAGCACTGATACCTCCTGCAAATGGCCGACTTGGGTTTCAGAAAGTATAGTCTGAAACTAGCAGCACTGATACCTCCTGCTAGGAAGCGACAGATAACAATTTTTAAGTCATTGGTTTGACTCGACCAGGGTTCGAACCAGTGCATTCAAATCCCATGACCTACCAAAATGGGAGACGGATGCTCAACCACTCATTCGGCCATCCTATCAGGTTTATTTGGAATGTTTTCACTGACCCAAATTAAACTCTGTACCTTAGAGAGAACGGTGTGAATAAGAGTTTGGTTCTCCTCACTCATGGTCCAGGGTGTGGGTTCATCCACCAGTAAGGAGTCCAGCGTTCCCTTTTCTAACACCACCTCAAAACTTCCATCCGCATATGTCATGTTGAGCATGTCCATGGCGTCCCAGCTCATCTCAGGCAACTTCTGGTGTTTACTGCGCATGCGCGCTATGACCACCTCTGAGTAGTCCAGGTTTGTGATATGCCGGAAGCCATCATCGTACATTTCCTTGCTGAGACTGCTATTTCCACAACCTGAAATATCATTTAAAGCAAATTCTATTTCCACAGCCTGAAATATCTTTTAAACTAAAGAAAATGCTATTTCCACAACCTGAAATATCAGTTAAAACTTAGCTTCAGAGTTTTCTCGTGGTTTCATTTTGATTATGTGCATATATTATATATCACAATTAGTTTGTTTTTATTATTACCTAGCACAGTTGGTACACTTTTGTTGTAATTTCGAAGGTATGGTTATAGAACTACAGTTAGCATGAGGAGACTAAGTCTCATGAAACTAAAAATAGTGTAAGATATAATAATAATAAAATATTTATTTGCACATGATCAATGTACACACAAGTTGATATTTATATCAGTAAGTTTTTCACATGAAAAATGAGAAAGGAGAAGTGCAATACTTATGAGGTGATTTCCCCATTTAAAAATAACACAGAGACATTGCTTATATCATAGAAATAATAAATAGAAAAATAAAAGTTAAAACCATATCAACATTACCCTCAATACTATAAATTACATCTCAATATCTATGTACTAGACTACTATGTATTTTCCCTCTGGTAAAGCTTAAATATTTTCTTTTTATACATTCGTTGAAACAACTGTTTTTTATCATTTGATATTATCGTCAAGTGAATTCAATATTTTTATACCACATATAGATAGATATACATTGAGACTTTAAAGTTGTTCTTGCAAATACTTGTCTTAGGTTGTTACTCTGCCTTGCATCATGGCTACTATCTGAACTTATTTTGAATAAAGACTGTAGATTTGTTGGCAGTAGCCCTTTGTTTGCATTGTAAGTTATCATACTAGATTTGATCTTAACCAAGTCTATTAATTTTAATACATGAAGATCAAAGAAGAGCTTATTAGTGTGCTCTCGATATCCAATGTTGCAAACAATTCTCACTTCTTTCTTCTGTAGAATATGTGCACCTGTATCTATGTTGGTTGTCACTGTATCTATGTTGGTTGTCACTGTATCTATGTTGGTTGTCACTGTGTGTGTGTGTGTGTGTGTGTGTGTGTGTGTGTGTGTGTTTGAAAAGGGGAGAGAGGCGTGAGATTTTAAATTTTCATACATTATTTTGTTATATGAGTTTCTGTTCAATTAATCGAAGGTTAGCTTGAAACTTTCCAATAATTTGCCACTACAAAACTAACCATGTGGTTTTGATATCATATTTGTAAAATGATCATATAATGTTTAAATTATATTCTTGTACCAAAGAATTGGCCGAAAGATTGACAATTGCATTACATTGTCATTGTTGCCGCAACTGTGATTAAGAACATAATTATCATGAATATAACTAATCTACATTTAAAATATATACAAGTTTTAAACAATTATATTAGGCCTAATACTACAATTCTTTTAAAATTGCAATCAAACAATCATGTGGTACACTGTCCTAGCCCTTAAATAGAAATCTCTCCCAGAATTATGAATTAGGTAATCGACTCATGAATTGATTAATAATTTAATGCAAGAACGCTATAGCTCACCAACACCGATACGAATATAGAAAAGAAATAAAAAGGTATTTTTGTAGTTTTTTGGTCTAAAACCAAATATTAATGATTAACTAGTCTCTTCCAGACTGCTGCTTCGTTAGTGGTACATGTTGGGAACAAATGAAGACTGGGTTGTCTGGGTTCGCCGAACTGTCTAGAACAAGCCCGGTTTGGGAAGATAAACATTATATTTCATATCTATTACTATTTCAAGTCTCTGTATGTAAAACAAATAGTATATTTATTATTACAATTAGATACCAATTCTCATTGTCATAAGTGTAAGCATTAACAATATATCAACGTTTTTCATTCAATTCTACTCACAAAAGTTGGCCTAAATCCTTCACCATTGCCATACTAAGTATATTTAAAATTGATGCCCCATTTGGCAAGCTTAGAATCATCATAACGTTGGTTCTATTGAAGATATTGAGATAATTTAAACTGTTCTGAGTTATGGTTTAGTCTAGCTACCTAACTATAATATTTGTAAGGCATATATTAAAGTTTGTTATGTATCATACCCAACAAGAATCAATTTATAAGTCATTGCCATTGGTTTGACTCGACCAGGGTTCGAATCCACGACCCCACGGTCTACCAACACGGGAGACGGACGCTCTAACTCATTCGGCCATTTATATGATGTTCGAGGTGATTTTCTTTTTCAGCAACACGTTTCAGCTGGGTAATCAATGAATAGGTATGCGCAAACATGGCGTTTTCACGCTATTCGCTTGTCCCACAGTATGTGCGCGGAGCACACCTGACTATGTTTTTCCATCTCACTTGCAACCTTTATTTTAGGACTACCAGGAATGCACCCATATGGATGATATAGTTCACATTTTGCTCCAATGCTACATCCAAAAATAGTTGCTGTCCGATTTATAGAAGTGAAAAAAACATTATTCAAATTTATGTCTGTTAAAGTCACTGGAATACTACCTGAAGGTAAGTTTTGATATTTTGGAAACTAGTTTATTTTGTTTCTTTATACACGTGTCCACATTAGGATGTAATTTGATGTCAATTTGAGCACTAGAACATTGATTTTGGGGGTGGAGAAAAGGGTGTGTCTGATTTATAGAAGTGGAAAAAAATCATTATTCAAATTTATGTCTGTTAAAGTCACTGGAATACTACCTGAAGGTAAGTTTTGATATTTATTAAACTAGTTTATTTTGTTTCTTTATAGACTTCTCCATATTAGGATGTAATTTGATGTCAATTGGAGCACCGGAACATTGATTTTGAGGACAGAGAAAAAGATGTGTCTGGTAAAGTGGTGACAGAGATACTGGATGGACACGCCCCCATGACTCATACAATGTGCCTTGGCAGCTGATCAGCTGTAGTGATTTAATATTATCTTAAGCTGTGTTCACACGTACACCGTTAGGCTGACTTAGATGAGGCGAACTACATGAGTCGAACAAGCGGCGCGTTCACACATACAGAATTTTCAAAGTTTGTCTCGTTCAGACATGTGCGTTAAACCGGCTCAGATCGATGTTTGTTTGTTGTTGTTGTCACTGAACTGTCTATAACGTTGGAGTATATTAATTTCGATCCGTCCGGCTTGCTGCTTCAGTAGCGAGTGCTAGACCGTTAGCGTTGTCGTTGTCGTAACAAGGAATCTTCGATCCCTTAGTGACAGCAATGCTATGACGATATGTGCATCTCACTCGTATTGATAACCAACGTGACTTGGTATATCACGGTCTCCAACGTCGTGAATTAATCATGTTACCGGCAACATGCATGTTGTTGTTGTACACCCTAGCAACATCTAAGGTCATATCAGGATGGGTATCCACACATACATACATCCACATGCCACACATACATCCACATGTATATACATACAAACAACATACCTAAAGAAGAGATGGGAAAAGTAGGACGGTCCAAACATGTGCTCCAACCACTATAAAAAGCAACTACCTGTTAGTGTTAGGAAGCAGCCTTGATCCATGTGCTTAAGACGCCCCAACTAAACCAATTAAGTTCACACATGCCACTTAGGCCGACTCAAGATAGTTCACCTCATCTAAACTACCTCGCGACGCGGTTTACTTGAGGTGAACTAGTTGAGTCGACTCAGCCCTAATTCGCCTCAGCGTCGCGGTCACACGCCCAATGTGAGTCGACTTAGATGAGGCGAATTAGTTGAGGCGACTTAAGGCCCGTGTGTGACCGGGGCTATAGGGAACTTTGTGATATATTACTGTGTGTAAATCCTATAAATTACAACTGTCAGGTGCTGCCATTCCTGCCCTAGTAAGCATGGAGACAGAATATGGTCTGAAAAGGATTTCAATTGGATGAATGGGAGTACTTTCGGGAGATTTTTCTCCACTCTCGTGATGGATCAGGACCACACCTCTCCTTACTTAGGGCCTACTCTTTATTATGTAATGCAATCATTAATAAAATAGTGTGGAAATAGATTATTTGTATTGTCCTTCCTTAAGCTTTCGAATGACACAAAGTTTTTGAAAATTGGTTAAGAATTGAGAAAGTTGTGGCATTAAACTTTTGGAAATGCATGAGATGGGTCACAGAATTCAACTGGTTTTCCATCGAAACAAATTTAACAATGGACCAAAATTACCCATAAAAAATGCTTTATAAAGACGTGTCACAACTTGAACTTCCTTGATAATTGTCACAGAATGATGATTTAGGTATCATTAGAAAGGACTTTCCAATTCCTTTGCAATGATATATAATATATTATGTTGGAATCTGTTAACTTTGAATTTTGTTGTCACATACCTAACCTAGTATTATAAGTATAATGATTGAATTATAACAATTAACTCACCAAGCATTAGAATTCTATCAGAGTGTTTGACGGTGTCTACTACGAGGTGTCTGAAGGCGTCATAACCCGCAAACCAGTCAAAGTGTTCTTCTTCTGTGTACCTCTCGTCCCAGTAGCCTACACACTTGTAATCGGCGTTGTTTACTGGTAACTCCATCACTTAACTTCATAACACATGGAACACTGCAAAACATTGACAGGTGTTTGTTGCTTTACACACGTGGTTAATTTTAGCGACGTCACGCGAGTCATCGGTCAGTTGTAGAAATTGTAACGAGGAACGACAGAGGGGATTTCGAAATAGATGTTCGCAATATATGGACCACGTCCAATTTACTGTTCGTCTGCAATATATATATATAACAATCAATCAATAGTTCCGTCCTCTAGTCGAGGGTTGGATGCAATGGTTCTCCACTTGTCCGATGGTGGGCTGTTCTGATAGACTGTGAATAATTCAAGCCTGTCCACTGTGAAATATTTGTAAACCATGATGTTCTTGGTCTCCCTCTCCCTCTGCTGCCATTTACCTTCCCTTCCAACAATGTATGGTATATTGAACTCTGACGAATGATGTGGCCAAAATAAATAAGTTTCTTTGTCTGTATAATGGCAAACAAGCTTTTCTTATTTTTAATTTTTCTGAGAACTTCTTTGTCGGTTTTGTCCATGATATTTTCATCATCCTTCGATAAAGCTGCGGACAGACAGGACGCGTGCGTCTGTGTGTGTGTGTGACTCTGTGTGTGTGTCTCTATGTGTGTGTCTGTGTCTGTGTGTGTGTCTCTGAGAGAGAGACACACAGACTCTCTCCCTCCCTCCCTCCCTCCCTCCCTCCCTGTGTCTCTGTGTGTGTGTCTCTGTGTGTGTGTTACTCTGTGTCTGTGTGTGTGTCTCTGTGTGTGTGTCGTGGTGTGTGTGTCTGTGTGTGTCTCTGTGTGTGTCTCTGTATCTCAGTGTGTCTGTGTGTGTCTGTGTGTGTGAATCTGTGTCTCTGTGTGTGTCTCTGTGCCTCTGTGTGTGTGTGTCTCTGAGAGAGACACACACAGACAATCTCCCTCCCTCTTTCCCTCCCTGTGTCTCGGTGTGTCTGTGTGTGTCTGTGTGTGTCTCTGTGTGTGTCTCTGTGTGTGTCTGTGTGTGTGTGACTCTGTGTGTGTCTCTATGTGTGTGTCTGTGTCTGTGTGTGTTTCTGAGAGAGACACACACAGACACTCTCCCTCCCTGCCTCCCTCCCTCTCTCCCTCCCTCTCTCTCTCTCCCTCCCTCCATCCCACACAAAGACACACAGACACACGCAGAGAGACACACACAGAGACACACAGAGATGCAGAGACACACACAGAGACACACACACAGATACAGACACAAATACACACACATACACAGAGACACACACAGACACAGAGACACACACACACAGACACAGACATAGAGACACAGAGACACACACAGAGACACCCACAGAGACACACACAGAGACACAGAGACACACATACAGAGACACACACACAGACACACACAGAGACACACACAGAGACACAGACACAAAGACACACACATACACAGAGACACACACACAGACACAGAGACACACACATAGAGACACAGAGACACACACACAGACACACACAGACACAGAGACACACATACAGACACAGAGACACACTCATAGACACACAGAGAAACACACAGAGACACACACACAGACACACACAGAGACACAGACACACACAGAGACACACACAGACACAGAGACACACATACAGACACAGAGACACACACATAGAGACACAGAGAAACACACAGAGACACACACATAGACACAGAGACACACATACAGACACAGAGACACACACACAGACATACACACAGACAGAGACAGATGCAAAGTCAGGCAAAGTCAGGCAAAGTCGGGCAAAGTCAGGCAAAGTCAGGCAAAGTCGGGCAAAGTCGGGCAAAGTCGGGCAAAAGCCAAGCGTTACCACGCGTCAAGCGTAAATAATCGCTCCAAAAGCGATTCGTGACGCAAGCGCGACGCACGCGCGAGAAACGCACGCGACAGTGTGTTCGGGTTCTCTTTATTACATACATTTAGATTTTTTACGCACACGCGACGCTTGACGCACGCGCGAGATACGCGTCCAGTGTGTTCGCAGCTTAAGTCCACATCTCAAATGCTGCTAAACGTTTGTACATTTTCTTAGAGATTGTCCATGTCTCAGTCTCAGCCCCATACATTAGAGTAGACCACACATAACACTGAAGAATACGCTTCCTTGTTTGTATTAATATCTTGATGTTAACACTCTATACATTTTGGCGAATGTTGTTCGGGCTATTGTTATCCTTCTTTTAATTTCTTCCTCACATCTCCCATATTATATATATATATATATATATATATATATATATATATATATATATATGCATGTATGTATGTATGTATGTATATATATATATATATATATATATATATATATATACACATACATGTATGTATATATATATACATACAGTAAATCCACTCTAACCGACCACCTCCACAGATCGACCAATCCCCTATATCGATCGCTTTATTTGGGGCCCAACAAGGATATTCTAACTCTAATCCGACCACCTCCCTAATTGGACCACTTAGAGTCGGTTCCACGGTCGGCCGATTTAGAGAGGGTTTACTGTATATATATAATAATATATAATATATTATATATAAACTGTGGTCTGCCTGGACACTAACCCTAACCATAAGGATATATTTAATAGGCAAGTCAGCCAGTTTGGTGGGGGTTTCTATTATCCCTCCGGGGAAAGGGTAATATGGTCAGGTAGGTTTTGGTAGACTATACAGACAGTGCAGTAGACAACATTATAGTAGCACTGAAACAAGAATGCAGACTTTCATGGTTGTCCCATTAGGTGGCACCAATTTAATGAATGCAGAAAGTCATTGATCTTGGTGAATCAGGTTGGCAATAGTATTCGTTGTTTACTTAATTTGGTTTGCTTATTGCGTCGTAATTACTTATCTCTCACCACTTCCCCATGGGTATTAATCAATCTACTTTGCCATCACACAATGTCCTTGTGTTGCAAACACATAAATGTGGATTAAGTTATGAACACGATACTCTTGAGCCGTGTTCACACGGGAAAAGTTTAATGCGATTTAGACAAGTCAAATAATATGAATCGATTTAGAGGCCCGTTCACACGGACCGAGTTTGAAAGTGTGTCGTGTCCACATGGGCAGTACTTGGGCCGGCTTAAGCAGGAAATCGATATCTGCGCATGAGCAAGTCCATACTAACCAGCGCCAGTTTCGGTTAGTCGACGTCGGCACGAGAGAGTGTGGGTTCGACCTAGATATGTATGGACTGAATCGTATTGTTTTGGAACGATCAAAACTTCTGCTGGGCAGTGAAAACCTAAAAATAAATGATGAAAAAAATATCTGCGCGCAGCTAGCGGTTTCATAGACTAAATTCTATAATATGCGCTTTTGATCGACCGGAAAATAAACAAACTCAATTCTCGACTGCGCATGCATGTGAGGTCCTTAATCCGCCTCAAGTAAGTCGGTTGCGTTCACACGGGCGATATAAGTCGAATCATAAAATTCGGTTCATATAAACCACCTACATAGGTGTTTTATAAAATCCGAATTATATGAGTCGATTCAGGCTTAAACCGCCTCAGCCGCGCGTTCACACGCCAAATGTGAGCCAAACTAGGCAAGGCGATTTATATGAATCGAATTAGCTGCCCCGTGTGAACACGGCTGTAGATTGATTACCTTTGTACAACGTTTGTGTTCTGTAATTCCTAATCATGTGCAATGATAACTTGCCTACATTGGATGTTACAGCATAGGGTAAATTGTTCCCTTTTATTAGTTTAACAACATCAGCAGATGAATCCAAATTGTGAAGTTCACAGCTATTTTAGCGATACTTTGAACGGCAAGATTGAGTAAGTAAGTCTATTGATTATAAATTTATGCTAAGTATCCTATAATTTAGTTAAGGCCTCATATATATAGTCCAATGATGCATACACTTTTCAAAACAAAAACAGTTATCTAAAGCCCCGTTTACACGGGCGATTTAAAACGATTCATATGAACCCACTTGCCTAGATCGACTCACATTTGCCATGTAGACGCGGTTCTATGCCGTTTTAGGGCTGAATCGCTTCATATGAAACGCCTCATCTATACCACCTCCAGAGGTGGTTTATTTGAAGCGATTCAGCTGGTTCCCGGGCGGCGATAGTATAAAATAGTAGTGCGTGCCGGCAACAGATGGAGCAGTAACTAATCGCTGGTGTCCGGCAGTGTTAGTGCCCGATTACGCCAAAATCTAGTGAATGCGATCATATTTAACAGAATTACAGACTCAAATAATTAAATTTAATTAAATTAACCTTAAATTCCAAGCGATATTAACGTAGCAGGTCGAATCGACGTGTTTAAACTAAACAAATAGCAGTGATTGCCGACTACAGGCGCCTGCTGGTTCCCGGCGCCGACACACTTTCAAACTCCGCCGTGTAAACACGCTTCCAAAACGCTTCATATGAATCGCTTTGTCTACATCGTTTCACAATTCCCCGTGTAAACACAGCTTATATTTGATTGGACTATGCAACTCTAACGTGGAATTGTAATTTGAAGGTTTATGACTAAGCATAGATTTTTCATTTAAAGCTGCATAGTCTGATGGCGTTGAATCATTAAAAAAAAAATATATATATATTGCGTTGATTGCTATAGCCCACAATATATTTGTTTGAAGTAACTTATATTATAAACCTCTAATTTTGGAGACAGTTTCAATAAAAACGCCAAATTAATGTTGGTGTGCATGTTGAAATGCTGGATACCATAGGCTATGGCGTAGCATTCAGCAATAATATAATCTATTAAATTGACTTAGTATTCCCTTATATGTAGCAGAAGGTGCTAAATTGGATATATAGTATTAAATCTAGGTACACGTTTTGATGGTTTTTTTCCTGGACTTTTCAGCTTTAACGAGTACGTAAAATGGGGGATTTTCTTTTCATATTATCCCGTTGTTAATTTCGAGTAGCCATCCTTACGTACTTGTAAACAAAGATATCCCTACACCAAATCGGAAGTAAATTATCCTCGATCAGAAATAACACGCTCTTTTGCTGTCATTAACTGTAGTATATAAGTGCTGTACACTCATCTTAAATAGAGAAGCATGTCAGTGACATGTATTAGTTTTCAGTGCCTTAATTATCTACACTGATTATGTCACGTTTTACCAAGACTATTGTGGCAAGGAGCGTAGGTTTTCATGGCCTGAGTGGTAAACAATACCATTCGCACTCTCCAAACAGAGGCAAGTCCCACTGTTCATAAACACAGCTCACACATAACTTCTCACTTGTTTATTACATAATATATCCCTAGTGTACAATCCCAACACACCCAACTTTAATTCATTGACACATCAGATATCTCACAATAAATAAGAAAAACCCGTGGGACACTTTGAAAAGCGGGGTATCTGTTAGGGCTAGTTTCACCTAAATTGACAGAATAACAGCTTGAAGAGC
The DNA here is from genome assembly GCA_030323885.1 of Branchipolynoe longqiensis. Taxonomy (NCBI): domain Eukaryota; kingdom Metazoa; phylum Annelida; class Polychaeta; order Phyllodocida; family Polynoidae; genus Branchipolynoe; species Branchipolynoe longqiensis. The sequence continues at coordinate 5,548,861 of CM059200.1, forward strand.
AAACTGCAGACGGAACTGTCGAGTTGTTGAAAGGTGTGTCGGGACTTTGAGGGTGATCTCCCACAGCCATAGGCAAATACAAGGCCGACAAAACATCCCAGAATTCGGCAGTACCCATTCCAGGGTATACAACAAGTAAGTGATTTATTGTACAGTTGTTGGTGATGCAAGTGGGGACTAGAGCGTGCTCGATCCCCGTGGTGGTTATGTCGAAAACCTACATTATAGTACATCTGAAAATGGCAATGATTACCATGGGGGGGGGGGGGGGGGGGGGGGGGCGACTGCCGGAGGGGCTGGGACAGTGGAAGGTGGGAAGCAACATGGTTCACACATGGTGATCAATTAAGTATGGTAACGCCTGAGTAAGAAATTCTCTCCTTTGTTGAAGATATGAATGTGTAGTTTTCGATTAATGTGCTGACGGCAAAATGCAACGGTACGAAATGGATTGTAGGTGTTCGGCGGGTGGGCGGTAGTCTGGGAAGACCATGACAGGGTCAGGGACAGGGGCTTGAAGGGGTGGAGCCCGGTGACACTATATCACATGGCGGTCTCCCTGTCCCAGCCACGGACCCTAATATTAAATCCCATGGCGATCTCAAAGCGACTGAAATTAAATCACTGCCACACTAGGCAGTCTCAGACACAGGGGCATTAAATCACATTGTGGTGTCACGGACACTGACACTAAAGCCTCAGTCACACGATGGCCTGCGTTCACTTACGATCAATCCACGACCAAAAGTCTGCGATCTTGCGACAAAATTGAAACAATTTGTTACAAACTATTTAATATGTCGGATTGTCGACCAGGCGACATTGTGACGTCATAGTACACGCGCGACATCGCATCGGTCGGCGATCGCTCGGCAATCAGTCGTAAGATGGTCGTAATTTAACTGTAAAATGTTCGCAAATCAATCATAAGCGAACGCAGGCCTCGTGTGATGCTTGAGTACAGCTACTATGGTCGGCGATCGGCGCCCAGCGCCAACCAGTCAGCGATCAGTGGAGACACCAGAGGTCGCAAGGAGATTGTTGGTGCTGCAGCGACAACCTTCTTGCGACCAAAAAGGTCCGAAATGGTCGGAGATCAGTCGGCGATCACTCACAGAGCACTCGGCGATTAGTCATATGGTGGTTGTAAGATGGTCGTAATTTAATTGCAAAATCCTCGTTGATCGATTGTAAGCGAACGCAGGCCTCGTGTGACTGGGGCTTAAAATCACATAACCCTACATAGTCATAGTGGTCTCACATACACACTCACTCAGACTCTCAGTCACTGATACTGACACTGCATTACACAAACTTGACAAAGACAAAGTTGTCATGATGATGGTGGTGATGATGATGATGATGTACTCAGCCACTGATATTAAAGCTGCATAGTCCGATGAAGTATCAACTTTTCAAAACCAAAACAAGTATCTAGATTTGATTCTACATATCTAATTTAGATACTGGTACGCTTATTAAACATTTGTCACCACTACTGTAGAAGCCTATAATATCATAGTTCTGGCTAGATAAAAGATTCACCCGGTACTTCTAGTACACGGGTGAAGACCAGCCTTATATAAATACGGGCGAAAATAGCGTTAGTATGGAACAACAAGTAGAATGCCTGGCACCAGTGTCAAATGGTTACTTATATCAGTACAGAGTTGGTGAATGAGAGAGAATGCAAAAAGACAAGATGGCGGCCAGAGAACGCCGTCGATTTCACTTTTAAATCTGATTAAACTAGATATTATATTATATTTTTCAACTCAAAGGTAGCGGGCTATCAATAAGACATATGTAAAGAATAAATGTTGCTTCTTAGATTGTGAAATTAGGCTCTCAAATCATTGACCCGTTTTTTCGACAGCTTTTACATAGGGTTGGTCTGCAGCAGTACGGGGTGAATCTTGTATCTAAGTTCTGGCATGCTTGCATGCCAGAACATGGCATTAATTTGCCATGTTTAGGCTTCAGCTATATCAAAAGTTAGCCATTTAAAATAAAAGTTACTTCAAACTAAATTAAGGTAGCTTATAACAATCATTTCAATATATTTATCTCAGAAAATGACAAACTAAAAGCCATCGGACTACGCAACTTTCACATTTAAATCACATGTCGACATGGTCACAATCATGGTGATCTCACAGATGCTGACACTAAATCACATGGTGGTCTTAGCAAGGCCGTGCCTGACTATTTTTCACCCTAGGCAATGACCAATGCCAACTACTTGCACTGCCTGCCCTCCCCTCAACCCCACCTTATGTATGTTTAAATCTATGACCCCTCAGAGGTCTCTGCACCTCGGTCTCTGAGATCGCCCTAGGTGGCTCCCTAGTTGGCCTAATGGTAACACCTGCCCTGGGTCTCAGCCCATGAACTTATAGTTGCATAGTCCGATAAAAGCATCAATTTATCGAAAGCAAAACATTTAATCTAGATTTGAACCTACATATCCAACTTGGATACTGCTGCACTTATTAATTAAGTATCTGTTGCTTTAAATAAAAGGAGTACTAATTCAATTGAATTAAACCTGTTACTGCTGAAGTCTATGGAGTCAGAGTTTTAGAACGCATGCCAAAGTTAATTTAGCATATTTACACCTCAAATATCTCCAAAGTTAGCCATTTAAAATAAAAGTTACTTCAAGTTTATGTAAGGTAGATTATAATGATCAACCTAATATATTTATCTCAAAACCATCGGACTATGCAACTTTAAATCTACATAGCCGTCTCCCAGACACTAACACTGAATTATATGGAACTGAATTGACACTAAATCATATTGTTGTCTTCTAAGTAGGCCTACTACTTTTTTTTACTAGTCCTAGATACAGACACTTAAGCTGTGTTCACACGGGCAAAATGTAAAGCGAGTTAAGCCGTGTTCACACGGGCGATTTAATCCGCCTCATATAAAGCGCCTTGCCTAGTTCGCCTCACATTTTGCCGTGTGAACGCGATGTGAGGCGGATTAGGGCTGAATCGATTCATATGATTCGCTTTATATAAACCACCTAGCGAGGTGGTTTATATGAAGCGAACTAGCTTAAGCACTGGTTCGTATGGACTTGCTCATGCGCAGATATCGATTTCCGGCCCAAGTACTGCCCGTGTGAACGCGCATCTAAATCGCTTCATATGATTCGCCTTGTCTAACTCGCTTTACATTTTGCCCGTGTGAACACAGCTTTTGACAAGGCGAATCATATGAAGCGATTTAGATGCGCGTTCACACGGGCAGTACTTGGGCCGGAAATCGATATCTGCGCATGAGCAAGTCCATACGAACCAGTGCTTAAGCTAGTTCGCTTCATATAAACCACCTCGCTAGGTGGTTTATATAAAGCGAATCATATGAATCGATTCAGCCCTAATCCGCCTCACATCGCGTTCACAAGGCAAAATGTGAGGCGAACTAGGCAAGGCGCTTTATATGAGGTGGATTAAATCGCCCGTGTGAACACGGCTTTAGAAGGGTGTATACTTTGCTGATTCTTTAGCGAATTGTTGTGATGTAATCAGTGGCGTAGTAATAGTATAAGCATTGATGATAAGGCTGGGTACTACTACTAGAGTTAAATGTGTGCAGAGGGCTAAAAGATCCAAAGAAATTCCTTTAATTATCTATAGAGCAATACATGATAATAGTGTTTATAATCAAATCTAACAGGGTCTTAATCTAGATCTAAGCTAATATGCCCCAATTCTACAATGTATGGGTTCTTGTATCACATTTTCAGAGTGTCAAGTGAGGCAGTTGGTAAAAAATAAAGAAGGAAAATAGGGATATCTTTGACAGAAAAATGGGGGTAAAATAGGGATTTTCCCAACAAAATAGGAAGAAAATATGAATTTTGTATAGGAGCAAATGTACCAAAATAGTGTAAAGAGGCCATCAAATGAGCAGTCACCTCAAAAAGTAGGAGACCAGGAAACAAATGCTTGAAGTTCAAATTTTAATGCATGGTATGATCATACTGTGCTACTTGTTCAATTCTCATTCTATTTGATTTGTAGGCTACCGCATTACCCAGCTTACTAGGCAACCCCCGCTTAGTAGGTGCCCACCCATTTTTCTTTATAAATAAACATTTCCTGACAAAAATGTTGCAAAAGTGACATTCTCAAAACCTGGTTTCTAACAATCTAGAAGAAATAGTGTGCAGGGCAGAGACAAATTATGGCATTTCGAAAAAAAAGAAGATGCAATGGGTCAAAAGATCAACAAAATAGGGGAAAAGTAGGAATAAAATAAAATGAAAATAGGGCTAAATAAGGCCTCATAGATTAATTCTTTTAAAATAAGCCCATCAATACCTACATCTGAGGATATTAATTAGTTCAATTAAAATAGGCAGTGGCTATTCGGACGGGACCATATAAATAGCCAGAGAGCTTATTAGTACGGCGGTAGTCACGTGACTAACTTTGATCCTATCATAAGAAACAACAACCCTAACCCTTATCCTAACCATAACCCATATCATAACCCTCGTCCTGAGGTGACCTTACATGTTGCAAAGATGTAAAACAACAACAAACTAACAAAGTTATCTGAACCGTAACCCAAACGAGACAGGGATACAACAGGATATGACGTGATAAAGAAGTGCCATATTAATAAGCGATCTGGCTATTGATACGGTTCCGTACGAGTAGCCACTCCCATTAAAATAAGGCCATCGATGTCTACATGCAAGAGGCCTATTGATTAATTCAATTAAAACAAGACCATCAATACCTACATGCAGGAATATTGATTAATTCAATTAAAATAAGGCCACCAATACCTACATCATTTACATGCTAGGCTATTAATTAATTCGCTGAAAATAAGGACATCAATGTCTACATTCATTGATATTGATTAATTCAATTAAAATAGGGACATCAATGTCTACATTCAGGGATATTGATTAATTCAATTAAAATAAGGACATCCATAGCCGTGTTTACACGGGCAATTGTGAAGCGAATTAGACAAAGCGATTCATATGAAGCGAAGTAGCGGCGCGTTTACACGAAGCGAGTTTGAAAGTGTTTCGGCGCCGGGAACCAGCAGCCTTAGTTCTGCCTGTAGCCGGCAAGCACTGCTATATTTGTTTAGTTTACACACGTCGATTCGACGCAGATGTAGCTGCTACGTTAATATCGCTTGGAATTTAAGGTTAATTTAATTAAATTTCATTATTTGAGGATGTAATTCTGTTAAATATGATCGCATTTAATAGATTTCGGCCTAATCGGGCCCTAACACTGCCGGGCACCAGCGATTAGTTACTGCTCCATCTGTAGCCGGCAAGCACTACTATTTTATTCTATCACCGCCCAAGAACCAGCAGAATCGCTTCATATAAACCACCTAGCGAGGCGATCTACAAAAAGCTCATCATATGAATCGAATCAGCCCTAATACGCTTCAGCTGCGCGTTTACAAGGCGAATGTGAGGCGAACTAGGCAAGGCGATTTATATGACGCGAATTAACTCACCCGTGTAAACACGGCTAATGTCTACATTCAGGGATATTGATTAATTCAATTAAAATAAGGACATCAATGTCTACATTCAGGGATATTGATTAATTCAATTAAAATAAGGACATCAATGTCTACATTCAGGGATATTGATTAATTCAATTAAAATAGGGACATCGATGACTAAAAAAGGCTACATGCAAGGGGTGTTGCTTAAATTAAATGAAAATAAGGCCATGATACATTGATAGTAATTAAATCAATGAAGACACCGAGACCTGCACGCTAGGATTTAAAAAAAAAACCATCAGAAACATTAATACAAATCACCATAAAGATTCACTATTTGACCCATTATTCACCACATGCTACTAATTAGTGAAATTTCCGATTTCCTCAGTGTGGCACGGCCACCTGTTCGATCGACAATTAGAAATTGGCAAATTGCATTAGAGACGCATCACACCGGCCACATGTTACTGCTATTGAATTTATGCATTCAGCTGAATCCAGGTGAGCGTGCATCCCTATCAAGCCCATGAGACAAGCTCATATTTCTCTAGGGCAAATCAGTGGGGTGGCACGTTCATGTTGTGTATTCCTTGTGTTGCTTATTTACTTGCACTCAAGCAAAAATGAGAGACAAATAAGTGTTCACACTTCCTGTCTACCATTTCGCTATTTGTGACGATAACAGTAAAATTGTCTGCCTTCCAGTTGACATGGCAAGTACGCGGGGGTTGGAGCAAGACTTCGGTCAGTTGTACATAGGCGAGTCGGGAGACTCGCACCAACCCCGACCCGCTTTCAGCAATGCGCAAAGACAGGGACCTCAACCGTTCAAAAATGGTATGTATGTTATTTGACTTGTTCAGCCCGAAGTAGCCAGTCGCGAAATGTGAATGTGTGTTTGCGAAAAGGCTTTATCCGAGTCCCAACAATACCATTGTAACCATATTCTAATATATATATATATTTTACCTCGGTACTAAGCCTCAGGCTAGTCATAGCCTAGGGAGAAGGAAGCACATCCGGGTCCAGCAATTAGCATAACTCCAAGCACAGCATCACATGCTGTGTGGTTCAAGGTTAGTTTTTGCTTAAATTTTGTGTTATTACTAGGATAATGACACTTTTGGTTTCATTTTAATGTGATTTTATGACCCATTGTTGAATAACCGAAGTAAAGCAACGAGAGCCTCGTCAGTCATTGAAATTAAAAAATATTCTCAAGAATACAGAAGTATATTATTGTGGGGTTTTTGACCTCTTTTCGGTCTTTGTTAACATTTTGAGATCACTCGACTGAGAGATAATAAGCTCCCGAAGGGTTTTCGGAACCGGGTTTTGTCGATTAACCAAATTAAAGCAACGAGAGCCTCGTCAATGGTTGAAATTTAATTATATCTAATAATATTTAGAACCCAAGAATACAGCAGCTTGTTATTTTGGGGTTTTTTGACTGTAATTTGGTCTTGGTTAAGGTTTTGAGAAATTTCAGTGTGAGTTTCATTTATTCCACGGATTAAATTATTAAGATCACCGTCGGTAATGTTTACCGAAGTTGAGCAATGTATTGTTCTATGGGAGTATGTTTCCCCACAATTAAGGTTCAAACTTTGAATTGTTTACATGTGTTTAAAATGCCGCCCGTTGCCGAACAGAGAGAGGTGTGGTTGGAGCTACACCTCATTGGGAATTGTTCCTGGGTTTCCTTTAAGGATTCCCCACTGATTTTAAGGCATACCTCTGAACAAAGCGCCATGTTTTTTCTTTGTGCTACAAGCCGCCCATTGCTGAACGGAGAGCGATGTTGGCTGGAGCCACATCTCGTTAGGATTTGTCCTCGGTTTCTTTTATGGACTCTCGTTGGAAATTAATCCTGGGTTTCTTTTATGGACTCCCCACCCCTTTTTTAGGCATACCTCCGAGTTTCGTAGCATTTTCTCCAACTTGCTGGCGCAGTAGCCGCAGGGGGGAGAAGTGTACGGAACAGAGAGTGTGGAAGGCTACCGATACACTGGTCCCTACCCCTCGTTTGGTTTTTGGTTTCCATACCATTCACCTACGACATTACACATTAGCTTACACGCCTGTATTGGAACGGTGTAAATATGTTCTCCAACACCAGTAAATTGCCACCCGTTGCCGAAGGAGAGAGGTGTGGCTGGAGCCACACCCCGTTGGGACTTGTTCCTGGGTTTCTGAGAAGATTCCCCACGTTGTGTTACTAGGGCGTACCTCCAACTTTCGTAGCATTTTCTCCAACTTGTTGGCATAATTAGCCACAGGTGGGAGAAGTGTATGGGATGGAGAGTGTGGGAGGCTACAGATACACTGGTCCCTACCCCTCATTTGGTTTTGGTTTTGAACCATAACCCTACGACACTCACATGAGAAAGTTTTCTCACACCTGTGTTGGAACGGTGTAAATACTTTCTCCAACACCAGTGAATGAACAAACTGAGATTTCTTAACCTGTTGTGACATTTGGTTGAGACCAGCTGGGATGGCCGAATGAGTTAGAGTGTCCGTCTCCCATGTTGATAGATCATGGGGTCGTGGGTTCGAACCCTAGTCGAGTCAAACCAATGACTTAAAAATTGTTACTTATCGCTTCCTAGCCTGGCGCTCGGCATTATTAGGATATGACAAGGGCTGTTTGGCTCAATGTCAGGATAATATGACTGAGTGGGATATCAGGTCATGGTTCTGGTGGCCTGGGCTTCCAGTGGGGCAGCACTATAACATCGCCATGAGTGTGCACTGTTACAAGTCGGTACCCATCCTGATATGACCTTAGCTGTTTCTAGGACATAAAACAACAACAAACAAACAGTTGGTTGAGCACACTCTAACTTTCATTTGATCGTTACAGGTTTCTGACCTGAGGCGTAGTATGGCTACAAAGTGCAGTAAGCCCGAGGCTCCCATATCTGATGATAAGGACTCGTCATCGGTGGTGACGGTTCAAGCCTCCCCAGTACACCCGGTGTCGGGGGAGGAAAGCAGGCCAGACGCTGGCCCTGCTGGGCTGGAGGAGCGGCTCATGAAGCTGGAGCAGATGCTTCCGGCTAGATCTCAGAAGAGAACAAGTAGAGGTTGCAATGCAAACTCATGTGGCCACGGAAACACCTTTTTCCAGGCACAAAATATAACTAATTGTTGAGATGAGTGGCAAATTACGGATAATTTGACTATTCTGAGTATAGTGCAAGGAATACGCATTCCCTTTACCCAGCACCCATCGTGACAGTTTAGCAACTGGAGGCCGATGGCTAGCGGAGGAAATTTCAGACCATATTAATGTTCTGGAATTAAGAGCGGTTTATTTGGGGTTATGCAGTTTAATCCGCATACCAAAATTTCATGTCAGAATTTTGACAGACAATACTACCGCAATGGCTTACATTCATGACATGGGAGGGACTAAGTCCAAACCATGTAATAAAATAGCAAAATTAATTTGGAATTGGGTGCAAGAGCATGACGTTTGGCTAACAGTAGCTCATATCCCAGGTAGTCAGAACATGTTGGCAGACAGAAAGAGTCAACATTTCCATGATCATTTGGAGTGGTCATTGAATGACGCTATTTTTGAACAAATTTGTCAAAAATGGGGACGGCCAGACGTAGACTTGTTTGCATCAAGAAAGAACTACAAAATATCTAAATATGTTTCTTGGCATCCAGAACCCAATGCTTGGCAAGTGGATGCATTTTCATTGATTTGGGAAAATAAATTTTATTATATTTTCCCACCATTCAGCATTATCAGCAGAGTGGCCAGGAAGATCAGAATGGATCGGACACACACAATTCTGATCGTGCCCGAGTGGGACACACAGCCATGGCTAGCAGCAGTGGCATTGGGAGCGCGACACCCCTTCTGGCATTCCTTTTTTGAACAGTTATTTGCAGCAGTTTGGTTTAGATAAAAATTACTCAACAGAGGCTGCTTTCCCATGCATGGAGGAAAGGAACAGTAACATTATATACTAGTTATTTAAAGAAGTGGGGACTGCATTGTTTAATTAAAAAGGTTAAGCCTTTAAAGGCTACTATAGCACAAGTAGTTAGATTTTTGCGGATGCTAGAGGATGAGGGCTTAGGTTTTGGAGCGATTAATGCTGCTAGGTGTGCATTGTCGATTGTACTTCCGAGAGTAGATGGACAAACAGTTGGTAAACACCAAGTTATTCACTGGTTCATGAGATCGGTGTATGAGAGAAATCCGCCAAAACCAAAATATAATCGATTTTGGGATGTTTCAATAGTTTTTAAACTATTTAAATCTTGGCCTAGTAATTATCATCTACGAATTAAGGAGCTAGGTTTTAAGTTAGCAGTTCTCATACTGCTAGTCACCGGACGTAGGGGACAAACGATTGTAGATTTGTCTCTAGATGGACTGGAGATAGATCGCAAGGAGGCGACGTTTGATTTAGAACAATTACTCAAATCAAACCGCACAGGGGACCCACTGTCCACAGTGCATTTGAATAGTTTCTCGGATGATCGACGACTTTGTGTAGTGTCAGCCATACGGGCGTATATATCCAAGACAAAAGGAATTAGAACTTTTGGTGAGTTTTATTAAACCACACAAGGCCATTTCGAGAGGCACACTCGCAAGATGGACTATTAAAGTGCTTAAGGCCGCAGGCGTTGATACGGGACGATACGCTTCCCATTCGACAAGAGGAGCTATGGTCTCGAAGGCACGACAGCTGGGGATCTCCGTTAAGAGGATCCTCGCACACGCAGGCTGGAAGACCGCTAGATCGTTTGCAAAACATTACAACAAACGACTAGAGAAGTCAAGGAGAATGTCAGATAGCAGTAGATCACTAATGTGATATGTTTACAAGTTTGGGTTTTTACATACATCAAACTAAATCGGTTTTCCCAACTACGAAGGAATTAAAGTGTTTGGGTTGTTTGATTAACACCACAGACATGACCGTTTCGTTAACACATCAAAAACTGGATACGTTTATTACAACAGCTAACCAATTGTTATAGTTAAGTAGGCCAAAGATTAGACAGGTCGCAGTACTGATAGGAATTATGATAGCATATGCTCCTGCTATTCTATATGGTAAAGCCCATATCAAGTCACTAGAAATAGATAAGAACTTAGCTTTGGCTCGTACTAAAGGAAATTTTGAACGACCTGTGACCATTTCACCTGAAGGCTTACAAGACATTTTGTGGTGGTTGTCACACATTGATTGTTCACCTAATCCTATTAGAATGGGAGAACCCAATACTGTAGTGACGACTGATGCATCATTAGAAGGATGGGGGGCTCATAGGGACCAACATGCCACCGGGGGATGGTGGTTGGAAGATGAAATCTCCGATCACATTAATGTCCTAGAGCTAAGAGCGATCTATTTGGGTTTAAGGAGCCTAGTTCGCATACCTAAAAATTGACAGATAATACAACAGCTATGGCTTATATTCGAAATATGGGAGGGACACAGTCCAAACCATGTAACCGATTAGCTAAATTAATTTGGGACTGGGCACAGGAAAATGACATATGGCTAACAGTAGCACATATTCCAGGCACTCAGAACACTTTGGCGGACAGGAAAGATCAACATTTTCATGATCATGTAGAATGGTCATTAAATCCATGATTTTCGATTATATTTGTCAGAAATGGGGAAAGCCAGAAATTGACTTGTTTTCATCACAAAAGAACAAAAAGTTACAGAAATATTTATCTTGGCATCCGGAGCCAGAGGCCTGGTGAGTGGATGTGTTTTCGCTTATTTGGAATAACAAATTTTATTACATGTTCCCACCATTCAGCATCATCAGCAGAGTGGCCAGGAAGATCAAAATGGATCGTTCGCATGCAGTACTAATAGTACCGGAGTGGAACACACAACCATGGCTAGCGGCAGTGGCATTGGGAGCGAAGGATGCACTCAGTTTTCCACGGGCAAAGAGAAATCTATAACATCAAGGGCTGCTAACAATCCACCGAGACATGTCAACGATACCCCTTTTGGCATTCCTTTTCTAAGCAAACATTTGGAACAATTTGGTCTGGACAAAATTACACAGGAAAGGCACCGTTAAATTATATACAAGTTATTTAAAGACATGGGGACTTCATTGTTTCATTAAGGGGGTTAAGCCGTTAAAGCCTAGTATAGCTCAGATTGTGCGTTTTCTAAGAATGCTAGAAGATGAAGGATTAGGATTTTGAGCAATTAATGCCGCAAGATGTGCACTTTCAATCATTCTACCGAGGATAGATGGACAAACAGTTGGAAAGCACCAAATACTGCATTGGTTTCTTAGATCACTTTATGAGAGAAATCCACCTAAACCTAAATATAATAGGTCTTGGGATGTGTCTATAGTTTTTAAGCTTTTCAAGTCATGGCCTAGTAATAAGCATTTATCTATTAAAGAACTAGGATTTAAGTTAGCAGTCCTATTACTGCTAGTTACGGGCCACAGATGCCAAACAATTGTGGCTTTGTCTCTAAATGGACTAGAGATAGATGCCAAGGAGGCAATGTTGTATTTGGATCAATTGCTGAAGTTGAACAGTACAGGGGATCCACTGTCCACGGTGCATGAAAATAGTTTTCCTGAGGATAGGAATATTTGTGTAGTGTCAGCCATTAGGGGGTATATATCCAAGACACATGGAATACGGAATTCCAGACAGCTTTTGATGAGCTTTATTAGGCCTCATAAGGCTATCTCGAGAGACACTCCCAAGATGGGCCATTAAGGTACTTAAGGAGGCGGGCGTCAACACTGGACGCTATGCAGCCCACTCAATGAGGGGGGGCCATGGTCTCTAAAGCAAGACAGTTAGGAATCTCGGCGCATGCCGGCTGGAAGACGGCTAGATCATTTGCAAAACATTACTACAACAAACGACTAGAGAAGTCAAGTGGCCTGGTGACTCTCTTACTCACCAACTAATGCCCGGTACACACCTAGCGTATACGATCGTTTTCCCCGCACCCACCTAGCGTATACGACCTAAAACTACCCAAAAATCGTGAGGTGTGCACTCCCCTAGCACACCTACCGATTGCGATTCACGACTAAAACTAATTTTTAGGGCTAAAACGGTAGGTGTGCGCTAGCACTACGATTGCGTAATTCCCGATTCGAAAAATGAATCGGCCCGACTGCAGTTTTAAGCTGATCGGGAGTTCTATGCGCGAATCCTATACGCTATGTGTGTACATGGCATAAAGAGACAGGTGAGAAACACAAGATTTTATTTTCCTTTAAAAAAATTTGTGGTTAAGAATAGTTCTGGATAAAAATTGAGATTACATAAAAGTCTCCCTGGGCTATGAGTAGCCAGAGGCTTAGTACCGGGGTAAAATAGTGTAGTTATACGAATCTTACCTGGGTACAGATGATGGATAACTGTTGTTTTCCCCAGGTACAAACCTCGGATAGTCGTGGGCTAGGGTCTGCCCACCCAACCCTGCCACGACTATAAGTTTCGCTTGTACCGAAACGAAAACATAGTAGTATCCATAGAATTTGAGATAATTTTTTTTTATCCAAAATAAGTATGTAAAGATTGCTGGACCCGGATGTGCTTCCTTCTCCCTAGCCCACAACTATCCAAGGTATATATATATTTGCTGATGAAGCCACTTACAGATTAGAGACATTTAGTTTCTAACATTCCATGTATAACGAGTGGGATTCATGTGTACTACGTCATCATTGCAATGTATTACAATTCTGTGGAATCCCCAATATTACAAATGACGGTACACAAGTCTGATTTGGCATGAAAAGTAAAACTGCAAATCACAATCGCAACCCCCCACCTTCCCCGCCTCTTTTTTTAATACAATTATTTTGTAAAAGAAAATGTTGCGCCACCCCCCATTAGGGAAAAAGTATCAGTAAGACATTTAAAAAAAAAAAAAAAATAAATTTAAAAGGTTTTATGTTCAAAATAAATTTTCTAAACTACTTCAGGTAGAACCGTAGAACCTGATACTAAAGTTAACATAATGGTTCAACTTGAATGCCACATTACAAGTTGAAGTTACAAGTTCAGCCTGCAAATAAAGGTATATATCTATTAACTTACAAATACTCTTCTGGCTAATTTAGACCCTGTTGGGTCCCTAATGCTAGCTCATTATAGTAAAAAAAAGATGAGTTTTTTTGGGGCACACATATATGGAGGTGGATGAAACCCTGAAGTCATATAATTGTGGGTGTCCTCTCCAATGTCTATCCAGCCTTCTCTCAAATACTTCTACTGTTGGCGCTTCAACCACTTGGTCTGGAAGACTATTCCATGGATATGTCACTCGAATGAAAAATGAGTGTTTCCTGACCTCAAGTCTGGGCCTCCCCTTGAAGTTCTTATACCGCTGTCCTCTGGTGTTGCTGTCTACTTTGAGGTTGAACAAACCCGTTGTGACATCACTCTTATAGATTCCAGTAATAATCTTATAAGTCTCTGTCATATCTCCCCCGAACAATACCCATTTACCGTGCTTTGAGCAGATGCCTGGCTTTGACTTTGAGCAACCTAACAAGACAACGGTCGCCCATTGTGTCATATATGTTCTCTTTTCCCCATCCTTCTCTGCACTTTTAGTATTTGCCTGTTTAGTGTATATATATTAGTATATTCATATACATATATACAGAGATAGAAATAAACAAAATTGTTCTCTTGTCCACCGGACAAGTCTGGTGTGATTTTCACTTGTCCGTCTGAATTTTCACTTGTCCACAGTCCTTAGCTTAAATATACATAGAAATAACCCAAAATCTTTCACTTGTGCACCAGATATGTCTGGTATGATTTTCACTTGTCCGTCTGAATTTTCATTTTGCCTGGACGAGCGGACAAGCTCTTATTTCGAACTCTGCATATGTATATAAGTGAGGGCAGGCGATATAGAATTATATACACATATGCTTATATAAATATGTGTATTATAATGAATTATAATAACTTAAATTGACAGAGCACAATCAAAAGTTTATATATTTATATATTATATTATTGTATAATTGTTATTACATGTATTCAAAGTCGCGCACCCACCTCAATATGGAGTGCGCGAATGGGGCGCCACCTGCTGTGTGCAAAATGAACCAAAACCTGACTGTCTCTCGCACTTGGGTTGTATAAATATATACATTATATATATATATATATATATATTTATGTAATATACGTTGTTATATTTTCTTGGTTGGCATGCTAGCAGCAATGTATAAACTGCAATTGGCTATTTCTTATTGTGCTGTCTGTCAATCTGTTATGTTTTCCCCAGTGTGTGCTGTTGTACAGTAAGACAAATAAACTGCTTAACATTGTTACATTTTCATTGCAATTTCTAGACCCCACTCCGACCCCCGCCATCAGATTTCATCTGCTTTGATTTTTTTAACATTTATTGCAGAAAGTGTGCGAGATGATCCTAATATCGATGTATTTGTTTATTTCCTTCAAGTTTCACGATAATGTGGATAAAATGTTATTGCCTCAAACGGGGACATGCTAGTTGGTGAATTAAACATTTTTTGGGGGTAGATTAGTTGATTAAACAGGGGAAATTTCCTAGTAAAGGTTCTGTCACACATCACTGGATTGGGGAAAAGTCCGGTATGTGTCAGTTGATAGCCGTTGAATTGTCGTGGCGTTCTCTGTGGCGGAGTGGTTAGAGTGCCTGACTTTTTTCTGGGTCAGACTCCTAATCTGAGGGTCGGTGGTTCGATTCCCCGTGCCCCCAGCTCTGCCAATTTGGATTTCCACCGCTGTGTATAACTTACAGCGTCATCAAAGTCCGGTTGCTCTCATACCATGTCTATGTGGTGTGGGAGGTTAAAAATCCCTTGGGTCGGTAAAAGTGTAGGCTCGGGCTTTCTATCGACCAGCAGTGGAATGAGGAAGACCAGTCGTGTATGACTGAAATTTCCCATGCTTAAACAACTAATGGACCAACAACAAAAAAAAAATATATATCCGGCTCGATCCGTTACAAGTTTTGAACATGCACAAAACTTGGAACGGATGCTGCCGGATTGGCGTCTACGGTTCTTTACTGGTTTGAGTTCGTTTAGTCCGGTTATCGTACGTTTCATGTCCGTTTCATGTCCGTTCGTCTGGCGGCCTTTGATCCGATATCGCAACATTTTAATACATTTTGATACTTATCATGCCCGAACACGGCTTATCATGCGGAGGTGTGACATGGGCTTAATGCGGAGCACCAAGGTAGGTAGCAACAAGTCTAAACTTTTATGTCGTTGGTTTGACTCGGCCAGGGTTCGAATTTTGTACTTACACAGTGAATCGACTATGAATACGGCCATGTTTCGAGATACTTAAATTTAATAAACGTCCTAGAATTTTGCACTGAAAGTCCTGGCATTTCATGGCAGATATATATGGATATATATTTGTTAGTAAATGGGACATTCTGAAACTGGGCACAAAACTGTGACATGGAAATCAAAAGTGAAAACTTTCCAAATAATAGCAGAAAACATTCTAACTAATAGCAGAACCCATGTTGTGCATATGTCAGAGTTGAAACAAAAGCTATTTCGTTTTTTTTTTTGATCTCATACAAATGTAACAATATCTTAAAATCACTCATGTAACATTGAAATGAAATGCATCCAGAACATCATTTTAACATTGGCAACAAATTCAAATAAGATTTGATTGATTACAGTTAAGCAAACAAGATTATGTCTTACAAGAAAAAGTTGGAAAGAAAAGAAACAAGTTTGGGTAAATACATGGTGTCAGTGTGTACATTTTCATTTTAGCATAAAATCATACAACCATACTTTTGATACATATTTGTAGGATATATTAAATACATATAGTATTGCTAGCATGCTTAGCACACAGAGGCAACAATAACTATTTGACTTGCTACCAAAAAATAAGAAATAATTAATTATCACCATCGTAACTAATGTAGTAGTCTGCACTGACCTCCTTGTATTGAGTGCGGGTGGGGGGGGGGGGATTCGGGGGGGAGGATGCCAAGAACCACAAACAGTGACCACGAGAGTTCCACGAGGTCTCTCATGTGAGATTGGTTGGTTTTACGTCCTGGTAACATCTATGGTCATATCTGGATGGGTGCCAGCTTGTGACAGTGCACACCAGGGTTGTCCGGGAAATACCGGGTTGGTAATTACTGGGTGGTATTTCCCGGTAAATACTGCCCTGTCCATTACTCCCCAAGTGGGAAATACTGGGAAATACAGAGTAGTACCAACATGGCTATGCTAGAGGTGAGTACCGCCTTAATTTGTTAGCATAGCCAACACATGAAAGTCACAGCTGTTGAAAATTCTTCCATAAGAGTTTAGATAGCACCGCTGGGCTGACATTTCAGTGTGCAAAAGATGTAGCCTTACAGTCATTGCCAAACAGGTTGGTGTTCTATTCCATGTTTACACAAATAACTGACACTGATCCACTAACTCTTTTTCCCTGCAAAAGCAGACCTAAAAAAACCCGAACCATTCTGTGCATTGTTTCATAATTTTTTATTTTTTTAAACAATCCTGTCACAAATCCATACTTGAGTTTAATGTGACATATAAATCTCAATGTATATATATATATGTGTGTGTTTACCAGATGAAAATTTAATACTGTGTTGAATTTCCCAGTATTTCCCGTGAATTACAGGTATTTCCCACTGTCCTGGGAAATACTCTTATTTCCCGGTTAATTGCCAATCCTGGTGCACACTCATGGCGATTTTATAGTGCTGCCCCACTGGGAAATCAGGCTGCTAGCACCGTGACCCGATATTCCTCTCACTGAACTAACCACTCCTTGCCCTATCCTATTAATGCCGAGCGCCAGGCTAGGAAGCGACAAGTATCAATTTTATAAGTCATTGGTTTGACTTGACTGGGAACCGAACTCGCGACCTTCCGCACGCGAGACCCGCGCTCTACCAATTCGGCCACCACGCCCAGTCAAGCGAAATGTGAACACATTCGCAAGATTTTAGACCGGCCCCCAAAACCCAAAATGCATCCTATTGCCAACCACAATTCCACATTCTAAACACTTATAGTTGCTTTATAGTTTATTCCAATGAAACCACAACAATTTCCTTCGTGGTCAGCTTACATCGTATTATTTATATTCTTCCGGACATGCAATGAACTCACAATTTATAATTGGATGAGACAAACTCTGGCTGGTACCTCAAAAGGCCCCTCCCTTTAATAATTAGTAATCATAATCGAGTAATAATCACTCAACGCTTAAAGTGAACAGGAACCGTACTCCGACAAATGCTCTCCAAGCACAACCTTGTTTACTTTTTATGTTTATAGAACCAAATATGTGTGGGGAGAGTATTGGACCCACTTCACCACCAGAAGTGGGTCAGTACTGAGGTCAGGGTGGGGGGGGGGTGTTCTGAGGCTGGGACTAACTGGGAGCTGTTGTTTTGAAAATGGATGGGTGAGTGGAGAGAAGGGGGGAGCAAAACGGGTATTTTCAATTTTATTTCGAATAGTTGCTTTAATGTAAAATATATGTTAGTACAATTACATTGCATAATTCAATCAGAAACACATATAAAATGAAAACATTTATTTTTTGTTGAATGTAAAAAGGTGTTGGACTGTATGGGATTTGAACCCCCCCCAAACAACTTCAGATTACAATTTCAACACCCTAACCACTAGGCCACAGCGGCCACATATAATTGGCTGTGTCAGTTCAGGCTATTTGTATATACAGCACCATGACCTGATATCCCACTCAGTCACATTATCCGGAAACTGAGCCAACCAGTCCTTGCCCTATCCTAATAATGCCAAGCATCTAGCTAGGAAGCGAACAGTATTAATTATTTAGTCATTGGTTTGACTCGACCAGGGTTTGAACCTGTGGGTTCGACTACCATGATCTACCAAAGAGGGAGACGGACGCTCAACTCATTCAGCCATCCTGTCTGGTGTCAATTTCTATGTCATTGGTTTGACTCGACCAGGGTCCGAACCTGTGGGTTCGAATCCCACGATCTACCAAACCGGTAGGCGGACGCTCAACTGATTTGGCCATGTCGTCTGGTTGTAAGTGAGGAGTAGAAACGTTTTAAAGAAGGTGGGGTTGCGGTGGGTGGGTGGATCGTGTATATTATTTCTGATGTTGGTTTCCTTGTATCAATAAATCATAAACTGTGCCTCAGTGCCTTATCTCGTTTGATTACTGAGATGCTAACCCTTATCTGCTAATGCTTCAGTCACAAATGGCCTGTGGCGTGTTGACGGCAGCCGTAACTCCCCAAAGTTGTGTTCTCTGTGGCGGAGTGGTTAGAGTGTCTGACTTTTTTCTAGGTCAGACTCCTAATCTGAAGGTCGGTGGTTCGATTTCCCATGCCCCCACCTCTGCCAATTTGGATTTCCACCGCTGTGTATAACTTACAGCGACATCAAAGGCCAGTTGCTCTCATACCATGTCTATGTGGTGTGGGAGGTTAAAAATCCCTTGGGTCGGTAAAAGTGTAGACTCAGGCTTTCTATCGACAAACTGTCTAATGGTAAAAACAAGTCTATTCAGACTTATCCATGATAGGCAGTATAAATCTTCAAGAAAAAAGTTTCCATGATCATATGATGCTCGCATGGTAGCCATACGTTAGCTCTGACGCGACCTCAAGGTTGTTTGCTCATCGCAGGGGCTTAGTTACGATTTGTTTAAGTTGACATTAAACAATTTTTTCGGAAATCACAAAGCCGTAGGCCACAGGCTGCAATCCGGTCGCATGTAGTATCGCTGCTAATAGGGCTGCCATACAATGGCGTCGTGGTGTCTCCTCACGCATTTTGATTTCGTGATCTTTACGATTGCAATGCGGACCCTGTAACATTTGTGACAATTTCTTCCGCGGCCCGCAAAACCATACAGTTTGTTAAAAGAAAATCCCATCTACAGACCGCAGACTTTAGAACCATGCGACATCAGCATCATATGTGTCTTGAGCATTAGTTAAGCCCCAGTCACACATACCCGGATCAGGGGCCGGACGAGCCCGGACTGCCATCCGGGGTGGTCCGGGGTGATCCGTGGCTCGTCCGTGCCGACACCCCCTGATCCGGCCTGATCTGTGGCTCGTCCGGCACCGTCCGGGCTCAGCCCCGGATGTTTTAAAATGTTTAAAACATCCGGGGTGGTCCGGGGGATTTTGCGATCCGGGCTCAATCCGGCCTGATCCAGGGGTGGTCCGGGTATTTCGGGGGTGGTCCGGGGTCATTTTGAGCCACGGTTTCACCCGGACCATCCCCGGACTATCCAGGACTACCCTCGGCCTAGCCACAGACCACTCCCGGACTGCCCCCGTAAGACCGGGGGTGATCCGGGATAGTCCGGGGGTGATCCGGGATAGTCCGGGGGCGGTCTGGCCTCATCTGGGGCCGGTCCGTCCCAGTCCGGGGGCGGTCCGGGGCTCATCTGGGAAAGTGTGACTGTGAGGCAAAAATCGACGAAAACAGTGATTTTATCCATGGTGGTCCGGGACAGTCCGGGCCGGTGGTCCGGCTCAAAATCCGGGGCTCGTCCGGCTATGTGTGACGGGGGCTTAAGCTCGTGCCGTGTAGCTCAAAGAGCTTTTGTGTTCAGCTTCCAGAGTATTGGTGGCGTTCTGTTCTCGGTAGTTTGGAGCAGAGTACTGAACCAGTTATGGTAAGTTCCAACAAACTGCTGATCTCATTACACACATCCATTATGGTTTCTGAGAACTGTGCTGAGTGTCTACGCAGCTGAATCACCTGCCGACTCATTTGGTGCTCATGAACTACAGTAAAACCTCTATAAATCGACCGATCATGGGACCAACTTTAAATTATAAATGGTCCATTTAGGGAGGTGGTCGGTTGATGGAGTTTTTTTTTTATCATTACAATGGCATTAGGAAGACCAATCGTCCACGATTGAAATTTTCTACTTAATCAACTAATCTAGCCAAGAAAAGAAAAGAGTATGGATCATCATTTGCGAGATATAGGGGGAGTGGTCGATCTGTGGAGGTGGTCGGTTAGAGAGGTTTTACTGTATTATGCTGTGCATTAAGGCCCTGTCACATTACGACGCATCTCGCAAGTGCGCCGCCAACACGTAAAATCGCTCTTTGTAGGTCGAGATGCATGAAACTTTTTGGCACAGGGGAAAAGTTGGACATCAGCGCAATGTAGTGGACGTAAGCATAGCGTCGGTCTGACGTAGTGGTAACGTATGTCAACGCATGAGAAAAAAAAAGGAAACGGTTTGGCACAACGTGTGGCTAACGTGCCTTCTGCACGTGCAGCGTTTACCTAGCATTGGCATAGCATGCTCCCTATGTTCCGCTAGCGACCATTAAGCGTGTTGCACAATGTATGAGAGCGTAGTTCCAGCACATGAGTGACGCATGTACAACGACAGTCCAGTGCATTTTGGCATTGCGCCAGCGCGCACGACGTTGGCGTAATGCGTGAGTAACGCATGCCAATGTGTGGGGGGCACCTGACCCACCCACAAAACGCTCACGGCACATTCGCAGAATGCCGGCGAACGTTATATACATTAAGCAAGCGGCAGACGCACGCCCTATATGCCGAGACACGGTGGAGAAACGCCAACCGTGGGTCGGCCATACATTATGCATACGTCAGAACAACATCGTCATACTTTGGCGTTATGTTGCCAACACGCGGACTGAACGCTCTACGTCAGAGGAACGAAAGTCAACGTAGGACAAATTAGTCGTAATGTGACAGCCCCATTTACCAGGTAGTATGGCTGAGTGAATAGAGCGGCTGCTACCAATTTGGATAGTTGTGGGTTTTTATTACCAACCGGCTGTTTCAAACCAAAGACGCGCACAAATTTATACTGGTCACTACCTTTCTTTTGCTCATGGGGGAGAGGGGGATGAAAATGGGAAATATTGCCCCTGAAGCAGGAATTGAACCCACATCTCTTCCATTCCGGGCTGGTGTGCTAGCCATTACACCACCTAAGCTCCCTGGTATCATCACCATATCCACGCCCACCTGACTAGAAGTTACAAGTGTGGTTCCTTTGGCACCATGGGACATGCAGCACTATGGAGTATAGTCTATGTTGTGAATGAAAGTACAGGTCGCAAGTGGGCATCTAGACGACACTCGTGGTGTGCGTCGGTTCTTTTTGAAAACACTGTGAAGTCTGAATGTTGTGTGTGCAGTCAGAGCCCTGTGTGTGCAGTCAGAGCCCTATGTGTGCAGTCAGAGCCCTGTATGTGCAGTCAGCCCTGTGTGTGCAGTCAGAGCCCTGTGTATGCACTCAGAGCCCTGTGTGCACAGTCAGAGCCCTGTGTGTGCAGTCAGAGCCCTGTGTGGTCAGTCAGAGCCCTGTGTGGTCAGTCAGAGCCATGTGTGTGCAGTCAGAGCCCTGTGTGTGCAGTCAGAGCCCGGTGTGAACAGTCAGAGCCTTGTGTGTGTAGTCAGAGCCCTGTATGTGCAGTCAGAGCCCTGTGTGGTCAGTCAGGGCCTTGTGTGTGCAGTCAGAGCCCGGTGTGTGCAGTCAGAGCCCGGTGTGAACAGTCAGAGCCTTGTGTGTGTAGTCAGAGCCCTGTGTGTGCAGTCAGAGCCCTGTGTGTGCAGTCAGAGCCATGTGTGTGCAGTCAGAGCCATGTGTGTGCAGTCAGAGCCCTGTGTGGTCAGTCAGAGCCTTGTGTGTGCAGTCAGAGCCATGCGTGTGCAGTCAGAGCCCTGTGTGTGCAGTCAGAGCCTTGTGTGTGCAGTCAGAGCCCTGTGTGTGCAGTCAGAGCCTTGTGTGTGCAGTCAGAGCCCTGTGTGTGCAGTCACAGCCCTGTGTGTGCAGTCACAGCCCTGTGTGTGCAGTCAGAGCCTTGTGTGAGCAGTCAGAGCCCTGTGTGTGCAGATAGAGCACATATATATCATATATTATATTATATTAGGATGGGTACCGACTTGTGACAGTGACAGTGTACTTATGTAGACTATATGGTGCTGCCCAATTGGGAGACCATGCTGCCAGCACCATGACCAATTTATCCTCATATTTATCAAACCAGTCCTTACCATATTCTAATACTGCTAATAATAATAATATTTTTTTACTTTCTTTAAAAAAAAAGTCATTGCTTTGACTCGGTTGGGCTTCAAACCGGTCATATCCTGCGCTGGAAGCCAGGCAGTGCTCCTACCCAATTGGCCATCCCAATCGGTCTAAAGAAAGTGTTGTATTTTTCCCGTGACTGACCATCTCTGATGGCGCGCTGACCTCATCAAAGACTGTACCGAAGCAGACCCTGGAGTATGAAGTTGGACCCCCACACGTGTCCGGGTCTAGTCGGTGGCTGTTTAGACGTCTGATAAACTGTGTCAGCTCCAACATCGTTAAACTAACACTTCGTCGCGCATTAGCTGTCAAATTATCTCTATTAAAACAAGGTGTTTGTGTGTATGCATAATATTAATATATAACAATGGACAATAAAAAAAATCACTCAATAAATAGGACAGAAATAGATGGTTTTCATGTTCAAATCTATCCCCCGTCCTGATATGACCTTAGATGCTGCTAGGACGTAAAACAAACAAACAAATCTATCCCTGTTAGCCACAAAGCAAGTGGTATAAATCTATGCAAAATTTAAGTATATTCTCGGCGGAACATTCCGATTTTTGAATTGCAGCCAAATATATTTGAGCCTGTTTTGTTTGATATTGTTTTATGTTTTAACAACATCTAAGGTCATATCAGGATGGGTACCGACTTGGGACAGTGCACAGTCATGGTGACTTTATAGTGCTGCCCCACTGGGAGACCATTCCACTGGCACAAGGACCCGATACCCCAGACAGTCAGGTTATCCTGACACTGTGCTAACCAGTTCTTGTGCTATCCTATTAATGCCGAGCGCCAGGCAAGGTAGCGACAAGTATCAATTTTATAAGTCATTGGTTTCTCTCGGCTGGGATTCGAACTCCCGACCTTCCGCACGGGAGGCCCTCGCTCTACCGATTCGACCACCGCGCCCGGTTATACTCAATACATAGGACAAAAATATATGGTTCACATCTACAAATTTATCCCTGCTAGCCACAAAACAAGTGATATTTAATCAAAATCTAAGTATATTCATGGCGAAAAATTCCAATTTTTGAATTACAGCCAAATACATTTTTTAGCCTGGCCAAAGTGGTTGGTGATTTGTTAGTAGAAGATGCCGAGGTGTGGACCCAGTTCAAGGATCGACACTGGTGTAGTATATGTTGGATGAATGTGGATGAAGTGTGTTCTTTCAGCTGTTTTCTCGAAGCCTCGTTTTGAAAGCCCTGTTTGAGCTGGACGCCTGGGTCGTGTGGCCGGGATTGGATGGTTGGTTGTTGGAGTTTTACATCCTGGCAACATCTAAGGTCATATCAGGGCGGATACTGACTTGTGATAGTGTGCACTCATGGTGACTTCATAGTGCTGCTCCACTGGGAAATCAGGCCACTGGCAACATGAACCGATATCCCATTCAGTTACTTATTCTTGACACCTGAGCTAAAGCAGTCCTTGCCCTAATCCTATTAATGCAGAGCGCCAGGCTAGGAAGCGACAAGTATCAATTTGATATGTCATTGGTTTGACTCGACCGAGAACCAAACTCCCGATCAGACAGGATGGTCGAATGAGTTAGAACGTCCGTCTCACGTGTTGGTAGACTATGGGATCATGGATTCGAACCCTGCTCGAGTCAAACCAATGACTTAAAAATTGATACTTGTCGCTTCCTAGCCAGGCGCTCAGCATTATTAGGATAGGGCAAGGACTGGTTAGCTCAGTGTTAGGATAATGTGACTGAGTGGGGTCATGGTGATGGCAGCCTGGTCTCCCAGTGGGGCAGCACTATAAAGTTGCCATGAGTGCACGCTGTCACAAGTCGGTACCCGTCCTGATATGACCTAAGATTCGGCCACCGTGCCCGGTCCATAGTCTGATGAAAACATAAAATTGTCGAAACCAAAATAATTATCAAGATTTGATTCTACATATGTAACTTAGATACTGGTGCACTTTTAAACATTTGTTGCTGCCACATAGAAGCGCATTCTGAGGCAATTTAATACAATATGTTACTACAGAAGCCGATGAGTTTTGGCAAGCTTGCCAAAATTAATTTAGCATGTTTGCACTTAAAATATCTCCAAAGTTAGCCATTTAATAGAAAAGTTACTTCAAACTAAAGTAAATTATATTATAGCAATCAACCTGATATATTTATCTCAGAAAATGCAAGAAACTCAAAACCATCGAACGATGGAACTTTAAGCAGACGAAAATCCAACCAACAGTTTTCAGTGTGGTCGAGTTAGTGGGTGTGTACTGTATACGTGTGGGGTGATACGTGAGGTTTGCAGCACTCCCCTCCACCAACCGTCTACTATTCATACAACAAACCCAGTGTGAAGCGAGTTTGAGATATATATGAATTAAAAAAACAAACCACAAACCAAACAAATAAAAAGCCCCCATGGTTCTGTGTCAAGTACTGCTCAGACGCATACAAGGAGACCAAACATAGTATGCCACTGGTCTGTTCTACTACTGGGAGATAAGCAACAACACTGAGCAGCATGGGTATTCGTTGTTCCATTTGGTGGGTGACAGATAGGAGTTCCATTCGGTGAGTGAAAGAAGCGATGACATTGAACAGCACGCATGTTCTTAGTTCCAATAGGTGAGTGACAGAAGCAATGACATTGAACAGCACGTGTGTTCTTAGTTTCATTTGGTGAGTGACGGAAGGGATGACATTGAACAGCATGTGTGTTCTTAGTTTCATTTGGTGAGTGACTGAAGCGATGACATTGAACAGCATGGGTGTTCTTAGTTTCATTTGGTGAGTGACGGAAGCGATAACATTGAACAGCATGTGTGTTCTTAGTTCCATTCGGTGATTGACAGAAGCGATGACATTGAACAGCATGTGTGTTCTTTGTTTCATTTGGTGAGTGACGGAAGCAATGACATTGAACAGCATGCATGTTCTTAGTTCCATTTGGTGAGTGACAGAAGCGATGACATTGAACAGCTTGTGTGTTCTTAGTTCCATTCGGTGAGTGACGGAAGCGATAACATTGAAGAGCACATGTGTTCTTAGTTCCATTTGGTGAGTGACAGAAGCAATGACATTGAACAGCATGTATGTTCTTAGTTCCATTCGGTGAGTGAAAAAAGCGATGACATTGAACAGCACATCTGTTCTTAGTTCCATTAGGTGAGTGATAGAAGCAATGATATTGAACAGAACGTATGTCCTTAGTTCCATTCGGTGAGTGACAGAAGCAATAACATTGAACAGCACATGTGTTCTTTGTTTAATTTGGTGAGTGATGGAAGAAAGGACATTGAATAGCACATGTGTTCTTAGTTCCATTTGGTGAGTGACGGAAGTGATGACATTGAACAGCATGTGTGTTCTTAGTTCCATTCGGTGAGTGACAGAGGCAATGACATTGAACAGCACATGTTATTAGTTCCATTCGGTGAGTGATGGAAGCAATGACATTGAACAGCACATGTGTTCTTAGTTTCATTTGGTGAGTCACGGAAGTAATAACATTGAACAGCACATGTGTTCTTAGTTCCAGTAGGTGAGTGACAGAAGCAATGACATTGAACAACATGTGTTCTTACTTTCATTCGGTGAGTGACAGAAGCAATGACATTGAACAGCACATGTTATTAGTTTCATTCGGTGAGTGACAGAAGCAATGACATTGAAAGCATGTGTGTTCTTAGTTCCATTCGGTGAGTGATGGAAGCGATGATATTGAACAGCACATGTGTTCTTAGTTTCATTCGGTGAGTGACAAATAGAAGCGATAATGGTGAGCAGCACGTGTGTTCTTAGTTCCATTCAGTGAGTGACAGATAAAAGCGATAACATTGAACAGCATGTGTGTTCTTAGTTCCATTTGGTGAGTGATGGAAGCGATGATATTGAACAGCACATGTGTTCTTAGTTTCATTCGGTGAGTGACAAATAGAAGCGATAATGGTGAGCAGCACGTGTGTTCTTAGTTCCATTCAGTGAGTGACAGATAAAAGCGATAACATTGAACAGCATGTGTGTTCTTAGTTCCATTTGGTGAGTGACAAGCGATAACATTGAGTAACATTCGGGGAGTGACAGATAGGAGCGATAAGAACATTTGACAGATAGGAGCGATAATAGCATTTGACAGATAGGAGTGATAATAACATTAAACAGCACGTGTGTTTCATTTGGTGGTAGCTAGGCACTTGGCATTACTAAGACTGGTTGGATCAGTGTTAGGATAATTTAACCGAGTGGCGTGGTATCCCATGGGGCAACACTCTAAAGCGTTAAGTCAGTCTTCGTCCTGATATGAACCCAGTTGTTGCTAGGGCGTTGCATCTCCGGTGGTGGTGGTGGTGGTGGTGGTGGGGGGGGGGATTAGGAAGGGCTAACTAGCTAGCACCATGGTTGGTTAGATACACGAGGAGTCAATCACAATCGATACACAGCGTTGAAACGGGTCCAATTTCAAAGATGCTGTTTCTGATTAGAAGGCGTCCTATCCAGTATGACTACCGTAAAAGCTCCACTACAAGTACAATCCGTGGATTATTCGTCTTTTTTTTTTTTTCATTTTCTGTTTTTTGTGGTACATTTGTTGATTAAAGCTCCAGTCAAACGACAGCTTGCAACCGCTTGTGACCACTTTGAACCAAAGAACCCGCAGTCACCAACGACCTTCTTGCGACCAAATCAGTCGTCGCCGACCTCCTAGTGATGTTTTTTTTTAGTACAGTAGCTGCACCTTTCTTGCGACCAAAATGATTGCAAGGAAGTCAACAACCACCTAGGACCATTTTGCGACCTCTTTGTGACCAACTTTTTTTTTTTTTTGGTCTCAAGGTTTTCGCAAGCGATCACAAGCACTAGTGTGACTGAGGAATAAGGTAGGAGGCGTATGTCTTGCATATCCATAAAAGATGAGCCCAAGTCACACTAAGGCTTGTGACCAAAAAACCCAGTCATCAGCAACCAATACAATAAAAGGCAGGAAAAACAATGGTTGGCGACTGGTCGCCGATTGATCGCCGACCTATAAAAATGCTCAGCGACATTTTCTTCGTGTTTGGAGAGAGCTAATACCCCAGTCACACTACTGCTTGTGACTGCTTGCAACCACTTTGCGACCACAAAGAAAGGGTTGGTCGCAAAGAGGTTGCAAGATGGTCCTCAGTGGACGCCGACCTCCTTGTGGCTATTTTGGTCACAAGGAGGTTGCAGCCACTGCACT
Organism: Branchipolynoe longqiensis; assembly: GCA_030323885.1. Classification (NCBI taxonomy): domain Eukaryota; kingdom Metazoa; phylum Annelida; class Polychaeta; order Phyllodocida; family Polynoidae; genus Branchipolynoe; species Branchipolynoe longqiensis. Next base: position 5,576,698 of record CM059200.1, read on the forward strand.
AAAAACCTCCTTGTGACCAAAAGAGGTCAGCGACCATTGCTTTGATCACAAGCAGGTCACCTGTGACCGGATTCTTTGGTCAAAAGTGGTCCAAGCCGTAGTCTGACGGGCTTTACTGTTCCAAGTCACTTCTATGCTGCACTATCTTTTCTAGCTTTCTTTTCAAATATAGGATGTTCTCTGTGGCGGAGTGGTTAGAGTGTCTGACTTTTTTCTAGGTCTAATCTGAGGGTCGGCGGTTCGATTCCCCGTGCCCCCAGCTCTGCCAATTTGGATTTCCACCGCTGTGTATAACTTACAGCGTCATCAAAGGCCGGTTGCTCTCATACCATGTCTATGTGGTGTGGGAGGTTAAAAATCCCTTGGGTCGGTAAAAGTGTAGGCTCGGGCTTTCTATCGACCAGCAGTGGAATGAGGAAGACCAGTCGTCTATGACTGAAATTTCCCCTGCTTAAACAACTAATGGACAAAAAAAAAAAAAAGGGATGCACCTTCATGAAGATAGCTTTCTCCGCCCACTCCGTTACTTGTCCTCATGTATCTCTTTCCAGGTCATGTCTAAGCACTTTTTTCATAAGGTTTTTAATTTTTCAATTATTTTTAAATATACGATGTTGAAGGGATGTTAAAGGGATACACATTTATCAAGATAGCTTTCTCCCCTCCCCCCACCCTCCCGCCCACCCCAAACCCTTTACTTGTCATGTTTGGAGATAACTATCGGTTCCAGGTCATGTCTATGCAGCACTTTTTTCGTTAAATTATTTTTATTTTTATTTTTTTTCAAATATAGGATGTCAAAGGGATGTCAAAGGGATGTCAAAGGGATGCACATTCATGAAGATCGCTTTCTCCCGCCTACCCCCACCCCTTTACTTGTCATGTTTGGTGATAACTATCTGTTCTAGGTCACGTCTATGCAGCCCCTTTTTCTTTATGTTTTTAATTACATTTTTTTTCTTCAAATAGAGGATGTCAAAGGGATGCACATTCATGAAGATAACTCCCCCTCCCACCCCACCCCACCCCTTTACGTGTCGCCATGTTTGGAGATAGCTGACAGTTCCAAGTCACGTCTGTGCAACACTATATATTTCTCTTTCTTTTCAAATATAGGATGTCAAAGGGATGCACCTTCATGAAGATGCCTTTCTCCACCCCAACCCCAACCCCAACCCCTTTACTTGTCTTCATGTTTGGAGATAACTAACTGTTCCAGGTCACGCCTATGCAGCGTACCCAGATGAGCCAGTGTTAGCGGCACACACAGGGTATCAGCGCCCGACTCACTCGGCATATTACAACCAGCCCGACCGGCACAGCTACCCGAGCTATGCAGGGTGCCAGAAGCGCCAGCCAGGCTATCAGGCCCCACAGGTTGACCCCATGACCCGGAAGTGGACTGGAACGCCGCCTGGTGGGAGGCAGCACCATAGGAAGTTGGTGACCGGAAGTGAGCCAGCCGCCAACAATGTCCGCCATTTTGTGTCCAAACAGGAACATGGTAAAGACTGCTTGTAAGAACCCCCACTCCCCACTCCCCACTCCCCACTCCCCACCCCCTCTATTCAACCTGCTGCTCACGCTTTCACCTTTTCCATAATAGGAGAGGAGACCTTGTCTGTCAACCCTTCCCTTTTGTTTCCCTCTCCAGACCGACCCCCTGGTGGATTAATGAGGAATTAACCCCTCTCTTGGGTTGATCTCTGGCAATGGCATGAGTCTTCTGATTCACAAGTTTTTGAGTTTCATTCCAATGCATACTTACTAATTCATCATTTTTCAGACTAGTAGAATGTAATAATTTCTGATATTATTATAGTAAAAGCTGTGTATATATATATATATATATATATATATATATATATATATATATATATATATATATTTTACCTCGGTATACAGCTCAGGCTAGCCTCAGGCTAGGGAGAAGGAAGCACGTGAGGTACCAGCAATTAGCATATACAACTCACGACTGGATTACGTGTCGTTGGGTTGCTCCGGCAAATTTAGTCTACATACAAGCTAATACGCAGTAAGTATCATAAAAACTGTGGTTAGCTTAATTATGATGCATTAGAGCATCATTATGGAAAGTTTAGACTTTCTTTGGTCCATTTTGGACGAGTTATTTGGTTATAAAAAACCAAGGATAAAATTCCTTCTCGAAGGATTGAAACCGATCATTAGCGGTTCTGTCAACACCCGAGTCACCGTGTGATTATGGGTAGAGATGTGGGCTCTGCCTCGTCTCCTGTGGAAATTCTCTCGTACTCTATAGAGAGTAATGTTGGAGATGCTCCTGGGTTTCTTTTATAGACTCCCCACAAACTTTTTCAGGCGTTTCTCCGAGTTTCGTAGCATTTTCTCCAACTTGTTGACGTTGTAGTCACAGGTGGGAGAAGTGTGCGGAACAGAGGGATGGGCGGGCCGATACACTGGTCCCGACCCCGCGTAAGGTTTGGGCTTGACCCACAACCCACGCACAAATTTAGCTTATTACGCCTGTGTTATAACGGTATAAACACGTTCTCTAACACCAATAGATGTCCAAATGAGTTTGAAACAACCATGTTGTGACATATATATATACCGGGACTGATCAAAAAAATTTTGTTTCAGCTCCCGATGGCCACGAAGCGGAGTAAGCGCGGTGCAGCAGCAGCCGAGGGGCGTGTTCCGAGTGGCGGGGACGAGGAGTACGACTCCTCACCCGTGTTGTCGGCAGGGCCTGCGACACAGCCCGGGGCGCATATTCTCTCCGAGGAGGACATAGTGCCTGACGGTGCCGCGCCTCAAAATTGGGAGACGCGGTTTGCGGCGATGGAGAGTCACATAATGGCTCTCAAACCACCAGTGTCTCGTAAACGGTGAATGCCGAGTGTGCAAGAAGAGTCTTCTGTGGAGGATTTCTCCGACACAGACTCAGCGATGGAGCTTAGGGCTCCTCCTCCTTCTCCTTCTCCTAAACAGAGAAAGAAGAAGAAACACATTGTTTCTTCGGGTGATGAGTTCACCAAGGAGAGGGGGAAGACTGGGCTTCGCAAAAAGCGCAAGACCAAGTCCAAGAAGAAGAAGAAGAGGAAAGTTTCTTCTTCTTCTGACTCGTCCATGGATTCCACGTCCACTGAATCGGACTCAGACACGCAATATGAAGGTGTCTATCCTGCCATTGGGGGGCAAAGTGGCTAAGAAAGTCGAGAAGCCAAGGGCTAAGCGGGGTGAAAACCACTACGCTTATGCGGGAGAACATTAATGGCCATTTCCGCACGTTTAAGCCGGCGGAGATTATTTCTAAGTTATCAGATGAGTTAACAGGCATTAAAGGTGTTCCCAACTCCATCATTAAGGAGATGGATCGAGATGTCAATATGACGGAGGACCGTAAGAGATTTGAGGGTGTGTTGCACATAGTGCATAAGGCGGTGCTTGGTACCTTAACAGCTATTGCTCCTGTAGCAAACAGAATGCAACGAGAAAACAAGTTCTCGTCTTTGGCTAAGACGATGGACAAAGGTATTGCATTGTTGGCGGCGGCAGGTAATTACCTGTCGTATCGAAGATATGAAAATGTTTTCAAGTCAGTTTGCACAGATGCTGGCAAAGAAGTGGCTCGCTCAAAGAAGGTTACTGATAATGATGGGAAAGAGTTTACGCTCTTTCTTGCTCCAGAGCCGATTAAAGGTAAACCTTTAGATAACACCAAAATGTTTGGCGGTCAACTACAATACCTCTATAAAGAGGTAGAAACTGCAGCCAAGAGTGGCAAAAACATGGATGGTAAGAAGAAACAGGAAACTCCTCGTTTCAAAAGGTCACGAGGGGATTTTCGTCCACGGCGGTTCACCAGGGGAACCAGACCGGGTTCAAACTTTGGTCAAGCTTTTCGGGGCCGGGGCGCTCGCTCAGGCTGGAGCGACAACACCGCACGGCCACTAGGCCGAGGTGTCAACTCGCCGAGACCCTTCCCCAGGGGCGGGTCCAAGTAGAGGTTGAAACACAAACGTTACAAGTCCTTCCAGCCTCTAAAACCACACAAACTGTAAGCAACTTTGTGGCTGGTAATATTAATAATCATATTTCTGAGTGGCACAAAATTACTAGTGACCAAGAAAGTTTACAAATAGTTAGGGGTGTTCATATTCCCTTCACACAATTTCCGGTACAAGGCAGGATACCTTTTCCTTATAACATTGAACCGGTTGAACGAGAGGCACTAACTAAACAGGTACAAAAATTCTTTGAGAAAGGAATTATACAAAAAGTGACATACTGTTCAGGAGAGTTTATTTCAAACATCTTCTCGAGACCAAAGCCTAATGGTGAGGTTCGAATGATCCTGGATTTAACAATCCTTAATAAAATGGTTGAATATCGACATTTTAAAATGTTCTCGCTAGATACAGCACGCGATCTGATTACGCCAGATGCGTGGATGGCTAGTGTTGATTTACAAGATGCATATTATACGCTTCCCATAAGAGAAAAAGACCGGAAATTTCTTCGGTTTCTTTGGGATAACCAACTCTATGAGTTTACTTGCATGCCGAATGGTTTAGCTTGTGCCCCTCGTTTATTCACTAAACTGCTTAAACCTGTTTTTTCAGTAATGGCGCGGAAGGGTCATATAATGTTTCCATACATAGATGATTCCTTTATTATTGCATCAACACAAATTGATTGTGAGAATGCAGTGTTGGATTTATGTGCATTACTTACTAAATTGGGGTTTTATGTACATCCACAAAAGTCAGTGTTTAAACCAACAAAACAACTCAAATGTTTAGGGTTTATTCTGGATACACAGTCTCTTACAGTGTCGATAACAGAACAAAAACTAATTAAGTTTATGAATACAGCGACCCAGCTTATTAAGTTACCAAAACCTAAAATTAGACAGGTCGCAGTCCTTATTGGGATAATGATATCGTATGCACCCGCTATTCTATACGGGAAGGCCCATATTAAATCTCTAGAAATAGATAAAAATTTAGCGTTAACACGAACTAAAGGGAATTTTGAGCGAAAGATGTTTATTTCGCAAGAAGGGCTACAGGATATTGCATGGTGGATGCAACACATAGCAAGTTCACCAAATCCAATCCGTATGGCGGAACCTAATACGGTAATTACTACTGATGCTTCGTTAGAAGGTTGGGGAGCTCATCGAGATGGGGTCACAACAGGAGGTAGATGGCTTGATGATGAAAAATCAGACCATATTAATGCGCTAGAATTGCGTGCTATTTATCTGGGGTTATGTAGTTTAGTAAAGATACATAAATCACAAGTTAGAATACTAACTGATAATACTACTGCCATGGCATATATTCGTAACATGGGTGGAACCAAATCAAAGCCTTGCAATCAGTTGTCTAAACTGATTTGGAACTGGGCACAGGCTCAACAAGTCTGGCTGACTGTAGCGCATATTCCAGGGTCACAAAATACACTTGCAGACCATAAAAGTAGAAATTTCCATGACCATTTAGAATGGTCTCTCTCTACACCTTTGTTTAACTTCATTTGTGAAAAATGGGGTACACCTGAAGTTGACTTGTTTGCATCACGAAATAATAACAAATTACCTTGTTATGTTTCTTGGCATCCTGAACCGGAGGCTTGGAAGGTAGATGCATTTGCTATTACCTGGGAAAATAATTATTTTTATATTTTCCCACCGTTTAGCATTATCAGCCGAGTTGTCAGGAAAATCGGTTTGGAAAGGACACATGCTATACTGGTGGTGCCCGATTGGGACACCCAACCTTGGCTGCCAGCAGTTTCACAACTGGCAAAAGAACGTATACGATTCCCAAGAAAACTCGGGAATCTGACACACCACGGACCGTTAGTGGTTCACGGCGACGTGTCAACGACGCCCCTATTGGCATTCCTTTTCTAAGGAACCAGCTGCACCAATTTGGATTGGACAAAATTACTGAGAATAGGATAGTAGCTGATGCCTGGAGGCCAGGAACTGTCAAAATGTACACATCCTATTTAAAGAAATGGGGTGTACATTGTTTGTTAATGAAAGTTAAGCCAACAAATCCAACAATTTCACAAGTAGCTCGTTTTCTTCGTTCTCTAGAGGATGAGGGACTATCCTTTGGGTCGATTAATGCGGCAAGATGTGCGTTATCAATCATATTACCGAGAATTGATGGTGAAACAGTTGGAAAACATTATGTTCTTGGATATCTACTTCGTTCAATTTATCAAAGGAATCCTCCAAAACCAAAGTATAGTCGGTTTTGGGATGTGTCTGTAGTATTTAAGTTGTTTCAGGCTTGGCCTCACAACTCGTGGTTAGATTTAAAACAATTAGGTTTTAAGGTCGCGGTCCTGTTATTATTAGTAACCGGACACAGAGGACAGACGATTGTTGCTTTGTCTTTAACTGGATTAGAAATAGACAAGAAACAAGCTACGTTTGATTTAGCACAATTGCTTAAATCGAACACGTTAGGTGACCCTTTATCTACGGTTCACTTAGACTGTTTTCCGAGTGATCGGAAATTATGTGTTGTGTCAGCCATACGGGCTTATATATCTAAGACAAAGGATTTACGTGCATCACAACAACTATTAGTGAGCTTTATAAAGCCACATAAGGCAATTTCACGAGACACCCTTGCCAGATGGACAATTACGGTGTTGAAATTGGCTGGAGTGGATACGAGCAAATACTCATCCCACTCAACTAGAGGTGCCATGGTCTCCAAGGCACGGTTGCTAGGTATTTCTGTGAAAAGAATACTAGCGCATGCAGGCTGGAAGACGGCTAAGTCGTTTGCAAAACATTACAACAAGCGACTAGAAAAGCCTACCGGCATTGCAAAGCGCCTGCTCGCCAACTAACAAGAATAGGTGAGAACAAAAACGTTGAATATTATATAAGAATGGATGATATTAAGGATAAAAATAAATTATGTAAAGGTCTCCCTAGCCTGAGGCTAGCCTGAGGCTGTATACCGAGGTAAAATAGTATAGTTATACAAATCTTACCTGGGTATAGATGATGGATAACTGTTGTTTTCCCGAGGTAGAAGCCTCGGGTAGACGTGGGCTAGGGCCCACCCACCACGCCCTGCCACGTCTATCCCGTTGGTGTACCGTTACGGGAAAATCATAGTATCCATTGTATTGAAAGTTCATTTTTATCCTGAATAAGTAGGTTAAAATTGCTGGTACCTCACGTGCTTCCTTCTCCCTAGCCCACGTCTACCCGAGGCTTCTACCTCGGGAAAACAACAGTTATCCATCATCTATACCCAGGTAAGATTCGTATAACTATACTATATATATATATATATATATATATATATAATATATATATATATATATATATATTATATATATATTTATATAATGTACATAACAAATCACAATTATTTTCAATGAGTACACACAAATTAACCAATGTTTTTGTTGTTGTTTTAAAAAAAACGTCAGCAACATTAATTGTATTGATAAGTAATAATAATAGACCCAAAAAAATATATATGTAGCAAATCGCAATTATCTTCAATGCTACACACAAAGTAACTGATGTTGAAATTAATAATTCTTTTAATCGTGGGCAACATTAATTGTATCGGCAAGTAATAACCAAAACAAATTTCGTACCAAATCACAATTATCTCCAATGACTACACACAAATTAACCGATGTTTAAAGAAACAATGTTTTGTCATCGTCGGCAACATTAATTATATTGACAACATTCTCGTCTGCTTACTGTGCCCGATCAAATTGGACCTTTCGATCCACAATTTGAAATATATCATCTTCAAATTCTCCACTGAGAGACCTTTACACAACTCCATCACTTCACTGGCTGAACCACACGGCTCCTGTTCCACGGCACCCATCCAGATATGACCTTAGATGTTGCCAGGAGGTAAAACTCCGAACAACAAACCGACCCTTCCCTCCCGCCCTTTCCATATATACGCGGGCTTCCCCATGGTGACGAAACAGCACCGCAATGACGTCATCTCCCGCCTTTTTTCAGCTGGCCTGCCCCCTAGCGGTGGTGGAGCTAACCGGCCTCCCAATGTGCTCATGAGAGTGCGACTTAAGGCTGGCGCAGATGCAGTGTTCAGTCTTCCCAAAGGCATGGGTACGACACTGCACGTCTTTAATCAGTTCCAACAGTTTGCATCGTGTTCTCTGCTGCTGCTGACACTGGGGTTTAGGTTAGATACAATTAAAAGATTCACCCCATAACATACCTGTCAAGTCTCCCACCAATTTGGGCGGAAGCGTCCCGATTCTAAGTACCTCTCCCGACCTCCCGATCGGGTATTCAATTCTTTATTTTTTTGGCACATTAGTTGTTTAAGCAGGGGAAATTTCAGTCGCAGGCGATTGGTCTTCCTCATTCCTATCCTAATAATGCCGAGCGCCTGGCTAGGAAGCGACAAGTACCAATTTTTAAGTCATTGGTTTGACTCGACCAGGATTCGAATCCACGACCCCACGATCTACCACATGGGAGACGGACGCTCTCACTCATTTGGCCATCCCGTCTGGTTGCCCAATCTCCCACTTTTAAGCCCAATCTCTTGTCTTTTTTTTTTTTAAGAAAAAAAATCTATCGCTGTTTCCTGCCATGAATTATATTTGTTTTATTTATTTGGCAAGTTGTACATGAGATTGTGCAGGTACATGCAGTTCTCTAAAACTTAAAAATTAATTTTGTTCATGTTTTATGGCGTAATCAAATTTTGGTACTGATAAACTTTTGTTACATGTTGTTGAACGCGTATGCGAATGGCATAACAAATGATTTCGCGCGTAGTCTCCCCATGAGAATTTTTCAAATGTTGGCAGGTATGCCATACTTAAGTAGCCTGAGTAGGGGTGAAGAACAACCCTGATATAAAAGCTGGCAAATTTTTTCGACATCCTGGGTAAATGAAATGAGCATATAAATTCTTAAATTAAGAAGCAAAATATATTCTTCACATATATCGTAATATTTACCTGCTACTTTTGATTTGAAAACTATAATAAAACATGTAGTTTAATGGACTTTAGAAGTAAACTCGACAGCATTCTATGGTCGCCATCTTGTCTTTTTGCATTCTCTCCCATTTCACCAACTCTGTGCCGATATAAGTAGCCATTTGATACTGGAACCAGGGATTCTACTTCCTGTTCCATGCTAAAGCTATTTTCGCCCGTATTTACACTAGGTTGTTGTTCACCCCATCTGTAAGAACAGGGTGAATCTTTTATCTATGGTTTGGGGTGCTGGTGATGATGTTTGTGCATGTGTTTGCAAAGGCATGTCCATTGAAGAAAATTATGTTTTCTCGATTTCTGAAGCCTATGGTGTTGACGTGCTTGCCAACAAGAATAATGTCCTGTTTGCGTTTCAGATATCTCCAAAGTTAGCCATTTAATATAAAAGTTGCCTCAAAGTGAAGTAAAGTATAATATAGTGATCAATCTAATGTATGTATCTCAGAAAATATCTGAAACTGAAAACAATCGTGCTCTGCAACTTTAATATCACTCAAAGCTGGTTAAAAGGGCATGTATTATTACAAAGGGATTTCCGTGTAAGAAATTATTATTTATTTGGTCTGGAATTCACCCTATTCATGCGCGACCTAATTAGGCATCAGAACGAGGCTGAGTAAGCGTCAGTATTGGAAATGGCCATAAGACACTGCTGTATGCCGATGTGTATGAACTACTACATAAATTAAAGGAGTAAAATTTGAAGATATTTACTTTTGAAACTATCATAATCATTTTTGCTTACCTTTTTTAAAATTTATTGGTCAATTTTCATGAAGATTGATTGATGATCAGATGCATTTCAGTAGGCAATGTCAACAAAATCGCTCACCTTGGCTGCCAATCTTTTCTTAAATTCTAAATTGCATAACTTTCTTAATATAGATATAGTTAACAAATATATTTTAACCCTTTTAAAGCTTTTATTAATTTGTAATTACTAAGACTAGTTGTTTAACTGTGATGCACAGATAGCTATGCTGACAGTGCTGCATTACATGATACCACCATAACTATGCAGACTGAAGTTGACAGTCACATTGTAGTTAAAGAATGGGAAAATCACCATGCAAGGGTCACCCAATCTTCGTGAAAATTGTCCAATAGATAGAAAACAGGTATGCAAAGATGAATATATTACTTTCAAAAATGAATACCCTCAAATTTGAGTGATTTCGAGAGGTTTTGGTCGACAAAAAAGTATTCACATTACTTTACATACAGCAGCGCCTCGCAGACGCGTAAGTGCCCTCGGTCTGGTTTCAACATGGCCGCGGCATGAATGGGGTGAATTACATTTTATTTATTTATTTAATTATTTATTTACAGTAAAACTCTAATCGGCCACTCCCCTATATCGATCACTTTATTTGGGTCCCAAACGATCGCCAATACAGTAACATTATAATGATAACAACAAACTCCCTGAACCGACCACCTCCCTAAATCGACCATTTAAAGTGGGTCCCATGGTCGGTCGATTTAGAGAGGTTTTATTGTATTTATTTATTTATTTATTTAATGAAAAACTGACATGAACACAATATATGGCACAACCTTATGTCAGGCTGTTCGTATTTATTATAATGTACAGTAAAGCCTCTCTGACCGACCACCTCCACAGATCGACCACTCCCCCATATCGATCGCTTTATTTGGGTCCCAACAATACCATTGTAACCATATTCTAACTCTAAACCGACCACCTCCCTAAATTGACCATTTAAAGTCAGTACCGAGGTCGGTCGATTTAGAGAGGTTTTAAAAATTAAAATTAGAAATAAACAGGAACAACCAAAACATGACTCCTTGTAGTAATAATAGTCGCAGACCAATTGTGTTAGAGCTGCTTGAGCGGTACGCCTCAAACTATTGCCCTATATTAATCACGGGCAGTTTTATTACCATTTATATAATACATTGTATCTGTTAGTCTGTTACTGTTATCACAAAATCCTCATTTTGGAAGTCCTCATCAATTTGTATTTTTGTCTCGTATATTCAGTTTTGGCTATTTTCCGTTCCAAGCAGTCGTCCACAACTGGTTCATCATCCTGTCTGGGAAAGTGCATATAAAAGAACCCTTGCTGCTTATCGGAAGGAGTAGCCTATGTGGCGGCAGCAGGTTTTCTCCAAAGAAATATGTCAGAATGACCATATGTATGAAGCCCAATAGCCGATGATAAAAATTAATGCGCTCTAGAGGTGTCGTTAAATAAAACAAGCTTTACTTTCCCGTGCATCAATCATTCGTGATCTCAGCAAATGCATGCGCAGTAATGCTATAGAATAGACCCAGGTTGAGATTTAGTTAGGCATGCTTGACTGCTTGTTAAGGTAAGAGTCCATTCATGTTCCATGTGGTTTCCAGTTGAATGCAGGTAGATGTTATACGGCTCATGTAAAGTCAAACCAATGATTTACTAAATTCATACTTGTCGCGTCCGAGCCTGGTGCTCGGATAATTCGGTTAATAGGATAGGGCAAGGACTGGTTAGCTCAGTGTCAGGATAATGTGACTGAGTGGGATAGCGGGTCATGGTTCCAGCAGCCTGATTTCCTAGTTGGACAGCACTATTAAGTCACCATGAGTGTGCACTGTCACAAGTCGGCACCCGTCCTGATATGACCATAGATGTTGCCAGGATATCAAACTCCAACAACCAACCAACCAATTAAAGCTGCCAAGCACTGACTGATGACTGACCATGTGCAGTGGTCGAATGGGTAGAGCGCAGTCTTCCCATGTGGAAGGTAGGGAGTTCGGATCCTAACCGAGTCAAACCAATGACTTATACAATTGATACTTGTCGCTAGCTAGCCTGCTGCTGAGCATTAATAGGATAGGACAAGGACTGGTTAGCACAGTATCAGGAGAATGTGCTTGTGGGGTATCTGGTCATTGTATCAGTGGCTTGGTCTCCCAGTGGGGCAGCACTATAAGGTCACCATGGGTGTGAACTGTCAGAAGTCAGAACCCGTCCTGATATGACCTTAGATGTTGCTAGGATATAAAACAACAAACAAGCAAATTGACGAATGTCGGTGACACTATTTACTCGACGTTTCTTTTATTTGATAAAGCCCACAATGTATGACTGCATCCAGACAATAATAACTGCGCTGCATTTTCATTTTGTTTGTTTGTTTGTTGCAACTTTGCATCCTAACATCATCTAAGATCATATTGGGATAAACAGCTACTGACTTGGTATGGTGTGCACTTATTGTGACGTTATAGTGTTGCCCCACAGGGAGACCAGGCCGACTGCACCATGTCCTGATATCCCACTCGGTCACATTATCCTAATACTGAGCAAATCGGTCCCCACCCTATCCTATTAATGCCGATGGCCAGGCTAGGTAGCGAGAAGTATCAACAGGGTCAGTATTTGGGTTAATATAATGGACCCCTGAGAAGTATCAACACGGTCAGTATTTGGGTTAATATAATGGACGCCTGAGAAATATCAACAGAGTCAGTATTTGGGTTAATATAATGGACGCCTCAGAAGTATCAACAGGGTCAGTATTTGGGTTAATATAATGGACGCTGAAAAGTATCAACAGGGTCAGTATTTGGGTTAATATAATGGATGCCTCAGAAGTACCAACAGAGTCAGTATTTGGGTTAATATAATGGATGCCTCAGAAGTACCAACAGAGTAATTATTTGCGTTAATATAATGGACGCCTGAGAAGTATCAACAGGGTCAGTATTTGGGTTAATATAATGGACGCCTGAGAAGTAACAACATGGTCAGTATTTGGGTTAATGTAATGGACGCCTGAGAAGTTTCAACAGGTCAGTATTTGGGTTAATATAATGGACGCTGAGAACTATCAACAGGGTCAGTATAATGGATGCCTGAGAAGTATCAACAGGGTCAGTATTTGGGTTAATATAATGGACCCATCTATTGTCACGGTACCGCTGGTAGAGATTGGCAGTCTAGCATGACGGTGCCATTCAGCCACACACTTACATTATCCTCACACTGAGCTAACCAGTCCTTGTCCTATCCTATTAATGCCGAGCGCCAGGCTTGGAAGCGAAAAGTGTCAATTTTAAAGTCATTGGTTTGACTCGACTGTGAACCAAACTCCCGACCTTCCGCCCGTGAGGCCCACGCTCTACCAATGAGGCCACCGTGCCCGGTGTTTTTGTCCTTTGATTAGAGTGCTTTCGCTTACATTTAGGCGTAGATTACCATTATTTCTTATTTATTCTGAATTACTAACGACCCACTTCTGGTTGGTTACAGTTGTTTTTACCAACATTTTCAAAAGCGGTGACCAAATCGCTCGAGCCCGGGCCTTGCGTGGGGAAGGTTGGTAGTTTGGTTTTCAGTCGAGTCAAACCAATGAATTGATACTTGTCACTTCCTAACCTGGCGCTCTGCATTAATAGGATAGGGAAAGGACTGGTTAGCTCAGTGTCAGGATAATGTGACTGAGTGGGATATCAGATTATTGTTGCCAGTGACCTGATTTTCCAGTGGGGCAGCACTCTCAAGTCACTATGAGTGCGCACTGTCACAAATCGGTACCCATCCTGATATGGCCTTGGATGTTGTCAGGTGTAAAACTACAACAACCAACCGACCAATCAAAAGCTGCGCATGCGCACCCGGCTGCACAGAACCATCACGTTCCACTTGACTCCTGCAGTCAAAATAGGTGTTTTGAAATACTTTTTTTTATTTACAAAAAAAGTAACTTCTGAATGGCTGACGACTTACAGACCTATATAGACTGAATGCATCAAATAGTTTGTTATGGAGGTATTTACTAGACATATGAGTGAGATTGTTGGTTTTCCCCTGGCTAAGTCTAAGAAGCAGTTCCATTTAGCGGTTTATCAGAATGACCTTGACCTACATCTCTGTGAATGGCAACGCAGCCATTTTCTGCGAAACTACTCGATCAACAAGTGGCTAAGTAAGTGGGTCACGACAACATTTGAGATTGTTCGCTTAGCCAAACACAACAGTCATTCATTTAGCTGTAACTGGCCCGACAAGACAGTCCTTCACTTAGCTTTAATTGGCCCGACAAGACAGTCCTTCACTTAGCTTCAAGTCAGTCCTTAACTTAGCTTTAACTGGCCCGACAAGACAGTCCTTCACTTAGTCTTAGCTTTAACTGGCTTCCCTCCTCCCGCTTCATGTCCCCTCCCCCCCCCCCCCTTCCCTCCCCCTCTCTATCAGCCAGTTCATACACCCTTGTGTCCCCTCCTCCCCCCCCCCCCTCCCTCCCCCTTCCCCCCTCTCTATCAGTCAGTTCTTACACCCCCTTGTGTCCCCCCTCTTCCCCCCCTCCCTCCCCCTCTCTATCAGCCAGTTCTTACACCCTTGTGTCCCCCCTTCCCTCCCCCTTCCCCCCCTCTCTATCAGCCAGTTCTTACACCCCCCTGTGCCCCCCCCCCCCTCCCCCTCCCCCTCCTTCCCTCCTCCCTCTCTATCAGCCAGTTCTTACACCCTCCTTGTGTCCTGTTTGCTGCCCATGTTATATGAGCTGGTCGTGCTTCTTGTGCAAAGGGAGGTTTGTGAGGCACATTCGTACACTAAACACTTCAGTCAGAGGCTTGTGTGTCTTGTAACTCTAGGTGCCATCAGACTGGTATGATGACTACATGTATGTAGAACCTAGGGTACTATAACCACAAATAAAGCAACAAAATCACCACCACCAACAACAAGAGCATCAGGGAACTGTAACCCAGTATGACCTGAAATCTAGTTGGTTGGTTGTTGGAGTTTTACGTCCTGGCAACATCTAAGGTAATATCAGGATGGGTACCGACTTGTGACAGTGCACACTCATGGTGACTTAATAGTACTGCCCCACTGGGAGACCAGGTCACCAGCACCATGACCTGATATCCCACTCAGTCACATTATCCTGGCACTCAGCCAACCAGTCCTTGCCCTATCCTAATACTGGCGAGCATCTGGCTAGGAAGCGACAAGTATCAAGGTTGAGGTAATTGGTTTGTCTAAGAAGGTAAAAGTGGGCACGACTATAATCGAGCTCTCTCGGAAAGCTGGGTTATGAAAATTACAATATGAATTTGCAATCGGTTGGTTGTTGGAGTTTTATGGCCTGGCAACATTCCAAGGTCATATCAGGACGGGTACCGACTTGTGATGGTGCACACTTCTGGTGACTTTATAGTGCTGCTCCACTGGGAAATCAGGCCACCGCCACCATGCCCTGATATCCCAATCAGTCGTGTTATCCTGATGCTGAGCTAACCAGTCCTATCTATTAATGGCAACGGCCAGGCTAGGAAGCGACAAGTATCAGTTTTGTCAGTCAGTGGTTTGACTCGACCGGGAACCGAACTGCCGCCCTTCCGCACGGGAGGTCCACACTCTAACGACTAGGCCACCGCGACCGGTGAATTTGCAATCTGATATGCTAAATATATTGTTCAAATAATCATATACACATTACTTTTGGAATGAAGAATTTATGAAATCATGTAGGTTAATCGATCAAAGATTGACCCAGTGCTACAGTAGCTCGAGTAGTCTGAACCAGTCAGAGGTGAGCCTTTTAAGTTTTATCTAGTAGGTTAATAATAGACTTTACAAGTTAAATCGAGTATTCAGTGTCCGCCATCTTGTGGTTTTTTTGGTTGTTGTTTTTTGCATTCTCTTCCATTTCATCCACTCTACACACATATAGATAAGCACTGTATCCTGGAACTAGGAGCTCCAAATGTTGTTTATACCAGAGCAGTTTTAGCTTGGATTTACACACGGTTGTCATTGACCCATACTGTGGGTATGGGTGGTGGGTGTTCTATCTACAGAGTATCAGGCCTTGGTGTGTGTTCATAGATAAGCATGATGCGCATGTCTGGATAGTCGATTAAGTAGCTCTCTATATATGCATCGTTGTATGTATGTCTGTATACATGTATGTATGCATATATGTGTGTATCTATACATGTATGTCTGTATACATGTATGTCTGTATACATGTATGTCTGTATACATGTATGTATGTGTACATGTATGTATGTATACATGTATGTCTGTATACATGTATTTATGTGTACATGTGTATGTATGTGTACATGTATGTATGTATGTATACATGTATGTAAGTATACATGTATGTATGTATACATGTATGTATGTATACATGTATGTATACATGTATGTATGTGTCCATATGTATGTATGTATACATGTATGTATGTATACATGTATGTATGTATACATGTATGTATACATGTATGTATACATGTATGTATGTGTCCATATATGTATGTGTACATGTATGTCTGTATACATGTATGTATACCTATGTGTATACATATATATATATATATATATATATATATATATATATATATATGAGAGAGAGATAGAGAGAGATGCAGAGAGATGGAGAGAGACAGAGAGATAGAGAGAGAAAGAAAGAGGGATAGATGGACAGTCCTGCTCTCTACCTCCCGTGTACTCATTTCCTTGCATGCCTGGCCACTTGTTAGCTATGCGCGGATTATTAAGCAGTTCCTACCGTATATGAGGTTTGAGGCCCATTAGTTTGTGGGATGAGTATTGCCTGAGTTGGTGAATCTTCATTAGGGCGATGACGTATTGAGTGACTGGCTTTCTGCATGAATGATTTTGATGCGCAGAAGTTAAAGGTTAAAGTTCCATAGTTGTTAAGTATTTCTTGCTGCTTAGATTGTTTGTTTGTTGTTTTACATCCTAGCAACATCTAAAGTCATATCAGGACGGGTACCTACTTGTGACAGTGCGCACTCATGGCGACTTTATAGTGCTGCCCCACTGGTAGACCAGGCCACCAACACCATAACCTGATATCCCACTCAGTCAGTTTATCCTGACACTGAGCTAACCAGTCCTTGCCCTATCCTAATAATGCCGAGCACCTGGCTAGGAAGCGACAAGTATAAATCTTTAAGTCATTGGTTTGACTCGACCAGGGTTCGCACCCACGGTCTACCAACACGGGAGATGCTCTCACTCATTCGGCCATCGCGTCTGATCTTGCTGCTTAGAAGGGCATGATGCTAAGTCAATGTATTAGAACCTGTTACTGCTGAAGCGTGTTGTGACTGCATTTTGTGGTTCACGTCAAAATATAATAAATATTTTGGAGGGTAAAGAATTTTTATTCATCCGAATATAGTCTTTCTTCAGCGCCGAGGCACTGATCTTACAGTCATGCTTATCTTTGGTCATTTCTGCTATTTAATTACTATTAAATCTGGTGGGTTTTCACATCACCGGACGAGATGGCCAAATGAGTTGAGCGTCCGTCTCCCGTTTTGGTAGATCGTGGGATTAGAACCCACGGGTTAGAACCTTGGTCGAGTCAAACCGATGACGTAAAAATTGATACCTGTCACTTCCTAGCCAGGACCTTGGCATTATTAGGATAGAGCAAGGACTGGTTTGTTCAGTGTTAGGATAATGTGACTTGAGTCATGTCATGGTGGTGGTTTGCCTGGTCTTTCAGTGGGGCAGCACTATAAAGTCACCATGAGTGCGTACTATCACAAGTCGGTACCCATCCTGATATGACCTTAGATGTTGCCAGGACGTAGAACTCCAACAACCAACTAGTGTTGGGATCTGCGCCGTGAATATGTCCTGTACTGCGGACACGGTGTAAAGAAACCAATCAATCAATCAACCAATGACTAGTGATCGGTACTCTGAGGCTAGCAGTGCATTTGTATTTAATTAGTTTCCCAGTTATCTCCCATAGTTGATTAGTTTTACAAGTTTCTCTAGAAAACCTGCATGATTTAGACATGAAATGATTTTATTTCCCTTGATTTAACAAAAATTTAAGCTAGTTTTTCTATTGGTTATATAATTTAATTTAGGTTAGTTAAAAATGATGCCATTAATTTTTTCATTCAGTTTAATATTTTACATTTCTGTAGTGATAGCATTAATTAATTGTAGATTCTGTTATATTGATTATTAATTTAAACTGATGACTATTCTATCAATTGTGATATATGTTGCTACAACAAAATTACACGAATTGTGATTCGATTTTATTTATGCTTTTGAAATATGCAGTATTCATGCCCAAGAAAGTATTTTTCATTTAAAAAAAAAATGTCCTGGGTGTTTACCATACCATGCATTTTCCGTTCTTTTCAGGCCTGCCCTCGTTCAAGCCTGTTGTCTACCCCAACCCTGGATTGGAGGAGGATGACAGTGATGAAGAGGAGGAGTTCCAGCCACAGCGCACAACTCAGACAGTCGGGTATTACCGCAGTGATGCGCCTAACAGTGGGTCTTCACACCCGCAGATGGCGAATATCGTATCTTCGCACCAGCAGATGCCGAATATCGCATCTTTGCACCAACAACAGGCGCGACTCACCCAGATCCCCGTACAGCATGTCTCCTCTTCGAAGCCAATGCCGAATACAAGTCAAAGCGGAGTAGTGTACTCTGGTGTAGCGTCTTCCATACCAATGTCACGCACTGCTGACAACAACAGCCTACATCAACAGTACCGTGCTCCTGTAGAGTCTACATATATGAATGTACCTGCCGCTGTGACGTCACAGAGCTCTGATCTCTATGTGGAAGAGGAGGATTATATTCCACCTGCGGTTCCATCGAAGGTGTCCTATGGATCCGTTACTACACCGTCTTACACACCGGAAATCAAGGGCCCGCAATACCGAATAGCACCAGATGTCTATGGCAACCACCACAATCTGGGTAATCTACAACCGCAGCCAGAACCGGCTGTTGCGCACAGCTTTCGCAGTGGTGTTGGTGGACACTATCCGGAACCCGTCTCCAGTAAACTCATGTATACGACTCCGGTTGCGCCAGCCGGGCAAGGATTTGCTGAGTCGCGAATGAAGAGCACCTTAGGCGGTGGCGGTGGCGGTGGTGGTGGTGTAGGCGGAGGTCCTCCGCCACCCACATATGACACTACCTATGGGACGAAGGATGGTGGCATGTCCTACCCTGCGAGTTACTCAACTCCTGGGAGCCAACAACCGGTAGCGAAGACTGGGCTGTACAATTACTCAAATGAACACGCGCCAGCTGGACCTGGCGACAAGAAAATGGCGGAGGTGGATGTGTTGACACAGATGTTGATGCAGAATATGGAAGCTGCAGCAGACCCGGATTTCTTTGGTATTCATCATTTTTATAAATTGGCTTATTTCATGTCTTTGAGATTAAATAATGTTGCATAGTCCGATGGTTTTGAGTTTCTGCCATTTTCTGAGATAAATACATTAGATTGATTGTTATAATCTACGTTATTTGAGTTTGAAGTGGCTTATATTTTAAATGGCTAACTTTTTAGATAATTGAATTGCGAAGATGTAAAATTTAACTTGGCAAGCACGCTAAAAGTCTGACAACGTAGGCTTCTGCAGTAACAGATTCTGTTAAATTGACTTAGTATGTCCTTCTAGGTGGCAACAAATGCTTAATAAGCGCACCAGTATCTAAGTTAGATATGTAGATTAGAATCTAAAGAATTCGTTTTGGTTTTGAAAATTTGATACTTTCATCGGACTATGCAGCTTAGATATGGGTCGTTCTCAGACACTGTACACTATTTGTGACATGGATCATATAGGCATATGTTGGGTGTATTTTGTGGGATAAATTAAATACATGTGGTATTGCTAACATACTTAATACACAAAGGCAACAATAACTATTTGGACTTGCTACCCCCTACCCCCAAAAAGGCTTATTTATTATTAACAATCTAAACGTTCTCTGTGGCGGAGTGGTTAGAGTGTCTGACTTTTTTCTAGGTCAGACTCCTTATCTGAGGGTTGGCGGTTCGATTCCCCGTGCCCCCAGCTCTGCCAATTTGGATTTCCACCACTGTGTATAACATTCAGCGTCATCAAAGGCCGGTTGCTCTCATACCATGTCTATGTGGTGTGGGAGGTTAAATATACCTTGGGTCGGTAAAAGTGTAGGCTCGGGCTTTCTATTAACCAGCAGTGGAATGAGGAAGACCAGTCGTCTATGACTGAAATTTCCCCTGCTTAAATAACTAATGGACCAAAAAAACAAACAAAAAACCCCAAAAAACTGGAAACCAAATATGTGATACACCATTTCTGAGAACGATCCATATCTTTAATGGTTTATTTGTCATTTATATTGCTAATGATTTCTTTTTGCAAAGATGAATATGAAATGGCAGCTCAACTTGGATCATAAACAAATCACATTAAAATTACTTGAATTTAATTTGACCACTTAAAAGTTAAATTTAACAATTTAGGATCAAATTGAGATGATTTTTAAAAATTTTAAAATTAAATCTGTTGATTGAATCATAAAGTATTAAATTGAGATTTGAATCCTTAATGCAATTTCCACTCAAGTATTTTTCTCCTAGCTGTGATGAAAATATTATAAATTTCAAAGTCTATTTATGTTGTGTGGTTTACCAATATATTTATTAAATTTTAATGTAGTTAGATCACAAAGGCGATTATTTTTCAGCATTTATGTTATCAGTAGTCTAAATAACAAAAATATTGGATTAGTTTTTTGTGTGTGTAAATGAATGTTATTCATATATGCTTAACTAGGCCCAACCATCTTGAAATGTGATCTTCACCTTGGAACCTGAATAGAAATATAGTGTAGATATGGTGGTGTAATAGACCTATTTCATATGACGTCAGCATGGGTATTTAGGTCAGTGCGTGCGCTGTTTGGCTGCAGGATGACACACTGTCACACTGCAAACTCAATGGCTATGAGCAATCTTCATACAGAAAAAGTGAAATATCTCTAAAACCACACCACCTAGACATAAACCGCTTGGAAGACATATAGAAAACATATTCAACGAACAGATTATATTAAATTTATATGGTTAGGGTTCTGCATTTCTATTAATTTTGAATAAAATAAACGTTTTGCACTGCACATACCGGCAAACTCAGTGGCAGTGTGCATTCGTCCTGCAGCTAAGCTGCGCGCACATACAAAATGTTTACAAACATTGGAAGGGGTCTATAGTCCATAACGAGTCTGACTACCACACGGTGGCGGGCTCAATGGCGCTGACCCTTGCCGGTGTTGCAGTTTCTGCGGCACACCAGTTTGCGAGGGACACATCCATTCAAATGCATTGTCAATGCCCATGAACAAATCTTCATACAGCAGAAGTGAAATATCTCTACAACCACACCACCTAGAAACAAATCCCTTGGTACACATATAGAAAACATGTGTACCAAAAAGATTATATTAAATTGATACGGGTAGGGTTCTGGATTTCTATTAATTTTGAATAAAACTAATGTTTTGCACTGCGCGTACCGTCAAACTCTAAGGCATTGTCAATGGTCGTGAGCAATCTTCATACAGAAAATACAGCAAAAGTGAAATATCTCTAAAACCACACCACCTAGAAACAAATCGCTTGGTACACATATAGAAAACATCTTCACCAAAAACATTATATTAAATTTATAAGGTTAGTGACGATGCTGTTCGATTTTGATGCATGCACAGAAGCGATGTGTCCCTCGCAAACTGGTGTGCCGCGGAAACTGCAACACCGGTAAGAAGTATCGGCAAGTGGCAGCACACAAGCAGGAGTTGTCCCTAATGTGGATTGTTCCACCCATGGCTATCGGCTACCACCCTGCCTGAGGTTATCTGTGACCCAGCTAGTCACTCCCAGTGGGGCAGCACTATAAAGTCGCAATGAGTGCGCACTGTCACAAGTCGGTACCCGTCCTGATATTACCTTACATATTGCTAGGATGTAAAACAACAACAAACAAACAGATCTGATCACCCCGCTTTTAACATGTAGTCTTTACATAAATATCGCTATATTATCTTAACAACATATTCAAATGCTGTCAAATTGAAGCTGTATTCCCTGTGTGTGGCGACTAATGTTTAATAAGTGCATAAGTATCTAAGTTAGTTATGTAGAATCAAATTTAGATAATTGTTTTGGATTTGAAATTTTGATATTTTCATTGGACTTTGCGGCTCTAACTGCATTGTATTCAGAACTACAAAGACTATCGATAGGGCACAGATCACTCCCTAGCTACCAGGATTAATCTAAAAAAATACAAATTCTGTGACGTCATACAGAAAACGGGCAGTACGTGGAAATACATCGATTCTGAGGCGTAGGTAAATGACTTCCAATGCACTATTACTCTTATACTTTTTAAATACTTCTTTAAAAGAGAATGTTGATACTTAAAAAAAAAAGATTTTATATATTTTTTGGGGTG
The DNA here is from genome assembly GCA_030323885.1 of Branchipolynoe longqiensis. Classification (NCBI taxonomy): domain Eukaryota; kingdom Metazoa; phylum Annelida; class Polychaeta; order Phyllodocida; family Polynoidae; genus Branchipolynoe; species Branchipolynoe longqiensis. Next base: position 5,599,013 of record CM059200.1, read on the forward strand.
GGTGGGTAAAATCCAGAGTGGCAGACACTGCTCAGTTGCTGGTGCTAATTGTGAGTAGGCGCATAGTTGAGTTGGCCGTGCAGGGAACATTTTGTTTGGTATTGTGTCGCGAACCGCGATACAAGTTATGTAGATCGCTATGCAATGCGTAAAACGCATCGTGTAAAATCGCGAACCATATATATATATATATATATACCGACTTTCGCGTCTCGCTAGTTACGGCAACATTTATATCTACGCAGAATTGCCGCACAAAATGAGCATTTGCAAATAAATTTCCAAATTTAATCAAAATTGTAAGAACAAAGCCTGCGACGTCGTCTGATCTAGTCTGTGCACATTCACGACCGTCATTCAAGACCTAACTCCTAACAATTCTTCAAATGACCTCATACCCCGACTTGTGATATAGTGATTGGTAGACAGGACAAAGTCACAGCGTGAACTGAGTATCCCTGCTAACATAGGGGTAGGTATATATACCAAAATGTTGCAAATGTGGCACCAAAAAAAAGCCAAACTAACATAACTACTAACAGCTAAGTTCACGAGGCTACTACCAAATGGAGACTATTGCTGTTCAGCGATGAAAACAAGCCGCGATGCGACTTACTCGTTATGAACAGGGTAAATAAACAACCACCCAAACAAATTATTAACAACAACAACAACAAAATGTCGCTGCGGTGTTACTGTCCCTTTAATGACCTGCCCCCGTGTGTGCTCCGTCCGGGGTCGAGTCCAGGTCCGTGTGAGAGTTGTGGACGCCAGGTGCGCGGGATCTACAACGCATGCGTAGCCTTAGACTGTGTGTACCACATCGGGTGTTTCCGGTGTCGGACGTGTGGTGAGTAGAGGGGGCGTCTTACTAACTAACACTTAGCGCAGACAATGGGAGCGTCTTAATAACTAACCCTTGGCACGGAGCAGGGTTTTCGCGCTTGTCTTGTCAAAATCAGTCTGGCATGTCATTCATCTTGTTTATTTATATAACAGAACGCAGTATTATAAAATGGTTTCCATTTAACATTTTGTGCAGCTTTTTAGTTGTTTAAAAATTAGTATTTTATATTTTTATTCACAACAATTGGAATATGATGGTGTTTTTTTTTACGGTCTTTCAATCCGTTTTCATTTTCTTTTTAACTAGGCATTTTAAGATAGAGATGAAAGGAAAACGGGGGGCAGTATTATATACATTTTTTTTTATATCTAAATGTATATTTTATTTCAACAATTTAAAACAACATTTATGGGGTTATTTTTTATATATATATAAGTGATCTGGTTGATTTTGACACCCAAATTTCTAAAAGCTGTATATTATATTTTAACAAAACAAAATTTATGTTTTCCTTATAAATAAATACATGTGGAAGTGACCTGGTTGATTAACGATTCTGAAGGCTGTATATTTTGTTTTAACAATTTAAAACAAAATTTATGTTTTCCTTATAAATAGCATTTTATTTTTAGCAATTTAAAACTAAATTTAGGTTTTTCATATAGAAAGAATTGACATGGCTGATTTTTGACATCCAAGTTTCTGAAGGCCCCAACCCACCAACCCCCTTAGTGGCATTGCTATTGCAACAGCTCTTGCTTATCGGAATGAGTAGCCTATGTGGCTGCAGCGGGTTTCCTCCAAAGAAATATGTCAGAATGACCATATGTTTGACGTCCAATAGCCAATGATGAAAATCAACGTGCTCTAGAGGCGTCGCTAAATAAAACAAGCTTTCTTTTTTTTGCTATTGCTACAGGCGCATGTTTGGCACGGCATTCAGAGATTGTGCTCAGTCCCCTGAATATTGTCACCGTCCATGGCATCTTCCATGTCTTGTAGAAGTAACGACAGAAGTGTCAGTTACCTTCTTGAAAGCTGCTTTCGGAGTTACGTGGTCTGACCGTCTGGGCAGACTGGGCTTGCAGTTTCTAGATCTTGCTAGGCCAGATTACATTGGAGATATGTGGTCTGACCATCTGGCCAGATTGGGCTTGCAGTGTCTAGATCTTGCTAGACCAGACTCCATCTGAGTTGGGTGGGCTGACCATCTGGGCAGACTAGACTTGCAGTGTCTAGATCTTGCTAGGCCAGACTACATCGGAGTTATGTGGTCTGACCATCTGGACAGATTGGGCTAGCATTGTCTAGATTTTGCTAGACCAGACTCCATCAAAGTTGTGTGCGCTGATCGTCTGGGCAGACTAGACTAGCAGTTTCTAGATCTGTCTAGATCTGATCACTTATGTGACCCAACACCACAAAATCAGTCGGGTTGCGCGCCTATGCATTTTGAGTAATAGGCCGTAAAAGTTTATGTGGGTGAAATTATTGCTTTTTGTTATCCCGTAAAAATTGCCTTTACGGAGTATATTTTCATATCTACTGGGTAAAGCTTTGTTTATAACACAAAAAGGTACTTTTATTACACATTTTGTAACATGCATTGCATTGTATTGTTCGCACCTATGCCTTGACTTTAAAGTCAATCTTCTAAGATATGTCATTTTCATGCACGACAGAATGTTTGGTCACTTTTTGGTAATCAATCAATCAATAGTTCCGTCCTCTAGTCGAGGGTTGGATGCAATGCTTCTCCACTTGTCCCGATGGTGTGCTGTTCTGATAGACTGGTAATAATTTGGTCAATTTTCATCCTAGAAGAATAAATTCGGTATCAATTTAAAGCTTACACTCTGCTCTTTCTGAATATGTCCTTAACTCAGTTTAATTATTTGGGGCAATATGACTGATTTTGGAGTGTTGGGTCACACATGCATGTCTACCTTCCATGCGCTATGCCACGCAGTCTAGACTACACCTGCCCTACAGTCTAGACTACGTGGTCCTTGGGAGGCAGTCTAGATTGTGTAAAGATGGTAGTCTGGAGAACTTGAATTGGCAGACTAAGACGATAAGGTGCTTAATACAGTAAAACCTCTCCAAATCGACCGACCATCGGTCCGACTGTAAGTGGTCCATTTAGGGAGGTGGTCGGTTTAAGGAGTTTAAAAAAAATCATTAAAATGTGATTGTATGGGCGATTGTTTGGGACCCAAATAGAGTGGTCAATCTGTGGAGATGGTCGGTTAGAGAGGTTTTACTGTATTCTGGGCTAACCCGGGCATGCTACTTGCTAGCTGGTACTACCTGAGTCAAGGTGTGGTAATACAGCATGAGCTTACATGTCTCTTTGAGTGATTATCTCAGCATGCTAGCTGGTACTACCTGAGTCAAGGTGTGTTAATAGAACATGAACTTTCAGGTCTCTTTGAGTGATTATCTGAGCATGCTAGCTGGTGCTACCTGAGTCAAGTGTGTAATGAGAATGAGCTCTCAGGTCTCTTTGAGTGATTATCTGAGCATGCTAGCTGGTACTACCTGAGTCAAGGTGTGTTAATAGAGAATGAGCTTTCAGGTCTCTTTGAGTGATTATCTGAGCATGCTAGCTGGTGGTACCTGAGTCAAGGTGTGTTAATAGAGCATGAGCTTTCAGGTCTCTTTGAGTGATTATCTGAGCATGCTAGCTGGTACTACCTGAGTCAAGGTGTGTTAATAGAACATGAGCTTTCAGGTCTCTTTGAGTGATTATCTGAGCATGCTAGCTGGTGCTACCTGAGTCAAGGTGTGTTAATAGAACATGAGCTCTCAGGTCTCTTTGAGTGATTATCTGAGCATGCCAGCTGGTACTACCTGAGTCAAGGTGTGTTAATACAGCATGAGCTCTCAGGTCTCTTTGAGTGATTATCTGAGCATGCTAGCTGGTGCTACCTGAGTCAAGGGGTGTAAATAGAACATGAGCTCTCAGGTCTCTTTGAGTGATTATCTGAGCATGCTAGCTGGTGCTACCTGAGTCAAGGACTGGAGGATGAGCTCTCAGGTCTCTTTGAGTGATTATCTGAGCATGCTAGCTGGTACTACCTGAGTCAAGGTGTGTTAATAGGGCATGAGCTTTCAGGTCTCTTTGAGTGATTATCTGAGCATGCTAGCTGGTACTACCTGAGTCAAGGTGTGTTAATAGAGCATGAGCTCTCAGGTCTCTTTGAGTGATTATCTGAGCATGCTAGCTGGTACTACCTGAGTCATGGTGTGTAAATAGAACATGAGTTCTCAGGTCTCTTTGAGTGATTATCTGAGCATGCTAGCTGGTACTACCTGAGTCAAGGTGTGTTAATAGAGCATGAGCTTTCAGGTCTCTTTGAGTGATTATCTGAGCATGCTAGCTGGTACTACCTGAGTCAAGGTGTGTTAATAGAGAATGAACTTTCAGGTCTCTTTGAGTGATTATCTGAGCATGCTAGCTGGTACTACCTGAGTCAAGGTGTGTTAATAGAACATGAGCTTTCAGGTCTCTTTGAGTGATTATCTGAGCATGCTAGCTGGTGCTACCTGATTCAAGGACTGGAGGATGAGCTCTCAGGTCTCTTTGAGTGATTATCTGAGGATGCTAGCTGGTGCTACCTGAGCCAAGGTGTGTAAATAGAACATGAGTTCTCAGGTCTCTTTGAGTGATTATCGGAGGATGCTAGCTGGTGCTACCTGAGTCAAGGTGTGTTAATACAGCATGAGCTTACATGTCTCTTTGAGTGATTATCTGAACATGCTAACTGGTGCTACCTGAGTCAAGGTGTGTTAATAGAACATGAGCTTTCAGGTCTCTTTGAGTGATTATCTGAGCATGCTAGCTGGTGCTACCTGAGTCAAGGTGTGTTAATAGAACATGAGCTTTCAGGTCTCTTTGAGTGATTATCTGAACATGCTAACTGTTGCTACCTGAGTCAAGGTGTGTTAATAGAGAATGAGCTCTCAGGTCTCTTTGAGTGATTATCTGAGCATGCTAGCTGGTGCTACCTGAGTCAAGGTGTGGTAATAGAGCATGAGCTCTCAGGTCTCTTTGAGTGATTATCTGAGCATGCTAGCTGGTGCTACCTGAGTCAAGCTGTGTTAATAGAGAATGAGCTCTCAGGTCTCTTTGAGTGATTATCTGAGGATGCTAGCTGGTGGTATTTTCTCAGGCATGGTGTGACAATGGAGTGGTAATTGTATCCTTTTGGGTGACATTGTAAGTTGGTTGGTTGGTGGAGTTTTACTTGCGCAGTGAAACCTCTATTTGCTCCTCGAGAGAGTGCCGCTGGTAACTTGCAAAAGCCAGCAGTACTTCAACACTTTTGCAGGCAGCTTTCATGAAATGAAACATCACTCTCACAGCAGAGAGCTAAATGGAGAGCGGCAGTCAAGTAATGAAAGCAGTCTTTGTTCCATCGTGACCGACAGCATGATGATGATGACCTCTTGGCAACATCTAAGGTCATATCAGGACGGGTACCGACTTGTGACAGTGCACACTCATGACAACTTTATAGTGCTGCCCTACTGGGAAATTAGGCCACTGGCACCATGACCCGATATCCCACTCAGTCACATTATCCAGACACTGAGCTAACCAGTCCTTGCCTTATCCTATTAATGCCAAGCGCCAGGCTAGGAAGTGACAAGTATCAATTTTATAAGTCATTGATTTGACTCGACCGGGAATTGAACTCCCGATCTCCCGCACGGGAGGACTGCGTTCTACCGATTCGGCAACTGCGTCCGGTAGGTGGATCCTGACCAAGATACAAAGTTCTCAGGGATCAATCAGACTGGTATTTTTATGTAGCATCACAACTAAGGAGCTCTCTAGCGGTGGTCAGCTACATCAGGTATCCAAGGTGAAGATCCAAGAATAGGGTTCCAAGGTGACTTGAATGTTAATGATTTTGGTCCACTGACAATAGTAGCTAAAAGTCTATTTAAACTGCTTGTGGGAAGTGAGCAGAAGAATGCCGGCACTGTTACTCTATCTTTTGTTTCCAGTTCGCATTCCCAGATCGCATTCCAATGCTCTTAATCTTTTCATTTCTTTGGATTTCTGCCATTATTTCATTTTTGTTAGATTAAAGAGATGATTGTTATGATATACACCTTACTTTAGTTTCATTTACTTTTTATTTAAAATTTTGGAGATATTTGAAGTGATAACATACACAATAAATTTTTGGCATGCACATACAATTTCTGATACCAACGACATGAATGGTAAATGGTTCTATTAAAAATAAAATGCCTTAATATTACCTTCTATGTACCTAAGTTCACCAGTACCTAAGTTGGATATGTATAATCAAATCTTGATGGGTGCTTTGTTTTTTTAAAGAAAATTTGATGCTTTCATTGGACTATGCAGTTTTAACAAATTTGAAACAAAAATAACTGAAATATGAAATACCCGAAAGCACTTTCGCTATAAGTGTGTGTACCCAACCGATTGATTGAATCATAAATGGGACATTTGGAAAGCGCCAAGTAATTTCTGGTCATCAAACTCAGGCATCAGAGCGAGAGTGAGAGGCTGGTTTGTTGCTTTACGTCCTGGCAACATCTAAGGTCATATCAGGACAGGTACCGACTTGTGACAGTGCACACACATGGGGACCTTATAGTAGTGCCCCACTGGGAGACCAGGCCACCAGCACCATGACCTGATATCCCATTCAGTCACATTATCCTGACACTGAGCCAACTAGTCCTTGCCCTATCCTAATAATGTTGAGTGCCTGGATAGGAAGCGACAAGTATCAATTTTTAGGTCATTGTTTTGACTCGACCAGGGTTCGAACCCGTGGGTTCGAATCCCACGACCTACCAAAACAGGAGACGGACGCTCAACTCATCCGGTCATCCCGTCTGGTGGAGAGTGAGAGCGAGATATTGTGAGAGTCTGCTTGTGAGTGAGGGTGAGAGTGTTTGAGTGCCATTGTGAGCGTCCGCCACGTGGTGGCATGACGTCACGTGGTGGTGTGACGTCATACCCGTTCCTCTTCCTGCTGCTGCACTGTCTGGCTTTCATGTTTCAGGCATGTGCGCCCGCTGTGGCCGGTCGATCATGGGCGATAACGCGGGTTGTTCGGCTCTTGATCAGCTGTATCATGTCGACTGCTTTTCTTGCATTGCCTGTGGTAAGTGGCGCTTACCAGATGTAGCGGGTGCTTCTTAAGGGTTTCTTGCGCTGAGATGCCTAGCGCAGAGAGTCGGTCTTGCATAACTGTAGCGACATGCAGGCATTAAGGAACCTAACCGCTGTTTGTGCTCGAAATTATCAATTAAGCCCAATCTAAATTCAATTCGGAAATTTAATTAAAATTCTTACTTCATTTTCCAGCTAATACATTAATTAATATGTTATATTAATAAATATATATAAATGGAGGCTTCTTGAATTTAATAGTTTTTTTTAGATACTGCTTTTCTTCCAGAATTTATGATTCATGAGCTATTATTACATTAATCAATATTTATAAATGGAGACTTCTTTACTTTTCTTTTGTCAAATACTGCCTTTCTTTAAAAATTCATGAGTTGACAAGGTTTTGCAAGACCGATTTTGCTTGGGCTCAAAGCACAAATTATGAATATTAAATAGGATAATTGGTAGTTAAGCACTGTCATAACAATGGAATTGAGGAATGCTGCTAAACTGCTGTAGAAATGCTTACCTAGGCTGGTGTTGACTGATTTGAATTTTTCAACGTTTTTAAATATTCTTTTCTTTTTACAAGTCTTCATTAAAAAGATGTCTTTGTTTTGTTTTTTAAGCAAGCAAATGTTACTTTCGCCGTCACTTTCTTTTAAAATGTTATGTAAGCGCGTTAATTATCAATAGATTAAGATATTGAATTTAAATCCAAATCTTGATAGGTAAAAATAGATTTCAGTTTAATAATATTAATTTCGTTGTCGTTCCTGAAAAATATTTTGTAAACGTGTAAAGTATCACAAGATTAACAGTGGCTATTGAATTTTAACTGAAATCTTGATATGTAGACCTATTTTGTTGTTTAATATGGCGGTATGTATTATAATGTGTAACATACCTGTAGATCATATTTAATTTGATGGAGGGCGGGGGGAAGGCAATTTGTCGTAATTTTTTTAATTGGATGAAAGTTTTGTCAATATTTCACTGATTTAAATCATTTAAAATTAAAGGCACTTGCACAGTAAAACCTCTCTAACCGACCACCTCCACAGATCGACCACTCCCCTATATCGATCGCTTGATTTGGGTCCCAATAATACCATTGTAAGGATATTCTATTTCTAACTCCCTAAACCGACGATTTCCCTAAATGGACCGATTAAAGTCGGTTCCATGGTCGGTCGATTTAGAGAGGTTTTACTGTATTTCCAAAATAAGGTGTGAAAATAGTATTGTATACTGTACTGACCTTTAAGTTTAACTGGTCATGTTTCACTCTGGGACAGGTCATGGCTTGGGCGGTCAGCCTTTCTTCGCAATGGAGGGAAAGCCGTATTGTGAGTCCTGTTACATGGTAAGTGTTTCTAGGTACTGTCAACTTGAGCAGTACTGTCACCGGACGCGGTGGCCGAACCGGTAGAGCGCAGGCCTCCCTGCGGAAGGTCGGGAGTTCGATTCCCGGTTGAGTCAAACCAATGACTTAGAAAATTGATACTTGTCGGTTCCCAGCCAGGCGCTCGTCATTATTAGGATGGGGCAAGGACTGGTTGGCTCAGTGTCAGGATAATGTGACTAAGTGGGATATCGGGTCATGGTGCTGGGAGCCTGGTCTCCCAGTGGGGCAGCACTAAAAGGTTGCCATGCGTGTGCACTGTCACAAGTGCTGATATGACCTTAGATGTTGCCAGGACGTAAAACTCCAACAACCAACCAACCCATGGTGCCACACGCTAGGAGGCGCCACGTGTTTGGAACAACAATGTGTGGAGATCATTGCCAGTAATATACAGGGATGAAAGATCTCAGCGATTCCGCGGATTTCCGGGATTTTTCAATCCCACAGCACCATCAGCGTATACTCAGGGATGAAAGATCTCCGCGATTTCGTGGATTTCCAGGATTTTTCCTGTAGCTATAATTGTATACTAATATGTTGCATCCGTCCTGATGTGACCTTAGATGTTTCCAGGACGTAAAACTCCAACAACCAACCAACCAATACGTTGTTTCACGCTGCAGCATCATCAGCGTATACTAATATGTAGTGCAAACACCGCAGCAGGGTCAGCGTATACCAATATGTATGAAACCCGACTTCCGGGAATTTTCAGGGATTCCCTGACAATGCTAAGTCTATGGGAGAATATCAGCATTTCCGCTTTTTGTCCAGGAGACCACTTTCATCCCTGAATATAGATGTGGTCTCTCTCTCTTAATTATATTGAAAGATGCATGGACCAATCGTTTTGAGTTTCTACAATTTTCTGAGATAGATATATATTAAATTGATTTTATAATCTACTTTACTTTCATTTGACATAACTTTTATTTTAAGTGCCTAAGATATTAGAAGTGCAAACAAATTTGGCAAGCACGCCAAAACTCTGACACCATAGGCTTCTGCATTAACAGGTTCTATTAAATTGACTGAGTACTTCTATGTGGTAACAAATGCTTCATAAGTGAATCAGTGTCTAACTCTAAGTCACATATGTAGAATACAATCTAGATAATTGCTTTGATTTTGAAAATTTGATGCTTCATCGGACCATGCAACTTCAAAGTTGCATGGCAAAAATTCGAAAGCCATCGGACTATGCAACGTTAACCGATCATTGGTTTAACCGAGCTTTGGCTTCGACTTTGACTTGGCTTTGGCAAAAACATGGGTGCATTATGAATGTAATATAGAATGTATGTGGACACTGTTTATTGTTTTTTTATATATATATATATATATATATATATATATATATATATATATATATATATATACGGTATAACATTTTTCGGTGCATGGCAAAATACTACCATTGATCATATAAAAAAGTCTCAGACGACCATATAACCACATGAAAGTTTGGTTTAACCATACCGGATGTGGCCTGGGCTCGACAATTTTGTTTGGATTAACCGATAATTTGGATTAACCAACTTTTTTTATATGATAAATTGTAGTATTTTGCCGGGCCGCCGAACAATGTTTGGATTAACCGATCGTTTGGTTTAACCGAGCTTGGTTTAACGGGGTTGTACTGTATTGCGCTTTCTCAAATATTTTCAGAACACCTTGGCGAAGTGTTCCGTTTGTTCCAAGCCAATTACAGACCGGGTAAGTACGATTTCACAGTGAAGAGTACAGTGGCTTCTCCATTCATCGAAGACCAGACGGAATGGCCGAATGAGTTGAGAGTCCGTCTCCCGTTTTGGGAGATCGTGGGATTCGAAACAATGGGTTCGAACCCTGGTCGACTCAAACCAATGACATAAAAATTGATACTTGTCGCTTCCTAGCCAGGCGCTAGGCATTAATGGGATAGGGCAAGGACTGTTTGGCTCAGTGTCAGGATAATGCGACAGAGTGGAATATCAGGTCATGGTGCTGGTGGCCTGGTCTCCCAGTGCGTCAGCACTGTAAAGTCACCATGAGTGTGCACTGTTGTGAGTTGGTACCTGTCCTGATATGACCTTAGATGTTGCCAGGATGTAAAACTCCAACAACCAACCAACCATGATCTAATATCATTCAGTTACTGTATCCTGGTACTGAGCAAACCAGTCCATGCCCTATCCTAGTAATGCCGAGTGACAGGCCAAGTAGTGACAAGTATGGGGACTCTAAGTCATTGTATAATATTACTGGATGCCCCGGCCGCCAGAGCCCCAGATAATACCACAAACCCTCCCCAGGTGCGTTCTGACGACGGTCTGTCAGTTCACACCTGATGCCCCTCTCAAACAAACTCATAAGGAAGAAAGGGAAGAGAAGTCACGAAAGATTGACAGTGAGGAAGTTGTGCTTTATTGGCATCAACTCCTGTTCACCTACTAGTGACCTATCACCCTGACCCCTTACCTTCTCTCCACACAGTCTCATTACCTCTTTAGCCTGTCTATAAATCAGTGACTACAGTCCATTGAACTGGAGTCCCATGGTTCCCCCAACCCAGCTGCAGGTGGTGTACATAATGTATGCAGTATGGCTGGTGTGCTGGCCCATCGGCCCTGTGGTAACAGGGAGTTGCAGACAGTTACAATAAATATATATCTTAAAAATGTCCTTCTTCTCCACTTGCATCCTTTCTGGTGCATAGAGGGAACATTTCACCAAACATTAACTGTCTCCTATATAGGAACATCTTGTCATAATCTCGGGCACTATGCACTAACATATATCTCCCATAGTCTAATATGTCACACAGCGAGTGGGGCACCCACTGCTTTTCTATTACATAACCTTGGTCCCCACTCCGTCACCCGAGGATAATAATGCTCTCTGCCAATATATAATTCCGAACCGAAAATCAGTATATTTTTACAATTGGTTTGATTCGGCCTGTGTTTTAGCTGAGGACCTTCGGCATTGGAAGCGAGCAAGTGCTCTTTGCAATTTAGCCACCCTGTCTGGTGTCGATACGCGACAACGGAGGAAGAGAGAGGAGGCGAGGGTGGGAAATAAAACATTTCATTTGTGGTGGTCTCTGTGGCGGAGTGGTTAGACTGTCTGACTTTTTTCTAGGTCGGACTCCTAATCTGAAGGTCAGTGGTTCGATTCCCTGTGCCCCCACCTCTGCCACTTTGGATTTCCACCGCTGTGTTGAACTTACAGCGTCATCAAAGGCCAGTTGCTGTCGTACCATGTCTATGTGGTGTGGGAGGTTAAAAATCCCTTGGGTCGCTAAAAGTGTAGGCTCGGGCTTTCTATCGACAAACTGTCTAATGGTGAAAACAAGCCTGTTCAGGCTTATCCATGATAGGCAGTATAAATCTTCAACAAACAAATCAAAGGAACAAAATGTCATAATGAATATCATAGCAATGTCAAAAGGTATCAATATGAATGTAGATCAAAATGTCAAGATTCAATATCTAGATAAGTCAGATATCTAAGGGAAATGTTAGGTATTAATGAGGTATACGAAATGTCAGGTAGATGGAGAGAGCCGCGAAGAGCCCTCCACAAAGGAGAGTCGTGAAGCAGGAGGAGGCGGAGAGGCAGGAGGCAGCGGCAGGCCGAGTTATAAGGAGGGGGGGGGGAGGAGGGCGTCGTCGGGGGGGTCGGGGGGGGGGGGGCAACAGTCACGGTCGGCAGGGAGAAGGGGGCTCTTCCCCCGCCGTGAATCAACCGCAATGCAAGCATTACGACCAATTCGAGTTATTCAATTCAATTCAATTCAATTCAATTCTTTATTTCAGTCTCAAGATTATGGTAGTTACATAATTTGGTCCATATGAGGTAAATATAAAAATAAATGTGAATAACATATAAGTAGACGCTTGGGTCACAACATGCCAACACTGCAGCTGCTCGGGCAAAAGATCTATGCTGCAATATGGGGTGTCAATCTGGAACTGTTGACCGGTGTATCCTCATCCATTTTAGCTATAGTATAATACAGCTTCTTCGTTTTTGGTGAATCATTTATTGTAGATCCTGTCATTGAGGTGAGCGTCTTACGGTCATGTTTTAAACGCAGGATAAAATCTGTAAAATTAAGTCAATATGCAGATACAGTAAATTGTAACGACAAATTATGTCGTGATTGTTACCCCAGGCTCTATAGAACCAATATTTGAACCACAAAATTTGTCTATTGGTGAAGAGGCCCTGATCTCTTTGTATCTTTTTCTAAACATGTGTTTTTTTTCCTTAAAGAGCAGTCTGTAGGTTATTTGTATATTAGTTCCAGGGCTCATGATTTTGTTTTATGGATTATTTTGTTTATAATGGGCAGTGGGAAGACAACCATTAATGGTTACACTGTTCCTTCAATTTCTATTGTTAACAGAATAGTATATGTTTGTGGAATAATGTATGGAAATTGTGAATAAAAAATGTTGAAATGTCTAGATCCTGCGCGCTACGGGTAAGCCGTTCCACCCCGGGTGCTTCACGTGTGTGGTGTGCGGAAAGAGTCTGGACGGCGTTCCATTCACAGTGGACGCCACCAACCAGAACCACTGCATCGAAGACTTCCACAAGTAAGCACCCCGCCATTCCCACAACCCCTGCTTTCTGTCTCTCCACTCCTATGATATCACCTCTTATAATTTGTCGGATTTTTAATGACTTTTTCTTATTGCTAGTAGCCATAGTAGTGCCGGGCGCGGTGGCCGAATCGGTAGAGCGCAGGCTTCCCGTGCGGAAGGTCGGGAGTTCGATTCCCGGTCGAGTCAAACCAATGACTTATAAAATTGGTATTTGTTGCTACCTAGCCTGGCACTCGGCATTAATAGGATAGGACAAGGACTGGTATTCGCACAGTATCAGGATACTGTGACTGGGATATCGAGTCATGGTGCCGGTGGCCTGATTTCCCAGTGGGGCAGCACTATAAAGTTGCCATGAGTGTGCACTGTCAATAGTCGGTACCCATCCTGGTATGACCTTAGATGTTGCCAGGACGTAAAACTCCAACAACCAACCTCAAAACCACTTTTCCAACAGAGCTATTGAACCATATATGTGTGTTAGTGGTTGCAAATTGAGGTTGTGCCCTTGTGTTGTGTAGGAAGTTTGCGCCCCGGTGCTGTGTGTGTGGAGAGCCCATTCTGCCCAACTCCGGACATGAGGAGACCATCCGGATTGTCGCCATGGATAAGAGCTTCCACGTCGACTGCTACAGATGCGAGGTGAGGTAGCCAGCGAGTGTCGCCTGGGTCATCTTTGAAGTATCTGATTGGTTGACTGAAAGTTGCATTAGAAAAAAAGGAAATGGAAAGCTTGTTTTATTTAACGACACCTCTAGAGCACATTGATTTTTATCATCGGCTATTGGACGTCAAACATATGGTCATTCTGACATGTTTCTTTGGAGGAAACCCACTTCCTCCACATAGGCTACTCTTTCCGATAAGCAGCAAGGGGTCTTTTATATTGCCTTTCCCACAGACAGGACAGCACATACCACAGCCTTTGATAAAGTTGCATTAGAAGACAATTTTTGCGTAGTGTCTAGTTGTTTAAAAGTAAATGTGCATGGGTACTATATCTAGAGAGAGAAGAAAGTTATGTTATGGTTATGTAGTAATGAACAATAGAGTAGGAATATAAAAAAAAACACCCTTTTGAAGGTTTGATTCCAATGTTTATCTCCATTTTTGGATTGGCATTTATGTGGTTTTGTGCTTGGACTCTTCATATAATTCAGATTAACCTAAATCTAGAATGGGTTAGTTTTTAAATTAACAAGTTTGATGGTTTATAAAAAGGTTGACTTATAATAAAGGTATTGCAGTACGTACATTATAATGAAAGTTATATATTCACATATATATTCTTTTGACAACATGATAATGAAAGATAAAAGTTGCATAATCGGATGAAAGCATAACAATTTCGAAACCAATGCACTTAGTTGGACTTGATCATACATAGATACTGGTGCACTTATCAAGCATTTATTGCATTTGGGTCACTGTTTTGCAACCAGAACTACAACAAAAAAGGGGCAAACACATCCAAAGACCCTATAATACTAAGACGGCTCACTCAGCCTGTACTGTGTAATCAAAATGATCAAACCCACCACTTGGTGCGCTGGCTGTTCTCTTGGTTAAACAGATGCTATATTATATGTATAAATGTTGAATGTTAAAGATGTGTGATGATGGCGATGATGATGATGATGTGTATTTGTTCATAGCAATTTCATATTGATGTGTATTCATACTTACCTATCTCATGTATAATATAATTGGATGTGTTTACATGTGAAACACCAACAGGCAGTTGGGCTGATCAAACACACCACAAGGTGGCACTGCAAAATTTACATTACCATAGGAGAGATAGGGAGTGAGCCATCTTAGTATTATAGGGTCTTTGACACATCTTATGTCCATCGTGCCGGTGTGCATACCGAAGTTAATGTTGCATATTTTCACCTCGAATATCTCCAAAGATACCGTTTAGAATAAACGTTTCTTCGCATGAAAGTAACGTAGATTATGACAATCAACCTTATCTAAGAAATATAGCAAAAATTCAAAACCGTCGGATTATGCAACTTTACTATTTCGACGATGTTGATGATGGTTCACTCTCTTGATGATGAGATGCTGTTGCTATTGGCAGGACTGCGGCCTGGTTCTGTCATCGGAGGCTGAGGGACGAGGCTGCTACCCGCTTGACGACCACATCCTGTGTAAGAACTGCAATGCACGCCGCATCCAAGCCATGACTACCAAGATGACCACAGAGCTCTGAGCAGCAGCGGCAGTGGCAATAGCAGCAATGGCGGCAGTGGTAGTAACATCAGCGATAGTCACAGCAGTGTTGGTGGCAAATGCAGCAACAGCAGCGGTGGCGGTAATATCAGCAGTGTCGGAAAGGCAGCAGTGGCGGCAATGGTAGCAACAGCAGCAATGGCAGTAACAGCAACAGTGGCGGTAATATCAGCAGTGTCAGAAATGCAGCAGTGGCGGCAATGGTAGCAACAGCAGCAGTGGCGGTAATATCAGCAGTGGGGGCAATAGCAGCAGTAGCAGCAGTAGCAGCAGTAGCAGCAGTAGCAGCAGTAGCAGCAGTGGCGGCAATAGCAGCAGTGGTGGCACAAGCAGCTGTGGAGGCAATAGCAGCTGTGGTGGCAATAGCAGCTGTGGCGGCAATAGCAGCTGTGGCAGCAATAGCAGCTGTGGCAGCAATAGCAGCTGTGCCTGCAACAGCAGCAGTGGCAGTAATATCAGCAGGGGTGGCAATAGCAGCAAGCAGCAGTGGTGGCAATAGCAGCAACAGGGGCAGTGGCGGCAACAGCAACAGCAGCAGTGATGGTAATGGCAGCAGTGCCAGAAACAGCAGTAATAGTGGTAATATTTGTGGCAGAAACAACAGTGGACACAGTAACAACAGCAGCAGCTGCAACAAAAGCGAGGTGGATCCGGATGCCGTGGTCAGCCGGAACAAGTTGCATTTGTTATATGAGTTGAGCATCCACCTCCCTTTTTGGTAGGTCGTGGGATTCGAATCCCTGGGTTCGAACCCTGGTCGAATCAAACCAACGAGTTCAAAATTCAAATGCTATCACTACCTAGCTTGGCACTCTGCATTACTAGCATAGGGAAAGGAGCAGTGGAATGAGAGGCCAATTGTCTGTAATTGAAAATGTCCCTGCTTAATCGACAACAAAACAATTCTATACCGTTCAAATGCTACACTGCAGTGGCTCTGTTTCCCCCACTAGTTCGGTCAGACTGAGATTTGGATGCAATAAGCAGTGTGTGTATTCATCTAGTGAGTCATTGCTGGTTTCTCAACTGCACTGTGTATCATTAGGGCCAGTGCCAGCCTCTTTTGCGCCCTAAGCAAGACCAATTATTTCAACCCTGTCCCATCCCAAATTTTGTTATTGTATTATTAATTCATTGACGTGAACACAGATATAATATATATTTGACTCATACTCTGGCTGCCAAGGTAAACAAACCCACCTTCCTTTATTTCAAAAGTTAAAACTCAGCAGGCCAACTTGATGGCACTCACTCAATCTTGGCAAGTGACCATCAGTCAAGGTCACCTAGCCCTACTTGCCCGGTAGAAAGCTGCTACCCAAGTCGATCCAACAACTCTGTGGAACAAAGCAGACATCAAACCACTGAACAACCACTGCTACCGCATCCTTAATTATATTAGTATAAATAATATTTATACCCCACATAAAGCTTACCCCTCAAAGGTTGGTACTGCGCACCTCTGAGTTCTGCGCCCTAGACGGCTCCCTAGTTGGCCTAATGGTATCATCGGCCCTATCTCCATGTGGCTAAATGCCAGTAGTGTCACTACAATAGGATATGTTTATGCCTTCGGGTTGCGCTTCTTGAATGCTGAATGGTGTCATAGAAGAACAAGTTCAACATTATTAACAAATGTATTAACATGATAATACTGTAAATATATCGCAATTATGGATTATATAGGGTCTGACCAGTGTAACTAACAAGGGGTTTAAAGTCGCCTGGTATACCTCACCAAGAAACAGCATCCAGCATCAAAGGCTCTCCAAACATACCTTTGCTTAGTTTTTTTCAGTTCATGCAACTGAACATGTGTGAGGAGAGTATTGAGGTCTGTGATGTATGAATGACATCATAGATGGGATTCCCTCATCACATGACCTATAGGGGTTCCAAACACACAGGGGAATCCATGGCAACCACCAAGATGGCAGCCACAGAAAGCTCTCAATTCAACTTTTAAAGTCTATTAATCTACATGATTTAATAAATTATTTACACAAAAATAGCTGGTTATGAGAAATAAACATTTGAACTTTATATTTAACATTTTAGATTGCAAATTCTAACATTTGTCTATATGATTGTCTAAAAGCCTTGTCAGCGCTGCTGGACTAACTACAACACAACAGGGCTGCGTTCAGGGTACGTCTCGGTGATGCTTTTTGGCTTATTTCCGTTCAGGGTGCATCTCGGAGATGTCTCGGAGACGCCTCCCATTTCAGACAGGAGATGAAAAGCACCTCGAAAATGGCTGCCGAATTCAGTGATTTCAGCCAATCACAGTGCAGCTTTTCCATCACAAATGGCCGCCGCCTATGGGGAGCGGCCATTTTCAAGGCGACAAACTGCTTTTGCCGTTCAGACTAGTGTGACGTCAGGGATTTCCCCGAGACTTCTCGGAGGCTCATCCTGAACACGGCCCAGGAGCAATCAATTTCAGCACTCTCCCTCCACGTATACAGTTGCATAAACTGAAAAGCTGCACAGGTATGCTTGGAGAGCATTTGTCGGAGTACGGTACGAGTCTCAGCAGCTGCATAGTCTGATAATTTGGAGTTTCTGTCACTTTTCTGAGATAAATAAATTCACGATATATGATATTAATGATATATGATATTAATAACTTTTTTTTAAATGGCTGACTTTTGAGATATTTGAAGTGCAAACATATAACATTAGTTTTGGGAAGCACGCGAAACCTCTGACACCATTGACTTCGGCAGTAACAGGTTCTATTAAATTGACTCAGTATTCTCTCCTATGCAGAAACAAATGTTTAATAAGTGCATCAGTGTCTAAGTTAGATAATTATGTAGAATCAAATCTAGACAATTGTTTTGCTTTTGAAAATTCGATGCTTCATCGGACTATGCAGCTTTAAGTAAATATTTTGTTATTGGCACTCACCAATATATTATTTGCCTTTGAAATAGATATAAGTCCATAACCAGTTATTCAATGCCAATATCCTTCCTACGCTAGTTTCCAGACGCCGCCACTGGTGGCGCCACCTGCAATAAGGTTTCAATCTCTTGACTAGTGAAGTTATGTATAGCCTGTTATTGGGGTTGGTGTGTGTGGTGATGAATGTGGCAGATTTAAGCCATGTACCCATAGACTGTTCCTTGTGGCATGTTCCCTTGTTACGTGTTCGTTTGTGACCGTGTAATGCACCACACAGACAAGGAACATTTTCAATCTCTATGTTGATGGTCAGTTTGTCACATGTACCCTGCACAAGGCCAGACGGTTCCTTGGGTCCAACCTATGGGAACAGCCACTAAGTAAAACACATTGTCTGTGTGGTGCGTCACATGGTCACAAGCGAACACGGAACAAGGGAATATGCCACAAGGGAACAGTCTATGGATACATGGCCTAAAAGCGGGCATATCTCAAGGATGTAGTCGAATACAGTGTTTGGAGATTATGATGTATGCCATTATATTAGGCAACGGTGGATATATTTGATTAGAAATTACACTTGCCCTGGTTGTATGTAGCCAGGGCCGCATTCAAGGTATGCCTCGGAGGCGTCTCGGAGATATTCCGGCCATCGCGCTAGTATGAACAGCAAAAGGAGTCGGTTGCCTTGAAAATGGCTGCCTCCATAGTGGGCAGCCATTTGCAATTGAAAAGAACAGCTCTGATTGGCTGACACCACTGAATTTGGCGGCCATTTTTGAGGCGCTTTTTGCCTCCTACCTGAAAAGCGAGATGTCTCCGAGGTGTAGGCCTACCGAAGGCAAATAAGCCCAAAAGACGTCTCGGAGTCGACTCGGAGGCATACCCTGAACGCGGCCCAGGTTCCCGTATTCTCCACAACCCACTCACTGCTGTCTAGCCTTACACATCCAAATATCGGCTCATCATGAGCACAATCCCCCTCTCCCTCTCCCCCTCCCTTTCTTCTCCCTTTCTCTCCCTCTTTCCTCTTCCTCTCCCATTCCCTCCCTTTCCCTCTCCCCCTTCCTCTCCCTCTTCCTCTCCCTCCCTCCCTCTTCCTTTCCTCTTCCTCTTCCCCTCCCCTCTCCCTCTATGCCTCCCTCTTCCTCTCCCTCTTCCCCTCCCTCTCTCTATCCCTCCCCCTCTCCCTCCCTCTCCCTCTGCCTCTTTCTCTCCCTCTCTCCCTCTTCCCCTTCCTCTCCCTCCCTCCCTCTCCCTCCCTCTGCTTCTCCCCCCTCTCCCTCTGCTTCTGCTTCTGCCTCTTCCTCTCTCCCCGTCCCTCTTCCACCTCCTCTCCCTTTCGCTCTTTCCCTCTCCGTCTCCATACTCCATCCATATGGGTTGCAGAGCTTATACCCCAGTCACACTAAGCTTGCAACCACTTTGCGACCCCAAAAAACGATTGGTCGCAATGTGGTCCTCAGTAGTCGCCAACCTCCTTGCAGGTGGTGCATCAAATACCTCCTAGCGATCAACCATTTTCATAGGCTGACGATTGGTCGCCAACTAATCGACAACATGGCACGCTGCCAACTATCTGTGATCCGTTGGTGAATGCCCGGGGACTAATTTGTGACTGATCTGCAAACCAGTCATAAATCACTTTCCGATTGATTGCCAATCGATCGTTAACCTGTCTTCCCTGCAGTCATCAACCCTCCCCCCCCCCCCACACCCACCACACTTTAACAAATATATTTTCGTCGCTGACCAAAATGTTTTGTTATTAATTTAAGAAGTGAAATATATTGGTATATCTTCATATTTACCCGCTACTTCTGATTTGAACAAATATAATAAGATATGTAGTTTAAGGAACTTTAAAAGTGAAATTGAAGCCGTTTTATCGCCGCCATCTTGTCTTTTTGCATTCTCTCATTTCACCAACTCTGTGCAGATATAAGTAGCCATTTTATGCTGGAGCCAGGGATTCTACTTCCGGTTCCATACTAAACTTCTACAGCCATTTTCGCCCATATAGAGGGGGTGTAATGATGTCACGAGACAACTTCCGGTGGCCATTTTGGATTACATACGAAAGGCTTGCAACTGTTTACAATGTGTTTATTTACCAATTTGTTGGTTTATTTGTCACTGTTTTGAGCAATTTGGCCTCAAAAGTTTGGAGAAAAGGGTTTTTTAATGGAGCAGAAGTCTTTTTTTTAATCATGTGGCCTCACGTCACTCGCATCGTTGCTTAAGCGCAGTATGTTGACACATTAAATACTGTCAAAGAATTAGAAAGGTTTGGGTAGTATTCGCTAGGTGGCGCTGCCGTTCTTTGGCTGCCGCCGACCGGTGTGGCGGTTTCAGCGTGTTCCCGTGCTCAGACGTGTACCTCGCTTCTGCGCATGCGTCAGAATCTAATAAACATGGCCGTAATTGATTAACACTACCCGGGCGACTCGGGTCATCCCAGTCGTCAGAATTTCAAATAGAACACGGCGAGTGGAGTCGACAAATACACGTGCCGTGTGCCAAAAAAGAATAACTTAGATTAATTAAATGGAAATATAGGTAAACTAGGCCATCATAAAATACTTTAAATCCTATTTTGCTGTATTTTTTATCGGTTATTAAAAAAAAGAAAAAATTGTCCACCCGAGCGCGGAGAAGCGTATTCGATTATTCGACCCGAGTTTGTAGGATGTGCACATGCGCCAATAAGTGTCTCGGGTGATCCGAGTTGATGCGAAATCCGCGCATGCGCAGAAGCAACGGGACACGGCTGAGCACGGGAACACGCTGAAACCGCCACACCGGTGTTGCGGTTTCTGAGGGAGATCAGTTTGCCAGGGACACATCCATTCAAATGCATTGTCAATGGCCGTGAGCAAATCTTCATACAGAAAAAGTCAAATATCTCTCAAATTAGACCACCTAGAAACAAATTGCTTGGTACACATAGAAAACATCTTTACCAAAAAGATTATATTAAATTATAAGGTTAGTGACGATGCTGTTCGATTTTGACGAATGCGCAGAAGCGATGAGTCCCTGGCAAACTGGTATGCCTCGGAAACTGGAACACCCGGTAGGCCCAGTAGTGGCAGTAGTGTTCTTGGTATACAACAGGGGGTGCCATAGGTGGTGTCAAGTGTAATCCAAGATGGCTGACTACTGAGTGTTGACGTCACATGCACTCCCTCTATTTAGACCACGTTGTCGTTCACCCCTGTAGGCCTACTGTAAGTACGGGGTGAATCTTTTATCTAATGGAAACACGACGGTGCGGTTAGATGCTTTTCCATTTCAGTGTCAGGATAATTTGACTGAGTGTGATATTAGGTCATGGTGCTGGTGGCCTGGTCTCCGAGTGGGGCAGCACTATAAAGTCATCGTGCATGCGCACTGTCACAAGTCGGTACCCGTCCTGGTATGACCTTAGATGTTGCCAGGACATAAAACAACAAACAAACCCTGTTGACTAAATCTACCATCAGTCTCCCCAGTTGAACATTAAAGTTGCATAGTCGGATGGTTGTCGGAGTTTTACATCCTGGCAATATCTAAGGTCATATCAGGAAGGGTACTGACTTGTGACAGGACCATTGATGGCGAGCAGCCTGGTAGCCATCAATTTGCACCCAGGTAGGCATAGTATAGCAATGCAGCTCGAGCAGCCTGGCAGCCATCAATTTGCACCCAAGTAAGAGTTCCACAGGGTTCCACTCTGGGACCCCTACTGTTTCTATTATTTATAAATGACCTACTTCTAGTTTCCAACAAAGCATCTTTCACATTATTTGACGATGATGCAGCACTAACAATACACAACAATGACCTTGCCATAGCCGCAACCAAGGCTGGAATGGTGCTGGATCGAGTGAATACATGGTGCCATGAGAATAAACTAACATTAAATGGCACTAAAACTGAGTACATAATCTATGGAATCAAAGCCAGGAAGGTGAGGGCCCAACCAACTTTCAATGTTTGTAAACATCGGGTATGCGCGTGCAGCTTGGCTACAGAACGAAGGCACACTGCCACTGAGTTTGCCAGTACGCGCAGTGTAAAACGTTTATTTGATTCAAAATTAATAGAAATGCAGAAGCCTAACCATATCAATTTAATATAATCTATTCGGTAAATATGTTTTCTATATGTGTTCCAAGCGGTTTGGTGTGGTTTTAGAGATATTTCACTTTTTCTGTAAGAAGATTTCTCACGGCCATTGACAATGCACTGGGTTTGCCGGTACGCACAGTACAATATGTTTATTTTATTCAAAATTAATAGAAATCCAGAACCCTAACCATATAAATTTAATATAATCTAGTCGTTGAATATGTTTTCTATATGTATTCCAAGCGGTTTGTTTCTAGGTGGTGTGGTTTTAGAGATATTTCACTTTTTCTGTATGAAGATTGCTCACTGCCATTGACAATGCATTGAGTTTGCCGTATGCGAAGTGCAAAACATCTATTTTATTCCAAATTAATAGAAATGCAGAAACCTAACCTTATAAATTTAATATAATCTATTCGTTGAATATCTTTTCTATATGTGTTCCAATCGATGTGTGTCTAGGTGGTGTGGTTTTAGAGATATTTCACTTTTTCTGTAAGAAGATTGTTCACGGCCATTGACAATGCACTGAATTTGCCGGTATGTGCAGTACAAAATGTTGATTTTATTCCAAATTAATAGAAATCCAGAACCCTAACCTTATAAATTTAATATAATCTATTCATTGAATATGTTTTCTATATGTGTACCAAGCGGTTTGTCTCTATGGCCGTAATCGATTAACACGACCCGGGCGACTTGGGTCACCCGAGTTGTCAGAATTTCAAATCGAACACCGCGAGTGGAGTCGACAAAAACACGTGCCGTGTGCAAAATGACCCGACGCCAGTAACCCACTTCTTGGCTGGGGTTTGCTAGGAATGCCTGAGCTGGTACCTGTAGGATAACAGCTACCACTACAAGTTGTTTTAATGCTTTTTTTAAATAACCCAGATTGTCAGCTTATACGATCCTAAAATACTTTAAATCCTATTTTGCTGTACTTATATTGGTTATTAAAACAAATAATTAGGTTTTAGATTAAGCCACCATTTTTTTCACCCCGAGCGTGCATAAGCTTATTCGGTTATTCGACCCGAGTCTACAGGATGTGCGCATGCGCCAAAAAGTGGCTCGGGTGACCAGAGTCGATTAATCGATTACGCCCTAGGTGGTGTCGTTTTAGAGATATTTCACTTTTTCTGTATGAAGATTGCTCACGGCCATTGACAATGCATTGAGTGTGCCGGTGCGCGCAGTGCAATATGTTGATTTTATTCAAAATTAATAGAAATGCAGAGCCCTAACCTTATAAATTTAATATAATCTCTTTGAATATGTTTTCTATATGTCTTCCAGTTCAGTTTGTGGCTAGGTGGTTTGGTTTAAGATATATTTCACCTTTTCTCTATGAAGATTGCCCATAGCCATTGAGTTTGCAGTGTGACGGGATGTTATCCTGCAGCCAAGTAGCGTGCGCACTGACGTGCTGACGTCATAGGAAATTGGTCAATACAACTGCAGATGGGTGGCTTAGTGCTATGTGAGGTGAATTCCTATAAGTACTTAGGCACAACTCTCAATGCAACCCCTAAGTGGTACCCAACAGCTGGCAAGACTTAACCAAACACTGGCACTAAAAATTAACACATTTAGAAAAATAAGGACCTACGTGAGTGAGAATACTGCACTGCAGGTGGGCTAGTCAACAATATTACTGATTATACTAATCAGGCCACGGGCCGCGGCGTGACTCACGACCTGGGGCCGTATGTATGGGGTGGTGTTAGCGAGTCAAACTGGTTTTGGACGGGATTTCTAGTTTAGCGGCGAAAAGTCGCTATGTATGGAGCAGTGTTACGGAAACGCCGCGAGTTTACGGTCGGGTAGGCTAACACCACTCCGTACCAGGTTTAAGGGCGGTGTTAGGTACCGATTAGGCCCAAATCTATTCAATTCTATCATATTTAACAGAATAACATAGTAAAAAAAGTGAAATTTGGTCAAATTAACCTCAAAATCAAAGCGAAATTAATGCCGCCGCTACATCGGCGGTGATATAGATATTGTCGAATATAAACAAAACAAATGGCGGGCGATGCGGCCGCGGCGTTAATATCGCTTCGATTTTGGCCTTACTTTGACCAATTTTATTTAACAGAATAACATACAAAAAAAATGAAATTTGGCCAAATTAAACCAGAAATCGAAGCGATATTAACGCCGCCACCGAATTTTGGTCAAATTAAAACCAATAATCAAACCGATATTAACGCCGCTGCCGCCGCCGAATCGGCGACGATATTGTGAAATAGTGGTGCTCGCCGGGAACAGGCTCAGAGGGATTTCCCAAATCTATAAATAACTGCTAGGTTAGCTAACGCCACCACGCTTTGGCACCGTACATACCCTGTGACCCATTTCCCAACACCGGTGTTAGCTACCCCGGCGGCGGTTCTTAACACCGGAGTCGATAAAAAGTTGTTCATACATATGGCCCCTGATGAGGCACCAGCTGGATGTGAAACTAAATAAACACTCGTTAACCAGACTCCAACGTGTCCACATCATTACACGCCATGACAGAAAGGGAGCATATGAGGGCCTTCATGGGGCTAATGGCCAACAAGAGGGCCTATGACGCAGGGGATTTCCCGCACATGTTTGAGCATCGCAGGTGCCTGATGGAAGACTGGACATGCAAGCCATGGCCAGCAGTGCGCAAGTGGTCCCATAACATATTTGGCATGATACTTGATAGAGAAGGAGGAGATCGACTGGTGTGACCGCCAGGAGATCCAGAACGACTGATCTAATTTCACTACGGCCCAGGCCAGCAACCCCACCCCTACACGGGATGAACGTGGCCCGGCCGCCGCCACCGCCGACAACAAGGTGGTGAGGGGTCGCATTGAGGCCAATTCCGGCAGGAGGTGCAACCAGAAGCAACACCATCAGGACGGCCCACAGGACATGGATCATGTGTGTGCTTACTGTTATCGCATCACGCATAGGCCTACTATGAGCACTCGGAGCAGCAGTGCCGCAGGAAGGCGCGTGAGGTCACACCAACAAACTAGAGCTGGGGTGTGCCCATGACTGGTATGCCCACAGACACGTTAGGCATCACGCTGGTGTAGCGGTTTCAGATCTCCGCCACTTTCAGGTCTCCGCATCGCTTCTGCGCATACGTCAAAATCGAACAGCATCGTGTGCACATCTGTCAACATCGAGCCAGATTCAAACCATCGCCGATCGCCGCAAATCGCTGCACTCATGCTGTCACTATAGTGTCAGTGTCACTAACCTTATAAATGTAATATACTCTTTTCGGTAAACATGTTTTCTATATGTGTACCAAGCGATTTGTTTCTAGGTGGCGTGGTTTTAGAGATATTTCACTTTTTCTGTATGAAGATTGCTCACGGCCATTGACAATGCCTTGAGTTTGCCGGTACGCGCAGTGCAAAACATTATTCAAAATTAATAGAAATCCAGAACCCTAACCATATCAATTTAATATAATTGTTTTGGTAAACATGTTTTCTATATGTGTACCAAGCGATTTGTTTCTAGGTGGTGTGCTTTTAGAGATATTTCACTTTTTCTGTATGAAGATTGCGCACGACCATTGACAATGCCTTGACGACGTTGTTCGGTTTTGATGCATGCGCAGAAGCGATGTGGAAACCTGAAACTGGCAGAGATCTGAAACCGCGACACCGGCGCCAGGGAGAAATCCCTGAACAGCCGCCAACAGGAACGACCACCGATCACAGGAGTTACTCACCACACACCACCCCATGCCCATTCCCCACCACAAACCGCCCCATGCCAATTCCCCACCACACACCGCCCCATGCCCACTCCCCACATCACCGGGCTGTCCATCCCGGGTGGGGAGGTGGGGTGGGGTGGGGGGGAGGCGCACATCACCACCACCACCGATGCGGGCACCGGTGACCTAATTAAGAAACTGCTCACCGACCACGACCCTGACCTCACCGTTGACCCTTCCGCACGCGGAAACCCAGTCTGCAGCGCCGCCCTCCAGACGCGTCCATGGGTTGTCCCGGGGAGCCAAAAGGCACCACACATCACAGAGATATGAGGTATGCAGGTATTGCAGGTATTGCAATACCTCAGGGAGTTTGACGCCCCTGCCCTGCAGAGTTGTAAACCACTGCCTTGTGGTACAGGTTCTTGACAGAACCGAAGGCTAAGGGAGCAAACCCTAAATAGAAAACCATGTCATTGTGGCAGCATTAAGGGCGGTTGATGTATGAAACTCCCAACATCTCCCGACCAGCCACTGCAGGGACAAATAGTTTTGTGCGTGTCTGGACATGTTCTTGCTGGTGTGAAACCTCTATTTGCTCCCCGAGAGAGTGCGGCTGGTAACTTGCAAAAGCCAGCAGCACTTCAACACTTTTGCAGGCAGTTTTCATGAGATGTACAACCGCACAAAACATCACTCTCACAGCAGAGAGCTAAAAGGAGAGCAGCATTCAAGTAATGAAAGCAGTCTTTGTCGCATCGCGACCGACAACATGATGATAATGATGAACCGTGCAATCGCCACCCCGCCGGCCGCCGCGGCCCTCCACTACATGCCACGAGTAGAACCTTTGCAGCTCCTACATCCACCAACAGCCCCACCCCCGACGGTAGAGATACACCAGCCGGGCACCCACGCCCCACCGACAGAGCCGCCACCGGCGTCCACGCCCCCGCGATGGCCCACTCACGGGAAGAACACAGCAGCACCAACGCACACCGCTCATATGGACTGGACTTCAACGTCATACGCCATCACTGTGCGCTCGATCTAACCACACTCCAGGGAAGCAGCATTGACCCTAGATAAAATATTCACACGGTACTTGTAGTACATGGGTGAAGGACAACGTAGTGTAAATATGGGCAAAAATATGTTTAGTATGGAACATGAACTAGAAACTGTGGATCCAGTATCAAATGGCTACCCATATAGGCACAGAGTTGGTGAAATGGGAGAGAATGCAAAAAGACAAGATGGCGGCCACAGAACGCCGTCGATTTCACTTTAAAATCTTATTAAACTAGATATTATATTATATTTTCCAACTCAAAGATAGCGGGCTATCAATAAGACATATGTAAAGAATAATTGTTGCTTCTTAGATTGTGAAATCAGGCTCTCAATTCATTAACCCGCTTTTTCGACCGTTTTTATATAGGGTTGGTATTCACCCGTGTACTGCGACTGTGAGTATCGGGTGAATCCTTTATCTACATTGACCCCAGCCCAGAGGCCTTCCATCACCACCACCGAGACTGCTGGCTGCCCCCCGGAGTGGGCCTCCCACCGACCTTGCACGCAGAAACACAGCAATTAAAGTGGACTGGACTCCCCAATGCACTGGCTTCACGAGTCTCGGTGCCATCGGGACAGCCTCTCAGACTCGCCCGATCACCTCCAGCTTATTGACTTCATGCAATACGGCTTCCCGCTAGGATACATGGGCCCCACATCTGGTACCGACCACCCGACCAACCATCCCAGCGGATGTCAGCACCCCCACGGCAGTCAATCAGTACATCGAGAAAGAAGTAAGTTGCGGCACGCTTTACGGACCATACAACCAACTGCCATTCCGGAAATGGTGTCATGTGTCTTTACGCATGACACTCGAAAAGTCTGATCCCAGTAAGCACAGGGTCATAGCAGATATGTCATTCCGACACAGATGACTGTCAATGCCTACATAATTCGGAACACCGCCCTCGGCCACGCCCACAAACATTGCTTGCCATCAGTAGAGGCCTTCACCATGGATATTAGCAGGGCCTACAATAACTTTAGGACCTGCCCCCTCAACTGGAACCTACTTGCCGCCAGGTGGAGAGACGAATACTACTACCACCTTTTGGCGCCAGGGGCTCCAGCTGCCGCATTCAGAGGGTGGCCGAGGTAGTGGTATATATATCGAGGCAGAAAGGCATCAAGGCCACCATGTGCCCAGATGACCTGATTGTCATGGCCGACGACAAGGACACATGTTGCAACCAATTTCACAAGGACACATGTTGCAGGCAATTTCACAAGGACACATGTTGCAGCCAATTTCACAAAGACACATGTTGCAGCCAGTTTCACAAGGACACATGTTGCAGCCAGTTTCACACCACACAAGCCATATTTGCACGGCTTGGTGTGCCAGAGGCAACTGAGAAAACACAGCCACTCTCCCCTTCGGTCAGGTGGCTCGGGATATGTATTGATGCTCCTACCATGACCCTCACCAGAGAGCGTGTATATAAACAGATGAGAGGGACAACTCCCGCGAAAATATGTAACACAGACTGCAGTGGCGATCCTGGCGGTTATTGTTGAACAAGCCTTGAGTTTGCCGATACGCTCAGTGCAAAACATTAATTTTCTTAAAAGATTAATAGAAATCCAGAACCCTAACCATATCAATTTAATATAATCTTGTTGGTAAACATGTTTTCTATATGTGTACTAAGCGGCTTGTTTCTATTTGGTGTAGTTTTAGAGATATTTCACTTTTTCTGTAGGAAGATTGCACACGACCATTGACAATGCCTTGAGTTTGCCGTACGCGTAGTGAAAAACGTCAGTTTTATTCCAAATTAATAGAAATCCAGAACCCTAACCATATCAATTTAATATAATCTTGTTGGTAAACATGTTTTCTATGTGTATTCCAATCAGTTTGTTTCTAGGTGTTGTAGTTTTAGAGATAATTTACGTTTTCTGTATGAAGATTGCTCACTGCCATTGACAATGCCTTGAGTTTGCCCATATGTGTAAACTGTTCAACAACCACCACTTGGAGCGCCACAGTCGGCAGCTGTTACATGGTGTAGTATGGGAGTTGTCCCTCTCATCTGTATACACGCTCTCTGCCCTCACAATGCCACACGACAAAGTCAACAGCACCATTAATCTGGTCCACTCCACGACTGACCGGCATTACGTAACCAGGAAACAACTCCAGTCGCTCCTCAGCAAACTTCTCCATCTCGCCAAGTGTGTGCCCCCCGTGAGGCTGTTTATCGGCAGGCTCCTCGGTTCACTACGCGGGATGGAAACCAATCGCACACCCGTCACTGACGAGATGAGGCGTGATCTCGCCTGGTTCCCACAGTTCACCTACACATGGAACGGCATCTCCATCATACCGCCGATAAACCCAATGGGCGAGATCGTCATCGGCGCATGCATGGGGGGAGTTAGATAAAGGATTCACCCGGTACTCGCAGTACACGGGTGAACGACAACGTAGTCTAAATATGGGCGAAAATAGCTTTAGTATGGCACAGAGAGTAGAATGACTGTCTCCAGTATCAAATGGATACTTCTATAGGCACAGAGTTGGTGAAATGGGAGAGAATGCAAAAAGACAAGATGGCGGCTGCAGAACGCCGTCGATTTCACTTTTAAATCTTATTAAACTAGATATTATATTATATTTTTCAACTCAAAGGTAGCGGGCTATCAATAAGACATATGTAAAGAATAATTGTTGCTTCTTAGATTGTGAAATTAGGCTCTCAATTCTTTGACCCGCATTTTCGACAGCTTTTACATAGGGTTGGTTTGAACCCCTACTGCAGCAGTACGGGGTGAATCTTGTATCTAGGGGGGAGTGGGCGGGACCGACGACAAATGCGTCTACTCTGCCCAACTCACCGATGCCATGGGAGACGACCCAGACAGCACAAACCAGCTCAAGGCTGCTAATGCTGCAGTCACATTATGACGCTTCTTACCGGCGTGCCGACAACGCGTAAATTAAGTTTTATGCGTCGAGACAGGTCCAACTTTTCGGCGGAAGTTCGACGTCAGTGCAGCGTGTTAGTAGCGCACGGCCAACGTGTGTTGACGCGTGGCGAAAAAAAACAAAAAGAAGTTGGCGTGCCGTCCTGATATGACCTTAGATGTAGCTAGGATGTAAAACAACAAAGCAACAATTTGGCGCGACGTGTGGGAATGACCATCACGCGCGTGCGCTGTGTGCATAGCGTTCGCGTAACGTTATTCCAGCGATGGCAACGTGCTTCTACTGTCCCCATAACGTTAGCACCTGCGCGTTATCGCGCGTCATCGCACGTCGAAAGTTTTGCGCAAGCACAAAACATTCGATGCGCGCCGGCGTTCCTCGCCAACCGTCGACTTCCATGAATGTGTACTGACGTGTACCGACGCGCATCTAATGCGCGCGTAATGCTTCCTGACGTATCCTGACATTGCGGCAAAAAATCACACACGTTGACACGCGTTGGTGAGAAGCATCGTAGTTTGACTGCAGCATAACGCTCTCTCATATATATCCCTACATACACTCGTGACTGAAAGGGATGCCGGTGGCCAAATCCTAGTCAACTGTGACAATATGGCCGCCGTGAATGTGCTCACCACAAGCCGGGGTCATGACCCCAGACTATTACAAATAGCCATGGCGGCCTGGATGTTCCAGGCCATTCACAACATATGAATAACCAACAGGCACAGAGCCGGTGTAAATAATGACCTAGCCGATGCACTCAGCAGGGCACACATCAATGATGCATACATAAATAAAGCTATAAGTAAATGTGTAAGTCGCAACATTAGACCTGTGCAGCCGTGCATACATGCATATCAACAGCTCGACCCTCTTCCACCCTGCAGACCCGACATACCAAGAGCATCACAGCCGCGGCAGAGGAGAGGCAGGAGGCGGCAAGGGCGCCCGGCACGTGGGCCAAATACCGGACAACAGTCAATGCATACAAGGGCCACTGCACCCGCTTCGGCATCGATTTGTTTGTTTGTTGTTGTTTTACGTCCTAGCAACATCTAAGGTCATATCAGGACGGGTACCGACTTCTGACAGTGCGCACTCTTGGCGACATTATAGTGCTGCCCCACTGGAAGATCAGGCCGCCAGTACCATGACCTGATATCCCACTCACTCGTCCGGGACTAGTCCGTGGCTACACCGGGGAGTCTGGGGGTGGTCCGGGGTGGTCCGGGGCGATAGGCCTCTGGTCCGGGGCTCGTCCGGGGGCTCGTCCGGGAAGGTGTGACTGCGAGGCCAAAAATGACGAAAACAGTCATTTTATTCGGGGCATTCCGGGCGACTGGTCCATGTGACAAAGTGATCCACAGTATATATAGTATGGCCACTATAACACACTGGTCCATGCTACATACTGGTCCGTGTGACACAATGGTCCATTATAACACTGCTCCCTCTAGAAGACTGACTCATATTAATAGAATGGTGAGACAAGAGACTAGTCCATGTGACATACTGATCCATGTAATACACTGATCTATTTTGAACACTGGTCCATGCGACAGACTGATCCATATTACACATAATACTCGATACAACATACAGGTCCATGTGACAAACTGACTAGTCCATGTGACAGACCAGTCCATTCGAACACTGGTCCATTTGACATACTTATCCACCGTGCACAAAATGGTCGATGCAACATATTAGACCATACTACATCCTGGTCCATGTGACAGCCCGGTCCGTGGACCAGGCACGGTCGCCCAATCGGTAGAGCGTGGGCTTCGCGTGTGAGATATCAGAAGTTTGGTTCCCAGTTGAGTCAAACCAATGACAGATAAAATTGATAATTGTCGCTTCCTAGCCTGACGCTATGCATTAATAGGATAGGGTAAGGACTGGTTAGCTCAGTGTCAGGATAATGTGTCAGAGGGTAATGGGTAATGGTGCCAGCAGCCTGATTTCACAGTGGGACAGTACTATAAAGTCACCATGCGTGTGCACTGTCACAAGTCGGTACCCATCCTGATATAACCTTAGATGTTGTTAGGATGTAAAACAACAACAAACAAACCGGTATGTGGTTGCCGCTGGTTATACAGTTATACAGGTAGCAGCATGCAGGAACCATAATTATCTCTACGACTCTTCCACGCAGTTATAAAGAGCGTAAGCGGCCAACATCCAACACCCAGCTCCAACCAAAGTTTGTTTTATTTAACGACGTCTCTAGAGCGGATGGATTTTTATCATCGGCTATTGGACATCAAACATATGGTCATTCTGACGTATTTCTTTGGAGGAAACCCGCTGCTGCCAGATAGGCTGCTCTTTCCAATAAGCAGCAAGGGGTCTTTTATATGCACTTTCCCACAGACAGGACAGCACATACCACAGCCTTTGAGGAACCAGTTGTGGACCACTGGTTCTCCCCAGCTCCAACCAGGGACCAGACTAATCTCACAATGGGCTATGACTCTCTTAATCCAGATCTCATACATTATTAGGATAGGACAACGACCAGTTGGCTAAGTGTCAGGATACTGTGACTGAAAGGGGTATCGGGTCATGGTGCTGGTGGCCTAATTTCCCAGTTGGGCAGCACTATAAAGTCACTATGAGTAGGCATTGTCACAAGTCGGTACCCGTCCTGGTATGATCTTAGCTGTTGCCAGGATATAAAACTCAACAACCAACCAACTGTACATAACCTGCGCACAGATCCCTAGTTCGCATTTGTGTTCTATGTGTACCTTTATCAGACCTATCTGAAGTCGGTCGCCAACATAGATAATTTACGAATGGGGCCAGGCATTCCACTTCCAGATCTGTGCACTTATGATTGCGGCTGAGGGTTCCAGGGCCGCGTTCAGGGTGCGCTTCCGAGACGTCTTGGGGAAATCCTGTACGTCATGCTAGTCTGAACGGCAAAAGCAGTTTTCGCATAGAAAATGGCCGCCCCCATAGGCGGTGGCCATTTGCAATGGAAAAGCTGCACTGTGATTGGGTAAAACCACTGAATACGGCGCCTATTTTCGAGGCACTTTTTGTCTCCTATCTGAAAAGAGAGACATCTCGGAGACGCACCCTGAATGGAAATAAGCCAAAAAGCATCTCGGAGACGGACCCTGAACGCGGGCGGCCCTGCTCTGATCGCCTGACCAGTGCGACTGCTCACTCTCTCCGCTTGACACTGCTGCAAGCAACATCTCTTCACAGCCCAGTCTGAACCACAACACACGCCGAAGGCACACATAGGTTTTTGATACAAGTCCACCTACACTCACCGGCGCTGCTCTGGCATTATTTAGTTATTGCCTATTTATTATCCTGGCAACCTCAATTCCCGAGCCGACGGCGGGAACAACACCAGGGCAGGACCACAACGTACTCGGAAGGCACACATAGGTGGTTTGAAGCAAGTACTGTACACTCACCAGGGATGCTCTGGCCTTATTTAGTCATTGACTGTTTTTTTCACCCGACCCCACCGCTACACGGTTTCTGCTAGCTGTTTTTACCCGACTCACTGTCCCCACCAGTGCGTGTCTCCACTAGCTGTCTTCACCCAACGACTCAACATTCCAGCCACTGCTGTGTCTCTACTAGCTGTCTTCACCCGACGACTCAAGTCTCTGCTGCTGTACGATCTTTACTAGCTGTCTTCACCCGACGACTTGATGTTTCGCCGCTGCACTGTCTCTGCTAGCTGTCTTCCCCCAACGACTCAAGTCTCTGCCTCTACACAGTCTCTACTAGTTGTCTTCACTCAACGTTTCGAGGCTGCACTGTCTCTACTAGCTGTCTTCACCCAACGACTCAAGTCTCTGCTGCTGCACTGTCTCTACTAGCTGTCTTCACCCGACGACTTAACATTCCAGCCACTGCACGGTCTCTACTAGCTGTCTTCACCCAACGACTCAACGTTATGCCGTTGCACTGTCTCTACTTGCTGTTTTCACCCAACGAATCAACGTTACGTCACTGCACGATCTCTACTAGCTGTTTTCACCCGACGACTTCACTTTCCGCCGCTGCATGGTCTCCAGTAGCTGTCTTCACCTGGCAACTGAACACCCATGCACCCTGCAGTCTCTACTAGCTGTCTTCATCCGATGACTGAACATACCCGCCGCTGTGTGGTCTCTACTAGCTGTCTTCACCTGATGTCTCAACGTTCACCCCGCAGCAGTCTCTGCTGACTGTCCACCGCTGTTGCAGGGCCTCGACTAGCTGTCTTCACCCGATGACTGAACGTCCCCACTGTTGCATGGTCTCTACTAGCTGTTTTCACCCAATAACTGAACGTTGCTGCCGCTGCTCTGTTTCTACTAGCTGTGATCATCCGACGACTCATTGGTCCTGCTGCTGCACAGTCTCTGCTTGCTGTCACCATCCGACGACTGAATGTCCTCCACCACTGCACAGACTCTTCTTCCTGTCTTCACCCAATGACTGAATGTCCCCCGCCACTGCACATACTCTACTTCCTGTCTTCACCTGATGACTGAATGTCCCCCACCACTGCACAGACTCTACTTCCTGTCTTCACCTGACAACTGAACATTCCCCACCACAGCACATACTCTACTTCCTGTCTTCACCCGATGACTGAATGTCCCTCACCACTGCACAGAATCTACTTCCTGAACGTTCCCAACCACTGCACAGACTCTACTTCCTGTCTTCACCCAATGACTGAACGTCCCCCGCCACTGCACAGACGCTACTTCCTGTCTTCACCCGATGACTGAACGTCCCCCGCCACTGCACAGACTCTACTTCCTGTCTTCACCCGATGACTGAACGTCCCCCGCCACTGCACAGACGCTACTTCCTGTCTTCACCCGATGACTGAACGTCCCCCGCCACTGCACAGACTCTACTTCCTGTCTTCACCTGACAACTGAACATTCCCCACCACAGCACATACTCTACTTCCTGTCTTCACCCGATGACTGAATGTCCCTCACCACTGCACAGACTCTACTTCCTGAACGTTCCCAACCACTGCACAGACTCTACTTCCTGTCTTCACCCAATGACTGAACGTCCCCCGCCACTGCACAGACGCTACTTCCTGTCTTCACCCGATGACTGAACGTCACCCGCCACTGCACAGACTCTACTTCCTGTCTTCACCCGATGACTGAACGTCCCCTGCCACCTCACAAATGCTACTTCCTGTCTTCACCCGATGACTGAATGTCCCCCGCCACTGCACATACTCTACTTCCTGTCTTCACCCGATGACTGAACGTCCCCTGCCACTGCACAGACTCTACTTCCTGTCTTCACCCGATGACTGAATGTCCCCCGCCACTGCACATACTCTACTTCCTGTCTTCACCCAATGACTGAACGTCCCCCGCCACTGCACAGACTCTACTTCCTGTCTTCACCCGATGACTGAACATCCCCTGCCACTGCACAGACTCTACTTCCTGTCTTCACCCGATGACTGAACGTCCCCCGCCACTGCACAGACTCTACTTCCTGTCTTCACCCGATGACTGAACGTCCCCCACCACTGCACATACTCTACTTCCTGTCTTCACCCGATGACTGAACATCCCCCACCACTGCACAGACTCTATTTCCTGTCATCACCCGATGACTGAATGTCCCCCGCCACTGCACAGACTCTACTTCCTGTCTTCACCCGATGACTGAACATCCCCTGCCACTGCACAGACTCTACTTCCTGTCTTCACCCGATGACTGAACATCCCCCACCACTGCACAGACTCTACTTCCTGTCTTCACCCGATGACTGAATGTCCCCCGCCACTGCACAGACTCTACTTCCTGTCTTCACCCGATGACTGAATGTCCCCTGCCACTGCACAGACTCTACTTCATGTCTTCACCCAATGACTGAATGTCCCCTGCTGCTGGACTGTCTCTGATGTCTTTACCCGACGACCGAACGTCCCAGCTACTGTACGGTCTCTGCTGTCTTCACCCAATGACTCAATGTCCCCACCACTGTTCGGACTCTGCCAGCTGTATCAACAGATAACTCAACATCTCTGCTGCTGCTCGGTCTCTGCTAGCTGTCTTCACCTGATGACTCAACTTGAATACTCTCGCAGAATGGACGTGGACTAATAAGCGGTGTCACATATAGACCTACCAGCTCTTCTGTGTATTACATCAGGTCACACCTACTAGACGATCAGAACTTACTTTAGCAAGTAAACCCTGGCTAGATCGCCTGGGTGAAAACAATTATCTTCAAAGCCTAAAGTGCCTGTCACACCTTACCGGATTGAGCAACAGACATAAACCGGACAAAGAATTTTCTAGTCCAGTGGTGTTCAGTATCAAAATGTACTGAAATGTGTCGAAATGTTGCAACGGCCGCCGGACGAAACGGACGCTAAAAGGACAAGGAACGTACATTAACGAATATCCACCGGACGATAACCAGAGGATAACTGAATGTCAAACAGACGGATCGAACATCAACCGGACACATACCGGATTGTTCACGGATGCGCCAAAAACATATACTGACCGAATTCCCTCAACACTGTCAATGGACTTTGCAGGAAGCAAACCGGAGACATAACGGATGGGTAATGGACATGAACCGGACAAAACGGACTAAACGGACTTAAAACGGACACCAACTGTACAAGTCAGTCCGGCGGTGTCCTGTACAACTTTTGTGCATGTTCAAAACTTGACACCATACACACCGGACACAGAACGGTCACGCCGGATGCGTACCATATAGAAACCGTACATTGCCGTATTTCACCGGACAGTGTCCATTTTCTATCCGTTTCCCCAGTCCGGTAAGGTGTGACTGAGCCTTAACCAATATCGATCATGCAAGGAGGTATTTAAAAGAATTCTTCTCTTGTAGTGTGTATGGCGTTTCCCCGTTCCCCTTTTGAATTTACAAGTATCATTGCTTTTCTAAGTATGCTTGGTTTTGACTCCTACCTGGTTGTAGCAGCTCTTCTCGTCACTTACTTTTTGTTGTTGTTGTTGTTGGTCCATTAGTTGCTTAAGCAGGGGAAATTTCAGTTATAGACGACTGGTCTTCCTCATTCCACTGCTGGTCGATAGAAAGCCCAAGCCTACACTTTTACCGACCCAAGGGATTTTTAATCTCCCATACCACATAGACCAGGGCCGTGTTCAGGGTCCGTCTCGGAGGCGCCTCGGAGGCGCCCGTGACGTCAGGCTAGTCTGAACGGGTTTAGCTGTTGGCTCGAAATGCTGCGCTCTGATTGGATGAAACCACTGCAGGCGGCGGCCATTTTCGAGGCGCTGTTTGTCTCCTGCCTGAAAAGGGAGGCGTCGCCGAGACGTCGCCGAGACGCACCCTGAACGCAAATAGACCAAAAAGCATCGCGGAGACGTCGCCGAGGCGCCTCCGAGACGGACCCTGAACACGGCCATGGTATGAGAACAACCGGCCTTTGATGACGCTGTAAGTTATACACAGCAGTGGAAATCCAAATTGGCAGAGCTGGGGGCACAGGGAATCGAACCGCCGACCTTCAGATTAGGAGTCTGACCTAGAAAAAAGTCAGACACTCTAACCACTCCGCCACAGAGAACGCCACTTTACTCTAACCCTACTTACCAAGAGGTGATCAAGAAGGCTCTGTCAGCACTCAGAATTATGTTGGGTTGAGTGCGGACTTCTCCCTACGCTTGGACCTGACTCTACCATTGATCACTGATTCTTATTGTATAACTTGCTCAGATTTGCTCTTGATTGTTATTGTTACTCGCCAGCTGCACCTTATTACTTGATTACGATATTGTTTCTTATTCCTTACTTGAGGACATTGTTGATTATTCATTTATCCGAACCGTGATGATCATTGCTATTCGAAGCTAGGCTTCCACTAATATGTCATGCTATCGAGATTGAACACGCAGACAACACAAAGGGCGTAGTCGATTAATCGACGCTGGTCACCCAAGCCACTTTTTGGTGAATGTGCACAACCTGCAGTCTCAGGTCGAATAATCGAATACGCTTCTCCACGCTCAGGGTGAACAAAATGGTGGCCCTTTTTTGTTGTTTTTTAATAGCCGATATAATTACAGCAAAATATGATTTAAATATTTTTATGATGGCATAGTTTAGTGATATTTCCATTTCATTAATCTATGTTATTACCAAAAATAAATATATATGACTGGTACCTGTGGCTGTTATCCTGCAGGACGGTACCAGCGCAAATGTGATGTCATCGCTCCTTGCAAACCCCAGCCAAGAGGTGGGTTAAGGGGCTGTCACATTAGGTTTTTTTGCGGGAGCGTATGGCGGCGTAAGCACTTTACGTCATATATGTCGGTATACGCCGCCATACGCTATGCATACGCTACGCGTACGCCGTCATACGCCGATCCTCCAACAAGCCTGTTTCCTTGCTCAATATTTTCAGCGTATGGCAGCGTATGGATCATACGCTGCTCATACGCTAGGCATACGCTATGCATACGCCGGCATAGGTTACGCATAGGTTAGGGGTACGTCGGCATAGGTTGGGCATATGCTGGATTGACACCCGCCGGGTCTCTTGTGTACCCCCAACATTCTGTAAAAGTGGTGTCACACTACGGCGTATGGCGTTAGCGTATGGATTTTCGACCCATACGCCATCATATGCTTCGCATACGCTATGCATACGCTATGCGTACGCTACGCATATGCCGGCATATGCTATCGTACGCCGTTATACGCCATCATACGCGCGTCCGTCTACATTTTTTTTGAGCATGCTCAAACATTTTCGGCGTATGGCGGCGTATGGCTCATACGCTCGACGTACGCTATGCGTACGCCGACATAGGTTATGCATAGGTTGGGCATACGCTGAACTTGTCAATCACAACCGTCAAACCTCATCACAGTACGCTGCGCATAGGTCGGGATACGCTTTGAATACGCCGCCATAGGCTAGGGGTAGGTTAGGCATGGGTTAGGCATAGGTTAGGCATAGGTTAGGCATACGCTGGGCATATGCTTCAGATGCTGCTGGGACCTCGTGCGTAGCGTATGACGGCGTATGACGGCGTATGACGGTGTGCGGGTCGAAAACCACATACGCCGGCTTACGCTAACGCCGTAATGTGACAGGGCCTTTACTGGGGTCGGGTTCTTTTGCACATGGCACGTGTATTTGTCGACTCCACTCTCGGTGTTCTATTTGAAATTCTGACGACTCGGGTGACCCGAGTCGCCCGGGTCGTGTTAATCGATTACGGCCAAAGACGGCCTGTGCACAGGTTATGAACTCCAATAACATTTTTGATAACCAATGTCTGACTTTGTCTGTCTGCGTGAGTGAATTATACCAACTTGGAAAATAAGCAACCGAAAACTACGTGGTGGCAGAGTCGGTAGAGCGTAGGACCCCTGTGTGGGACATCGGAGTTCGATTCCCGGTCAAGTCAAACAACTGACTTACAAAATTGATACTTGTCACTTCCTAGCATAGTGCTCGACATTAATAGGATAGGGCAAAGACCGGTTAGATCAGTGTCAGGATAATGTCACCGAGTGAGATATCGGGTCATGGTCCTGGCGGCTTCATTTCACAAGGGGTGCAGCATTATAAAGTCACCATGAGTGTGCACTATATCACAATTTGAGAATCCTGGTTGAGTCAAACCAATGACTTAAAAATTGATACTTGTCGCTTCCTAGCCAGGCGCTCGGCATTACTAGGATAGGGCAAGGAGCAGTGGAATGAGGAAGACCAGTCGTCTGCGACTGAAATTTCCCCTGCTTAGACAACTAATGTACAAAAAAAAAAGAAAGAAGAAAAACAGCAAGCGAAAACAATTATAATTATTTGAAGTGGTGTGAATACATGGCGGACATGTTGTCACAGCGATAAGCTTTCAACTTCCTCTGATGACTTCTCAATGCGGCACAGTCGTACACAAACCAAGCCCAGGCAGTGCTCGACCACAAAGTCTTGCACATCTTACAAGTGCGGACAACTAACTAACTCTTAACGATTCAGTGTTTGCAAGTTTTGTATGTCGATGCATGCCATGTTGAATCTGCAGTCTTGGATCTTGTTGCATTAGAAGGCGGATAGTCTTTATTGGAAAGATAAGAATAAGAATGTCGGTTCAGCCGAAGATTTTGTACTGATATACATCCATGGACCCGAGTGAGGGAGTTCTTCGTCATTAACACCCATTGCTATCACGTCATAGCTGCCTCCTCTCCTAAGCATGTGAACATAATGATTGTTTGTTGTTGTTTTACGACCTAGCAACATCTGAGGTCATATCAGAACGGGGCACATCATGATCAGCAGTGTTTTATTACAAGGTGTCTGGTCTCTGATAGCATGAGGCTTGAGGCAGTTATGGCAGGTTTGTTATAAGGACCTCCATATTTGTTTTTGTCCAGGACAATGGTCGATAGTGTCATATTTGTTTATCAGTTACAGACATGGCGCGTTTGACATTTTTTTCCAGAAAGTGAATGCTAGTGATTTAAAAGGTATATCTGGGAATTTTACATCTCATTTATGTTTCTTGTCAAATTAAGCATTCATGCATTAAGAAAGACAATTAGAAAAATAAATATTCCAGCAAGGAGATAGAATTTTTTTAAATTCTTTTACTGAGGCATCCATCCAATCCACGTGTTGCGCACCAATAAGATATGTCTGTTATAATTATTCGAAAGCTTGCCATAATATTGCCGCTAACAGATACATATTATATATATATATATATAGTGTGTCATCAACAGTTCCACCTACATTGACACCAACAACAAAAATGTTGGACGTGACCAATGGTCACCACTGTCATTTATCTCTTAGTGGACTGGAAATATATTCTAGTATCAGGACGCAAAGCAGTAATTATGCACATGACTAACAACACGCTGTCAGACGCAACCATCGACATTATCTACATTGTCATGACAACAACGCGCATGTATATGTATATAGATATATATATGTGATAGAGCACACAGGACATCTAAGATAACCAATCCTCAGCAAGTAGTGCCAACAACCTCATTAAAAAAACAAACAAACAAAAAAACACCCAAAACAACTCTCAAAAAACACCTCTACATAGCCCCATTTATCGCCTACAGAACAACTTCTTGAGGTCGTCTCGGAAATTCTTGTTCATGAAGCCATAGATGACTGGGTTGGCCACATTGTTTGCGAAATACATATAGAAGATAGTCATGCTGTATGGTACCAACTGCAGCGCCATTAGGAAAGCCGGCAGGAAGGTGACCACAAACACTGCCATCACCACAAACAACATGGCCGCCGTTTTCAGGTTCGCGCTGCGGTTGTGGTCCTTCTTTATGGACCAACGCCTCTTCTCTTCATCGTCGTCGATCTTCTTCTTTTTCTTCTTCTTCTTGGACAGCCGGCTGGGGACGACCACCTTGGTGCTCTGGCCGTTCCAACACTCAGCGCTGTCAGTTGTCAGCAGGTTCCCGCCTTGGCTTTCGGCGCCAGCTCCAGCGCCAGCGCCAGTGCCAGCGCCAACGCCAACGCCAGCGCCAGCAGCACCGGCGTCGGTGGCGTGACCGAGCGGCAGATTGGTGGAACTAGAGGCGATCATCGTTGTGGCCGTCACCATGTCGCCGTTGACTGTAGTCAGGAGCGTCTCCTCCTGCGAGTTGCCGTTGTTACCGTTGACCGAAGTGGCTGTGAGAGGCAGACTCTTGCTCTTCGCCTTCTGGCGCTTGGTGCGACGCGCTAACACTGAGCGATAAATGAGGACGTAGAGGATGATGACGATGATGAGACAGATGAGGTACATGGCGACGTAGCACTTCTGGAAGTACCAGGCAAAGTCCGAGCTGAGCACGAACTCATTCTGCGCACAATGGCCGGTGTACAGCGTCAGCACCTGCGTGAAATGAGAAAGTAGAACGCTGAGTGACAGAACTTGGGGAAAAAAAGCATCGCCCTCAGCCAGAGTAAGGCCACAAAAAAAAAAAAATTGGTTATCGTCCTTTTGAAACAAAAATCAGTGTCGGGCGGGCGGTTTAAGTTTTTTGTTGTTGAAGTAGACGAAATAGGTAACCAGACGTGACGGCCGAATGAGTTGAGCGCCCGACTCCCGTTCTGGTAGGTCGGAGGATTCAAACTCCTGGGTTTGACCGAGTGAAACCAGGGACTTAAAAATTGATACACAAATTGAATTGCTGCTAATCCGATGCATTTTTAAAGAAAAAATATTTGTTTAATTCAACAACAAAATTAGGGGGGGGGGCCCATTTTTAAGTTTCGGACGGGGACGAAAATGTGGTAAAAAGCTGGGGAAATGAAATGACCAGACACATTTTTGTTGTTGTACATTAGTTGTTTAAGCAGGGGAAATTTCAGTCACAGACGGCTGGTCTTCCTCATTTCACTGCTCCTTGCCCTATCCTAGTAATGCCGAGCGTCTGTCTCGGAAGCGACAAGTATCAATTTTGAAGTCATTGGTTTGACTTGACATTCTTAAAGTTACATAGTCCGATGGTTTTGAGCTTCGATAATTTTTCTGAGATAAGTATTTTAAATTGATCGTTATTATCTACCTTGTTTCGGCTGGAAGTAAGTTTTATTTTAAATGGATAAGTTTTGAGATATTTGAAATTGAAGAATGCCAAAACTCTGACACCATATGCTTCAGCAGTAACAGGTTCTATTAAATTGTCTCAGTATGGCCCTCTATGTGGCAACAAATGTTTAATAAGTGCACCAGTATCTAAGTTAGACATCTAGAGTCAAGTCTATATAATTATTTAGGTTTTGAAAATTTGATCTTTTCATCGGATGATGCGGCTTTAATCGAAGAAGCGACATATATTCTTCACATACATCATTATATTTACCCGCTACTTTTGAAT
Source organism: Branchipolynoe longqiensis (assembly GCA_030323885.1). Lineage (NCBI taxonomy): Eukaryota > Metazoa > Annelida > Polychaeta > Phyllodocida > Polynoidae > Branchipolynoe > Branchipolynoe longqiensis. The sequence goes on from CM059200.1 coordinate 5,641,897, forward strand.
TGTTAAGTAAACACTATTATATCGCTTAATAGACCTTATATTGTTATAAGTCAAACCGACGGCATTTTGGAGTCGCCAACTTGCTTTTTGAATCCTCTGTCATTTAACCAACTGCAAGCAAATATGGATTTATACTGAATTCTGGAAACAGGGACTCCAATTCCTACTCAAACTAAATCAGCTTTTGCTCGCCTTTAGACATAGCTGTCATTCACCCATACTCTAGGTAAGCGTGATGCTTTGATTAATTACCAAAAAAAATCTATTTAAGACTATGCAGTTTAAATCAACGAATGTAAAAAAATAATATAACAAATAAACATTGTGATTCAAAATAAAAATAGAATATTCAATACATGTCTGTGCCTTGCCTTTGAAACTACAAGAGTGAAAAAAGGCCAGGGAACCATGTTAAGCTAAGATTCCTTATACGCGGTATGCGGCATACGAATGCGGCATGTGGCATGCAGCATGCGATGTGGTTGATTCCATACCCATGCGGCATGCGGCATGCGGCATGCAGCGATTTGGTTTGATAATACAGTAACAACTTTAAAAAGTCCATATTATTTTTTAATATTAGAGCGATTCTCACAAATGAAGTGTCATTTTATTTAAAATTCAATATACTAACAGGTGAAATCCATTAAATCAAGCTCAAAACTATTTTTGAAAATCACTGAATGTCGTATATGCGGTGTAGATATATGCGTTGTAGATATATGGGGTTTTCCTCCAAATTTGTGAAGGAACGGTCTTCTTTTCTATGGCAAACGCAACAGTATTCGCATTCGCATGCCGCACCGATCGGTCCATCGGGCGATCCATTTGCCGCATTCGCATTCGCATTCACATTTGGACGTAAGGAAGCGCCACTATTCAATTACATGCTTTTTGATTTTTTGCCGCATTCATATTCGCATTCGCATGCCGCATACCGCGTCTAAGGAATCTTAGCTTTATGGTGCCATCAAACTTCACATTAGACCTCCTGGAACTTATCTAAAGCCACAGTCACACTACGGCTTGCGACCACTTTGCGACCACTTTGCCCTTTGGATCAAAGAACCCAGAGTCACCAGCGACCTCATTACGACCAAAGCAATGGTCGCATGGAAGTCCATTTTGGTAGCAAGAAGATTTTTAGTGCAGTAGCTGCAACCTCGTTGCAACCTTTCTGGTCGCAAGGATCAGAATGTCACAAGGAGGTCAGCAAACACTGATGACCACTTTGTGACCCACCCTTTTTGTGTTTGCAAAGTGGTCAGAAGCGGTCCAAAGCAGTAGTGTGACTTGGGTATAAGTTATGCATTGTACTTAGGGAAATACTAATTAGTTTACAAAATTGACCGAATTGGTTAGTGGCCTCCGTGCCTAATGGCTGTCTCAAAGTAGGTGCCCACAGGGATGGGGTAATAAATTCACTGACTAATCAGTATATGCAGTTCCAAATCATTAGTTAATGCACCAGCATATAAATTGGATACACAAAACAAACGTAGGTAAGTGTTTTGGTTTTGAACAAAATATATTTAATCAGACCCCCCTTCTGATATATCCAAATATTTTACAAATAGCCACCAACACCAATAACAACCTCACCCCTATCAACCCCCCTCCGAACAGAAAATTAAATGAAAAGAGAAAAAAAAGTGTAAAAGAAAGACAAATTCTACCAAAAAAGAGAAGCAAAATGATAAATAAAAAAGAATGCATCAAAAGAAAATGCAATTTAAATCTAGATTAATGGTTGGAAACCCAACCCAAACATACATTAATAAATTTACCTGATTACACAATAAGAGTTGAGAACAGAAATAAAAACATACTCCCAAGCCACTCTCAACTCTTCCCTTTCTCTTTTAACACCCTCTCAAATCCTCGTAGCCCCCACTGAAAAAAAGAGTAAAATAAATAACAACAATTACCAAAGTATAACCTTCACCCTGTAACACCTGACTGAACTAATAGAACATATACTCACCACGACAATTTAAATGAATCAAAGGAAAGTTTGTTTTATTCAATGACACCTCAAGAGCACATTGATTTTCATCATCAGCTATTGGACGTCAAACGTATGGTAATTCTGACATATTTCTTGAGCGGAAACCCGCTGCTGCCATATTAGCTACTATTTCCAATAAGCAACAAGGGGTCTTTTATCTGCACTTTCCCACAGACAGGACAGTACATACCCCATCCTTTGATGAACCAGTTGTGGACCACTGGTTGGAACGGAAAATAACCCAACATTTTAATGAATCATGCAGTCATGATCAGCATAATCCAAAAAATACTGCTAGCTCTAACAGTAAGTCATATATGGGTCGTTCTTTAAAACTGGGCACCACATATTTGGTTTCCACATTACGATGCTGATAATTTGTTTTTTCTTTTATTAATTGCAAGTCAAATAATTATTGTATCCTCTGTGTATAAAGTATGTTGCATATGTTGGCGAGGTCAACATGTGTAATTTGGCCACGAGGCAACTCCCCCTTCCCTCCCACGTTTTCCCTAATTAACATATGCCCACCCCTGCCTCACTTTCCGCCCCGGCACCATCCAGTCAACAGCGCTTCCCACCCACCCTCCCGGGGTTGAGAGCTGCTACTTAACTCATATGACATGTCACTGTATCCATGACTTAATTAACTTGTTGATATTTAACATGTGCGCTTTTTCATTGTTAACAGTACTCGCGGCCTACTACGGTCAACTGCGCACTCCTCACATACATGTCGAATATTGTGAACCAAGTATCATGATCTGTACGCTACACGAGCTCCTCATGGTTTTCATTAAGGCTTCATTGCCGAGTTATTGATTATCGCTCATCGAGTATAGATTAATTTTGAATAAATTTTGTTATTTCCAACTGTTGTTTGAGTTGTCTTGTAGGCTGAATTAGCAATACTACATTTCTATCCCAAGAAAGAAATAAAAAGTTTACTTATATGATTTTGTGCTAATGTGAAAAAGTGAAAATTTACACATTTACACTATGCATGTAGCCAAACTTTTTTCAACTTTTATCTTGTAAGTCATCCTTGTCTGCTTAAAAGTAATCAATAAAATCTAGTTTGACTATGTTGTATATGTTAAAATGAGGTTCTGGATGTGTCTTTGATTTTCATGTTACACAAGTGATATTAATGTATTGCTCAATTTGTATCAGATCTAATTCAAAAAGTGAAATTCATTTTTTTCAACTCTGACATATGCACAACATGCAAACCTTCATAGGACATTGGATTAGGCTATTATTTGGAACGTTTTTTGCTATTATTTGGAAGGTTTTCACTTTTGGTTTCCATGTCACACTTTCATTCCCAGTTTTAAAGAATGACCCGTATATCCTAATAATGTCTCCTCGTAGGTATTGGAAGCAAATCAATGACATGGTCTAAAGGTAAATAGCTATCCTCCAGTCCCCATAATATTTCTAATGTATGATTGCTACCTGCTATTTTCTATATATAATTATGTATTTGCTGTATAAGAATTATATAAATATAATAACCCAGAATTCCATACTCGCTCCTCACACCCACCCACGAGTAATCGGGTGGTGGAGCCTCAGGCTAGTTATCTACTGCTCCAATCTATTCAACGTCAGTTCCGACAGTGGCGCCACCGCTCGCCTTGCTCATTATCCTGACTCACTTATGGAAGATTTATGCTGCCTATCATAGATAAGCCTGAGTAGTCTTATTTTCACCATTAGACAGTTTGTCGATAGAAAGCCTGAGTCTACACTTTTACTGACCCAAGGGATCTTTAACCTCCTACACCACATATACATGATATGAGAGCAACTGACCTTTGATGACGCTGTAAGTTATACACAGCGGTGGAAGTCCAAATTGGCAGAATCAAACCTTCAACCGGGGAATCAAACCTTCAACAGTCAGATTAGGAGTATGACCTAGAAAAAAGTCGGATACTCTAACCACTCCCCCACAGAGAACACGACAACTGTTCATTATTCAAACCATCTCATCATCTCATCCATAAATACCTCTAGTGCACAATGACTTGTCCTTCATATAGACCCCGGACCTAAAACTCCAACAACCAAACAACCCTTCATATACACCAATCCTTCGGTGCTGAAAAAAAGATTGATTTGACTGGAATAAAAAATGTTAAACAAAGAAAATAGCAGAAAAATACATGAGGACTAAAGCAAAAGAAAAGTGCTTACAATGAATGATTGACTACTCTAGCTTCCTCCCCAGCCACCACCAACGACAATTGAAAAAAAAACCACTAAAATAAAATATAGAAAATGGCGGCATCAGGCACTAGGCCCAGCTCATTCCCAAAATTAAAAAGAGAAAAAAGAGCAAAAAAAAAAAAAAAATGGTGGCATCAGCCAACACCCCCAAAACACCTGTATGACCTTCCCAAAATTAAAAAAAAACCATAAAAAAACCCCCAAAACATAGAAAAATAAAATGGCAGCATCAGCTCACCTGGATGTCATTCCCGCCCTTGAAGATCATGTTCTGCACTTGTTCCACGTCTGACAGCCCGTCTTCTCCAGGACCGCCCATCCCGACACCGAATCCTGCGGCTCCGACACCGACCCCGGCCGCATCGACCCCGGCGGCATCGACCCCGGCGGCATCGACCCCGGCGGCATCGACCCCGGCGGCATCGACCCCGGCGGCATCGACCCCGGCGGCATCGACCCCAGCGGCGATGTCTCCAGCGCCGGCCCCGGCCCCGGCCCGGCCCCCGGCGGCGTAGGCGAGGGTCGTCGCTGTTGCCTCGCGTCCCCAAGTGGAGTTCTGCAGCCAGACGGAGGAGGAGTTGGCGCCTCCACCACCGCCCGCCGCCAAGGCCTCCCCGGCCGCCGTCTGGACGGGCACGGACACCTTCTGGTAGACACCGTACATGAGGCCGACGATGACGCCGATGCCGGTGGCGAGAGCGCCCAGACAGCCGATCATCATCTTAGCACGTCGCAGGTTGATGGCGTGCAGGAAAGGGTGGCAGATGCAGAAGTAGCGATCGATGGCGATCGCCACCATGATGAGGGCCGAGAAGGGTATGTTGCAGGTGATTAGGAACTGGTAGAGCTTGCAGAGGATGTCGTAGCGGATGTGAAAGTCGACAAACTCCAGGTAGATTGTGTAAGGGATCACCACCAGACATGTGGTGAAGTCAACGAAGGCGAGGCCCAGGATGAACAAGGTGGACGTCATGCGGTCCTTCTTCTGGGAGAAGACGTACAGCACCATGCTGTTGCCCGCCGTGCCGACGATCGACAGGAAGGTTAGTAGGCTCATCACCACGTAGAGCTCCGTGCGAGACGGTAGGCCGCCCCATGAGAGTGAGTCGTCGGCATCTGGTCCAGGGGAGCCCGGGGAGCCCAGCGCAGGTCCCACGGTGCTCAGGGCGTCGTCCAGACCGCCCGTGTGAGGGTAGGAGCCGTTGTAGAGCTGCCACAAAACCCCCATCATCAGGCGCTTGCTTTGCTTCCCTCGTAAAAGGGTGTGTGTGTGCTGGGTTTACTTCTAGCGGGTTTATGTGGGGGGATGTCCACTTTTATATCTATGTTGATTGATTGGTGGTTGCTTTACGCCGTGTCGGCAGCATAGGCCATATTCACGGAGAGATATATCTATGTTAAATTTCGGAAGATGAAGCTCAGGAGTCAGAGAATGTGGAGGTGGAGGCGCAGAATGTGTTTTGTTGTGTTTTGTTGTGTTTTGTTGTGTTTTGTTGTGTTTTGTTTTGTTGTGTTTTGTTGTGCTTTGTTGTGCTTTGTTGTGTTTTGTTGTGTGTTTTGTTGTGTGTTTTGTTGTGTGTTTTGTTGTGTGTTTTGTTGTGTGTTTTGTTGTGTGCGTTGTTGTATGTTTTGTTGTATGTTTTGTTGTGTGTTTTGTGGTGTGTTTAGTTGTGAGTTTTGTTGTGTTTTGTTGTGTGTTTTGTTGTGTGCATTGTTGTATGTTTTGTTGTGTGTTTCGTTGTGTGTTTTGTTGTGTGTTTTGTTCTGCGTTTTGTTGTGTGTTTTGTTGTGTGTTTTGTTGCGTGTTTTTGTAGCGAGATTTGTTGTGTGCTTTGTTGTGTTTTTGTTGTGTGGTTTTGTTGTGTGTTAGTGTTTTGTTACATGCTTTGTTGGGTGTTTTGTTGCATGGTTTTGTTATGTGGTTTAGTTGTGTGATTTTGTTGTGTGTTTTCTTGTCTTTTGTAGAGTGTGTTGTGTTGTGTGTGTTGTGTCTGTTGTGTGTGTTGTGTCTGTTGTGTGTGTTTCTTATGTGTTGTGTCTGCTTTGTATATTTTTCTGTTGTGTATGTTGTGTCTGCTTTGTATGTTTTCTGTGTTGTGTATGTCGTGTCTGCTTTGTATGTTTTCTGTGTTGTGTATGTCGTGTCTGCTTAGTATGTTTTCTGTGTTGTATATGTCGTGTCTGCTTTGTATGTTTTCTGTGTTGTGTATGTCGTGTCTGCTTTGTATGTTTTCTGTGTTGTGTATGTTGTGTCTGTTTTGTATGTTTTTCTGTGTTGTGTATATTGTGTCGTTTTGTATGTTTTCTGTGTTGAATATGTTGTGTCTGCTTTGTATATTTTCTGTGTTGTGTATGTCGTGTCTGTTTTGTATGTTTTCTGTGTTTATGTGGCTTGGCCGCTCTTCAAGTTATTATTGTTATTCTGAGCGATAATGGATGTAATCTCTATAAACTACCTGTAAACTATTACGGACGATATTAGAGGAAATCACTATGCACCACATCCAGCACACACCTAGTTATTAAGCATTACCGGCTAGAATAGGGGTAATCACTAAGTACAATAAATAGCCTGCACTCCTCATGTCATTAAATATTACAAGGCGATAATAGGGGTAATCACTAAGCACAATAGCCAGCAATCCCCTAGTTATTAAATATTACCAACGCTAATAGGGGTAATCACTCTGCACCATATCCACAACTCCGCTAGTTATTACATATTACCAATGATAATAAGGGTAATCACTCTGCACCATATCCTACACTCCGCTAGTTATTAAATAATATTATTATGATAATAGGGACTTTCACTGAATGTTCTTCACCCACATCTATGTATGTGCATACATTTGGTGTTATATAATTGTACATGAAGGCCCATTAAAGGCCAGTCTGGTCGCCAGGGGGAGCTGGTGCCTTCTGAATGAAGCTGGTTGCATGAGACTGGTAGAGATGAGCAAAGGCTGACGGGAAGTGGATGGGGGTTGGTCCACGGCACCTGCAAAGAGAAGAAGAGATGGTTTATGGTTAGCGTTGCACTTGAGGAAATTATACCACCTCAATCTACTTCTAGAACGATAGCAGTGCACGATTCAAAAGCAGCCTTTATAGACCTTTTCTGCGGTACATTCTGTACAGTAAGCTGATACTCACTTTTGTTCTTACCACTGCCATCAGAGGGCAGGTCGGTGGTGGAAATCTTCTATAAGACCTTTTACACTGTACATGCTACATGCACTTCAGAGTTGCAACCTGCAATACATTAGTTCCCGCCACTACCACCAGAGGGTGGGTTGGTGATGGAAATGTTCTATATGTGTAGACCAGACAGGATGGCCAAATGAGTTGAGCCTCTGTGTCTCGTCTTTGTAGATTGTGGGATTGGGGTTCGAAACGTGGTCGAGTCAAAGCAATGACTTAAAAGTTGATACTTGTCACTTCCTACCCGAATGCTTGGTATTAATAGGATAGGGGAATGACTGGTGGGCTAAGTGTCACGATAATGTGACTGTGTGGGATATCAGGTCATGGTGGTAGCAGCCGGGTCTCCCATGGGGCAGCACTATGAAGTTGCCATGACTGCGCACTATCACAAGTTGGTACCCATCCTGATATGACCTTAGATGTTGTCAGGATGTAAAACTTCAGCAATCAACCAAATTTATATGTATTATCGTCCATACTTAAGAATAATAATAAAACATATATATAGCGCCCGATCTAGCAAGCCGTTCTCAGGCGCTTTACATAACAAACAAATATACAGGAAAATAAATTTCACCTAGTTAAAAGCAGATTTAAACAAATGTGTCTTAAGACCTTTTTTAAAAGCACCAACAGATTTACAATACTTAACTCTTTTTTGGGTTTTATATTCTAGGAACATCTAACGTCACAGCAGAATGAGATTCAAAACTGACCAATTATTGTCAATACATCGTGATTCCTTAGCATTTTGTTGAACATTAATCAGTAAATATATAAATAAATCGCGGAAATCCGGTAAAAGGCGGACGTTTTTCATCCTTGTGAAGATCTGGAGTGCGTCAGGTTCCTTTTTCATTCCACCCACTCACCCTGTATAACATCATGTACTTATATGTCTGAGTGTGGTAGGACATGCCTGGCGATCCTCTATCACTGCAGCACATCTTTAAGTGGGAGGCTTCTGATCCTGAAGTTTCCATTTGGACTCCAATCAATCAATCAATAGTTCCATCCTCTAGTCGAGGGTTGGATGCAATGGTTCTCCACTTGACCCGATGTTGTGCTGTTCTGATAGACTGTGAATAATTCAAGCCTGTCCACTGTGAAATATTTGTAAACCATGATGTTCTTGGTCTCCCTCTCCCTCTGCTGCCATTCACCTTCCCTTCCAACAATGTACGGTATATTGAACTCTGACGAATGATGTGGCCAAAATAAATAAGTTTCTTTGTCTGTATAGTGGCAAACAAGCTTTTCTTATTTTTAATTTTTCTGAGAACTTCTTTGTTGGTGATCTTCTTTGTCCATGATATTTTCATCATCCTTCGATAAGTCCACATCTCAAATGCTGCTAAACGTTTGTACATTTTCTTAGAGATTGTCCATCTCTCTGCCCCATACATTAGAGTAGACCACACATAACACTGAAGAATACGCTTCCTTGTTTGTATTAATATCTTACTTGATGTTAACACTCTATTCATTTTGGAGAATGTTGTTCGGGCTATTGTTATCCTTCTTTTAATTTCTTCCTCACATCTCCCATCATCTGTAATCTTTTGTCCGAGATATATGAATTCGGATACTGAACTATGTTTGTGCCATCTATGGTTATATTGACATTTGGTTTATTTGTCTTTTTACTTATAACCATTGTTTTGGTCTTCCTGGCATTCATCTTCATGTTGAATAGTATTCCAGCTTTATTGATTCTATTCACTATATCTTGTGGACTCCAGAAACATAAACATGTCACACCTCAAAGTAGCTGTAACTTAAAGTGGGATAGTAGATAGGACTTGGCTCGTTCATAATTACAATGACAGCCCTGATATGACCTTAGAGGTGTGCTAGGACAAACACTAATTATAATGATCTAACATGACTATTTATTCATAGCTGTGTAGAAGGTGTGGGGTTCGAATTCTGTCGGAGTTAAACCAATAACTTAAAAACATTATATTTGTCGATACCTACACGGTGGTCGAATCGGTAGAGCGCATACTTCCCGTGGGTTCAATTCCCGGTAGAGTCAAACCAATGACTTACAACATTGATACTTGTCGCTTTCTAGCTTGACGCCTGGCATTACTAGGATAGGGAAAGGACTGTGTGTGGGTGGTTGGCTCAGCAGCAGGATAATGTAACTGAGTGGGAAATCGGGTCTTCCAGTGGGGCAGCACTATGAAGTCGCCATGAGTGCGCATTGTCACAAGTCGGTGCCCATCCTAATATGACCTTAGATGTTGCCTGGTTGGTGGGTTAGTTCTTGGAGTTTTACTTCCTGGCAACATCTAAGGTCATATCAGGAGGTCGTAACACTCCATCCAACAACAGATGGGATGACCGAATGAGTTAGAGCATCCGTCTCCCGTGTTTGGTAGATTGTGGGGGTCGTGGGTTCGAACCCTGGTCGAGTCAAACCAATGACTTAAAAATTGATACTTGTTGCTTCCTAGCCACCTGCTCGGCATTATTAGGATAGGGCAAGGAGCAGTGGAATGAGGAAGACCAATCATCCACGATTGAAATTTCCCCCGCTTAAACAACTAATGGGACAAAAAAAAACCCCAACAAACAACAGTTACCTAGACTGGCGCTCGGCATTACTAGGAATGGGCAAGGACTGGTTTGCGCAATATCAGGATAACATGACTGAGTGGGATATTAATCAGGTCACAGCCAGTGTCAACTACACAAGCTCAGTCAGTGTCAACTACACAATCTCAGTCAGTCAGTGTCAACTACACAATCTCAGTGCACAATCTCAGTCAGTGTCAAATGAAAACTCTCTGGCATGCAGTGTCCAGTTTGCCAAACGCAGACTGACACATATATATACATGCACAGTACTGGTGGCAATAAGAATTGGAGAACTGCTAATATCAATACCCGGTGTGCTGGTGTTCGGAGTAAGTGACAGGGAGGTGTCAATGTGCTGACACACCGGGCCAGGACAAGCCGAAAGGCAGAGTATCACAGCATTAATCAGAAGAGTGGGCGGATTGTGCCTGGTCTCTCAGTAGCCTAGCACTATACATTTGCCAAGAGTGTGCACAAATCGGTGCCCGTCCTGATATGACCTTAGATGTTGCTAGGATATAAAACCCGAAGACACAAACTATTTTCATGGCTTGTGTGTTTTGTAACTAAGTTTTCTCTGGGAGTTATTTAGGATAACATTAGGTCGGGCAGTGTGCATTGCCATCAACTGTGGTTCCATGACCAGGATGGTGTGGAAGTTACACATTGTTTGCTTTTGTCATCATCATCATCATCATGCTGCCGGTCGTGATGCGACAAAGACTGCTTTCATTACTTGACTGTCACTCTCCAATTTCATGACAGCTGCCTGCAAAAGTGTTGAAGTGATGCTGGCTTTTGCAAGTTACCAGCGGCACTCTCTCGGGGAGCAAATAGAGGTTTCACACCAACAAGAACATGTCCAGACAGGCACAAAGCTATTTGTCCCTGCAGTGGATGGTCGGGAGATGTTGGGAGTTCCATACATCAACCGTCCTTAATGCTGCCACAGTGACATGGTTTTCTGTTTAGGGTT